>CM069910.1:25476077-25722494 GCA_036172215.1 Camellia granthamiana | reverse complement strand
TTAATTAGTTTAATTAGTTGTAGCTAATTAGTTTACTTATTTAGTTAGTTTTGATTAATTAAATTAGTTTGTGTTGTAATATTTAATTAGCTTAGCCTAGTTAAATTCTTAGCTTAAAGTTAGTTAATTAATTCAAGTGTTGTAATAATTAATTAATTAGTTTAGCTATTTATTCGGTTTGTAATAATTAGCTTAATTAGCTTAGCTGTAATTAGTTGCTAGTTAGCTTTTATTCATTCGGACTCTCCTTCGTGAGAGCATAATATAATAATGTGTATGTCTTCCAACCCTACGTCTTTTTCCCTTTTATTTATCCGTTTTTGATGGTTAGATTAGGGACATGTTTCAATTAGCATACCTTATACTTATATTCATTCATTTTGTATTGCATGCACCAAAACTTGGCGCATCATTCAAACTACATTGTCGTTTCAATACTTCTTTGAATACATGCTTAGACCGCATGTTATTTAATTTAATTGATTCATATGCCACATTAGTAGCCGAGCCTAGTAATTACATATCGTATGTGTTACATTAGTCATAATTGTGTAGTTAGAATCATGCATTTTTCTAACTTTGCTTTCTTTTGGTTTGGAATACTAGGTGAGTTTTTAGTGCTTTAGCATACTTGTATGAGTGTGAGTGATTGCCATGACTAACGTGCTTGCCATGAGGCTAAGTGCTTACTTGTTAAACTGTTTGCATGCCTGTGGATGAAGGCTTGTTGCTTGAATTGGAATGATTCAATAAATGTACGTTTAAGCCCACTATGTTTAATGGCAAATTTGCAAACTTTAAGCCCACTTTGTTTAGTGGCAAAATCAAACCCTTTTCAAAAAACAAACATGAAATTGAGTTGTTCCAATTTGAGCAAACTAGTCTATGCTTATGTGTGTGCGTATCACATAGTAATGCTAGCATAATAACCGGAACAAGAGCATATAATGTTGAAAAAAGTCATATCATGATTAGTAGAAGCCGATCTTTGATCGAGCGAACGGGGATGCTCAAATGCATTCATGACATTTCCCTCTCATACCTAAGTTCCCGAACCGAGACAATCTTGGTGATGACGGGCACGTGGCCTTTGGCACGAGTCATGGGTTTCCTAAATTTCTCAAAAAATATTTAGGTGGCGACTCTGTATTTGGCAAAGCAGTTCATTTTTGACAACTTGATTCAAAATCGATTTTTCAAAAGATTTGCCGGATTTGGACTCTTTAGTTTTTATCAATTTCACATTGCACTTATGAGATTAGATTCAGAACTGCGGGAGTCCAAACTGTAGGGCTTTCTTTCGAGCTTCCGAAAGGGGGTGCAAAAAAGTCGAGCTACACTGAGCTATTTCATCGATATTTGCTTAGTCAAAATGATGACGGTTGGGTTTATTACTTTAGAATAAGAAGGGGTCGAGAGAAAATTGTCAAGAGTACACCTGATAAAGACCTGAATGACGATGATTTTCTCTGGGTGTCTGGAAATTTTAAAGACCACGAAGCCTAGATACCGGGCTATAACATTAACTAGAACAAGGGAATGGCTGGTAAGGACAGCTCATTTTTATCTTCTTTGTCATCAAAATAACTACCGTGCTAACCCTTTTGTTCTTTGTCCCTTATGCAGATTTGAACCACCTAACCTACGCATACGCAAATCAAGCTACGCTACGTTACCAGCATCGAGATTGGACTGAACTGCTCGACGTGCAACTGACCTACCACTACAGTGGTAAGAGGAAGACCAGAGTAACCGATTTCCTTCTAGAGTCTTCACTCGAGCTGGACCCGACTCTTCCTCAAATTAATCTAATTCCCGTCACTGAAGAACAAGAAATGGCAAAAATGAGGGTTGTGTGAGCTCTTATTACTGAGCAGACCTCTGGCAAAGCTCAAACCGAACTAGCGCCCCCCGGTCAACCTCGCGAGACAGTGGTCGTCCTTCAAACCACTAAGGCAACCACATCTCGGTAGCATAAGCGTGAGCGCACCTCGTCGATCGAACAACCATATTTGATGGATGAGGAAGATACCGCACTCCTTGAGACTGAGCTGTCGAACCCAGAGCCTGTTCGATCTGGCCGAGCAGGTCCTCCTTCTCCGCCTGTATGGGCACCATCAGTTTCTTATAAAAACCGCGCTGTGTCTACCAAAGACTCAGTGGTCGCTAAAAAGGACCACATGTTGGTTTTCAACCTTTCCAAGAGCGTGTGTCTGCCAACAGACATGGAACATCATGAACATCTAACCGAGCTCAAAGCCATTCGCTTAGTGACTAAGTCAATGGCGCTTGTAAGTAGTCCACCAATTTATTCATATCCATACTATCTATACGATTGCTCGATTCATCTTCACCACTCTTTCTCCACTCACAAGCTTTACAGAAAAACCATGTGGCCACAAACATGTACTAGAACTACGAAAAACAGTGCGGTCGGTCGTAGCTAATGCAAATGTCAAGGTAGCCGAATTGAAGGAGGCCAAGGCCAAGCTGACCGAACTAGAATCTGAGAATGCAAGGCTGGCTGAACTGGTCAACATAGCAGAGGCTGACAAGCAAAAGGCTTTAGCCGAGAAAAAAGATCGCTATTTGTGAGAGTTGGCTAAGTTGGAGAAGAAAAAGAATGCCAAGCTCCAAGAGCTGAAAAAGAAGATGGGGGACGCTGAGGACCGAGGTTTCAAGGAAAGGGAGGAAACCTATGTCCAGCAATGTGAAGCAGCCAAAGAAATAATCCTTAAATGCGGTTGGAAGGCTTCTGCTGAACAGCTTGGTTAAAGACATGACTCCGAGATCTTCCTGAACCCTCCTCCCCACTTCATACCAAGTTATATGACGGATTATGCAAATGCAGTCCAACAAAAGTTCCTTCAAGAGGGGGAGGAGGATGAGGTCCCTGATCCACTTATTGCTCCTCCTGCCAACACTAATCTCGGTCGCCAGTCTTCAGTTCCTACTCTGATGGACCTGTTGAGCCAAACCTTGCCTAGTACGGTTGACAAAATGCTCGTGACCGAGCTAACCCAAGAGGCTGATACCGAAGCCGGCCTGCCTATGGGCGAAGTCCGTAGCGACCTGGATGCTGACCTTGATGACCTTTTTGCTTAGTTTTCTTGTTTTTTTTGTTTTTGTCCTGCGAAAATGTAACTGAGCTATAAGCCCCACCTCTTGTACTTAATTTCCAATGAATGACATAAATTTTTCTTTTTTTCACATATTCTTGTTCGGTTACAGCACTTTTTTGCTTTATAGTACATATTTACTGCTAGCTTAGCCGGCCTAGTTAGCTCGGCCATTCCTTATCTTGCCCATATTTTTCGGCCAAGATACTTATCTCGGCTAAACTATAGCTTGGAAAACTGCAAAACCTTTGTAACCGAGAGTTTTGCCTCAATACTTATCTCGGCTAAAAGAAAAAGGTGTTGATCAACACTGCCCACCTTTCTTGAGACTAGATCCTTATCTCGGCTAAAGGAAAAGAAAAAGTGTTGGTCGAACCTGCCAACCTTTCTGAGCTAAGATCCTTACCTCGACTAAAGTAAAGAAAAAGTGTTGGTCAAACCTGCCACCCTTTCTAAGCCTAGATCCTTATCTCAGCTTGAGAAAAAAAGTGTTGGTCAAACCTGCCAACCTTCCTGAGCCTAGCTCTTTATCTCAGCTTGAGGAAAGAAAAAGTGTTGGCCAAACCTGCCAACCTTCCTGAGCCTAGATCCTTATCTCAGCTTGAGGAAAGAAAAAGTGTTGGTCAAACCTGCCAACCTTCATGAGCCTAGATCCTTATCTCGGCTTGAGGAAAAAAGTATTGGTCAAACCTGCCAACCTTCCTGAGCCTAGATCCTTATCTCGGCTTGAGGAAAGAAAAAGTGTTGGCCAAACCTGCCAACCTTCCTGAGCCTAGATCCTTATCTTGGCTTGAGGAAAGAAAAAGTGTTGGTCAAACCTGCCAACCTTCATGAGCCTAGATCCTTATCTCGGCTTAAGGAAAAAAGTATTGGTCAAACCTGCCAACCTTCCTGAGCCTAGATCTTTATCTCCGCTTGAGGAAAGAAAAAGTGTTGGCCAAACCTGCAAACCTTCTTGAGCCTAGATCTTTATCTCGACTTGAGGAAAAAGTGTTGGTCAAACCTGCCAACCTTCCTGAGCCTAGATCATTATTTCCTGAGCCTAGATCATTATCTCAGCTTGAGGAAAAAAAAGTGTTGGCCAAACCTGCCAACCTTCCTGAGCCTAGATCCTTATCTCGGCTTAAGGAAAAAGCGTTGGTCAAACCTGTCAACCTTCCTAAGCCTAGATCCTTATCTTGGCTTGAGGAAAAAGTGTTGGTCAAACCTGCCAACCTTCCTGAGCCTAGATCCTTATTTCGGCCTAAGAACAAACCAAGTGTTGGTCAAACTTGCCAACTTTCTTGATTGCCCCTAGTCGAGCGAACAACTTTTACAAATAGAGGAAAGAATTTTTACCGAAAAAATGTCTACTTGTTTTATTGAAAAAGAAAAATTACAAGTGTTTAAGAAAAAGCTAAAAATAAAATACTCTGAGGTTGGCCGTGTTCCATGGCCATTGAATAGCTCTGTCGTCCATATCTTCTAAGTGATATACCCCTTTTCTATCCAAACCAATCACTCTGTATGGTCCTTCCTAATTAGGTCCTAATTTGCCATCTCCTGGTATCAAGATGTTTCCCATAACTTTGCACAGTATCCAATCTCCAATCTTGAATTGCCTAGGGTGCACCGCTTTATTGTATTACCTGGACAATTCCGGTTGATATGAGGCAATGTGCACCAACGCTTTCTCTCTTCTTTCTTCTGCAAGGTCAAGTTCTAGGGATATGGCCTCGCCATTTAAGTCTGAATCAAAAGTTTTGCTTCTAATGGTGAGGAGGCCAATTTCCGAAGGGATTACCGCCTCCATGCTATAAGCCAAGGAAAAAGGTGTTTCGCCAGTCGATCGCCAAGGTGTAGTTCGGTAAACCCATAAGACGTGGGAAAGTTCCTCAACCCACTTGCCTTTTGCCTTTTCCAACCTCTTTTTCAAGCCATCTAAGACTACTTTGTTGGAAGCTTCGGCCTGGCCATTGGCTTGGGGGGTATACTAGCGTAGAGTTATAGAATTTTATCTTGTATTCTTCGTAAAAACCCTTGAAGATTTTTCTATCAAACTGAGTGCCGTTGTCAGATATTAGAGCCTTGGGTATTCCAAACCAGGTTATAATGTTTGGCCAGACAAACTTCTTGACGTCCTTTTCTTTTATGGACACGAGTGCTTCTGCTTCTACCCATTTTGTGAAGTAGTCCGTTGCTACGAGAAAGAACTTTCTGTTGCCTGGCGCAGTTGGGAGTGGTCCTACTATATCCAGGCCCCACATTGCAAAGGGCCACGGGCTGGTCAAAGGTAGGAGCTCTCTGGCCGGTTGATGTATTTAATGTGCGAACTTCTGACATTTCTCACACTTCTTGACATATTTCTCTACGTCTGCTTGTATGTACAGCCACCAATACCCTTGTGAAATTGCTTGGTAGGCCAGCGATCTTCCCCCTTAGTGGCTTTCGCAAACGCCTTCGTGTATTTCGAACAAAAATGCCTCAACCTTACTGGGATGGACATACTTTAAGTAAGGTCTTGTGAAGGATTTTTTGTACAATGTTAGTGATAGGGAGAGCCAAAATCACTGTGACTTTGCTTTAATTTTGTTGGCTTCTTTCTTTTCTTCAGGTAAGATGCCATCTTTTAAAAACACTATGATAGAATCCATCCACGAAGGGCCTAGATCGGCGCAACATGCTACGGCTGCTTCTGGCTCTTCAATACTTGGTTTGGGTAGGAAGTCAATTAACAACGGGTGTGGGATAGACGTATCTGCCATTGACACAAAACCGGCCAACTCATTTGCTTTATTATTTTCCTCTTGACCGATTTGCTCTATTCGCACCACTTCAAATTTCATGATCTCCTTTCTGACCAACTCTTGGTACTTGGCCATTCTATCATCCTTTGCTTCGTAATCGCCTGAAATTTGGTTGACTACCAGTTGGGAGTCACTGTATACTATCAGCTTAGTGGCCTTTATACAAAATGATGACTTCAAACCCGCTAATAATGCTTCATATTCCGCCTCATTGTTAGATGCTGGAAAACCAAGGTTAATTGCCTGTTCAATTGTTAGGCCATCTAGCGAGATGAGGACTATGCCAAGTTCTGCACCGTGCCTGTTGGATGGTTCATCCACGAAAAGTTTTCACATCTCTCCTATGAACAATTTCCAACTAGTTGAGGGATCTGATGATGTCTTGGGATCAGGGGCGTTGATTTTGCTCTCTTCTAAGTTATTATCCGTCGTTAGGTTTTGATCCTCACCATCTGACTGTTTTAGGACTTTACTTTTGAATGGGTCCTTGCTGGCGGTACTGCAGTATGTTTCTTCCCTTTCTACAGGGCTGAATGGTTCGTTATGCAGTTGAGCGTCCTGCTTTGGGGGCTGCGCTATCCCTGCGGCACTTTTTTCTATTTTTTCGATTGCCTTGGTCAAGTCGATCGAGCAAACATGATGACTGACTGGTGCGAACTCAGCCACAAAGTCTGCCAAAGCTTGGACCTTTATCGTGGTTCTTGGTTGAAACTTAATGTCGAACTGCCCTAACTCCACGGCCCACTTCAAAATTCGCCCAGAAAAGTCCACTATTTCAAACAATGCTTTTAAGGGGAAGGCCGTTAAGACAATCACAGTGTGGGCATGGAAGTAGTGCGACAATTTTTTTGAAACCATCATCAAAGCTAAGGCCAACTTTTCTAACGGCAGGTACCTTGTTTCGACATCTAGCAATGTTTTGCTAACATAAAAGATAGGTAGGTGTTATATTCCCTCTACGCGTACCAACACTGCGCTAATTGTATGCTAGGAAACTGACAAGTATAAAAAGAGTTCCTCTCCTGGTACTGGGGTTACTAACAACGGATGAGAGGTCATGTAGTTTTTCAAGCTTTCCAGAGTGCGGTCGCACTCGTCATCCACTCAAACTTGGCCTTTAGTGCCTGAAAGAACGGTTGACACCTATCTGACGACCGACTTATGAATCGGTTTAGCACAGCTGCTAGGCCAGTGAGATGTTGTACCTCTTTGACAGTGTTGGGCCTCTCAAGATCTTGGATGACTTTGATCTGAGATGGATCAATTTCAATACCCCGGTTGGTCACTAGAAAGCCCAGGAATTTTCCTGATCCCACGCCGAACGCACACTTGGATGCGTTCAGTCGTAGCTTGTGGGACTTCAAAATTTGAAACATCTTATCTAGGTCCTTGAGATGGTGCCCCTCATTCTTACTTTTGACCACCATATCATCTATGTAAGCTTCCATTGTTCTGCCTAACAATGGCTCAAACATTTTGGTGATCATCCGTTGGAATGTTGCCCCCGCATTTTTTAGGCCAAAGGGCATGACCTTGTAACAGTATAATCCCCTGGGAGTTGTAAACAATGTGACCTCTTGGTCCGGCTTATACATAGCGATCTGATGGTAACCGCGATACGCATCGAGAAAGCTAAGTTGGTTATGCCCTGCAGTTAGGTCCACCAGTTGGTCTATTCGTGGTAGAGGAAAGCTATCTTTCGAGCATGCTTTGTTGACTGTTTTGTAGTCCACGCAAACATGACATTTGCCCTTTTTTTTTGGTACCACTACAGTGTTGGAAATCCATCTGGGATAGTGTACTTCTCTTATTGCCCCTGCTTCCAGCAGGTTTCCCACTTCTTTGGCCACTATCTCTGCGTGATGGAGTGCCGATCGGCGAGTTTGTTGTATAATTGGTCTGGCATTTGGGTGGACATTGAGTTGATGGCAGATGAAGTTGGGGTCAATGCTAGGTATTTCATACGACGTCTAGGCAAACACTTTGATGTTAGAGGTCAAAAATTTCATGATCTCTATTCTCTCGGTGCTGGACAGAAACGAACCGAGCAAAAAGTACCTCTCTGGGTTTTTCTCATTTATCCTTACTTCTACTAAGTCTTCTACTGCCTTCTGTTCAGCCGTTTTGCCGACGTCTGCGAACAGTTCATTTGCTTTCTGGTTCTTCTACCATTTGTACGAACCCTTTTGCAACCCGGATGCCGTTTACTGTAACGAAACACTATTTAGACATGATTTGGTCTCCTAAGACTTCTTCAATCATTTCGGTTTCGTTGGGGAACCGTAACACTTGGTGGTAGGTCGATGCCACTGCTCGCATGGCGTGCAACCATGCTCTTCCCAAGATTATGTTGTATGTGGAAGGGACTTTCAATTCCCAAAATTCTACCTGTTTTGTCATCATTCCTGCTTTGACTGGCAGAATTATCTTGTCAATCGGCCATTCTAGCATTGAGTTGAAGCCGACTAGGAGAGATATTGCGGGTGCTAAGTCTTTGTCCTCTAATTTTAGTTGGTTGAAGGTTTCACAGTACATTATCTTGCATAAGCTCCCTTAGTCAATTAGGATCCGCTTGATGTCGAAATTCTTGATACGCAGAGTAACCAGTAGTGCGTCGTTGTAAGGGTTTTGTAACCTTGCTAAGTCTTTGTCTGAAAAGGTGATGACGTTCTTTGCCTTCGTTTTTTCCTTTTTCACAGTAGATTGTGCACTTAGTACCTCTCTCATGTGCTCAGCTTTCTTGATCATCCCTTTGAGTTCACATGCTCGTTTAGGTTCAATGATCCCATGTATTACATTGATTATGCCTTGGGTTGGACCGTCGACCGGCATCACATCCGGCCTGTTGCGATCCTGGGAGGCTGGTTGTCTTCCCCCTTCAATATATTGGTCAAGGTGGCCAGCGACCACTAACTCCTCCAGATGTTGCCTTAATGGCATACAGTTTTCAGTTCGGTGCCCCTTTTCATCATGAAAGGTGCAACAGTACCTATCATCGTAGCCCCTCTGCGCTTCTCCCAACTTGGTTGGCCGCTGAACGAAGGGTTCATCGCGTATTTCCCTAAGAATCCGGTAGATAGGTTTATTGAATACCGTGGTGATGGCAGTGCAGACTCTCAACTTCCTTGCTTGGGGGTCCTTTCGGTTGGCTCGTCTACCTCACCCATTTTTGCTTGGTTGTTCTTCTCGCCCAACCATGTTAACTTTTGCCGCAGGTTTTTTGTCTAACATCACTGTCGTGCCAACTTTTACTTTGGAGCGAGCGACATCTTCTTCTACTCGAATGTGCTGATGCACTCTTTCTATTAGGGCCTCCATTGTGAAGGGTGGCGTCATCGTCATTGAATCCCTCAATTTATTGCCAGCCGACAAACCTCATTTGTACTATGCGATAGTGAGGTTTGTGGGCAATCTCCAATTTGATTAAAAGTCTCCCAATACCGGTTATTGTAAGACCTCAATGTTTCCTTCTTGCCCATGTCAATGAAGAGAAACTGGTCAATCTCCACTGACGTCTTGGTGTTCGTTCTGAATCTAGTCACAAATGCCTTTGCTAGTTGTGCCCACGAAGCTATGCTACCTTCTGGTAACCTTTCAAACCATGTTAAACCCAAGTCACCAAGGTTGGAAGGAAACAGGATACACATTAGAGCCTCATTTCGCCGATATACGGCCATAACCTGGCGAAAGTGCATGTAGGGGTTTGACTTCCCCTCATAAGTAGTGAATTTTGGCTAGTGGAAGTCTGAGGGTAATGGTGCGTTCTCTATCACCAGAATGAACGGCGAGCTCTGCAACCTTGCTAATGCTTTGTCTGCTGGTTCATAGGTAAGGCATGGTTATGGCATTCCAACCTCGACACTCCCATGTGTTCTAGCAGCTAACCATTGCAGCACAGAAACTCTACAGGGGTTGCGAGCCTAAGTGTCTTCTCTCCTTCAAGCCTTTTCCTGTAGTACTGTACGCGGGTCTGCCGACCTGGGCAACTCCGTGTGCCTAAATGTTGTTTGGTGTGAATGCGAGGGCCGATAACTGCTTCTTTCTGTATACAACCTTTCAGTTCTCGTTCTCTCAAACCTGGAGTAATGAGTCCTGGAAGTCCTTGACTGTGTGTCGCCTGTCCTGAGGCGTCTACTTTCAGCTTGTGATGGTGTGACTTGCCTATCACGATCTTCAGAGTGGCAAGAGTGTGCATTACCTTTGCGTCTTTCTTCTGTTGCCACCCCTTTGCTTTTTATCTGGCGCTTCATTGTCTCCATGTCTACAACCATCCTCCGTATCAATTCGTCTTGCTCCCTTACGCGATCCTCCAGAACCTGAGGATCCATCCTCTACCTCTGCCTGTCAGGGATCTGAGAGCGATAAGGACTTGAGCCCCATCTTTCTCGTGTGTCTCTCCGTGGGTTTCGTCGCTGGAGATCTAATTCTGCCATAGGCGAGATAAAAGGTAAACCTTTGCGCCTCCCGCTCCCTTCCGAGGTTTGCCCATCAATAACAGAATATGGTAAGTCTTCATTGTGCGCCATAGATTTCAACTAAAGAGGAAACTCAATCAAAAGGTTTGTTCTTTCTGAGTGCTTCCCACAGACGGCACCAATTGTACGAGTACGAAATAATCTTCTCGTATAATCCTGTTGATCAAGTTTGCACTCCTCCAAACGTCGTCACTTTGCTACCTAAAAACATAAACGTGAGCTACCCGGCGGGTGTGTGCCGGGAACCTCTCCGATGCCAAAGTCAGTAAGTAGACAATAGACACAAAAGCTCAGTGTATTTCAGAGTTAGAATTCTCATACCTGTACATAGGTCCTACCACGAGCTTTTATAGATTCTACCTAGCATAATCCTAGTAGGACTCTTATTCTCCTTAGTAGAACCCTCCTAGGACTCACACTCCCAAGGATAATATCTATCCTGGTAACACCCTACTCACTACCAACCAAGTAAGATGGCTTAAACCTCCTTACCTCGGCTCAGTCAAAGCGGTCAACCGAGCTAACTTGTCTCTGCGGTGCTCTTAATACAATAATAACGTAGATGGTGTTCTACCGAGCTATACTTAGCTCGGCCTGTCTCCCTACTAACATCTCGGCCAGTTTTCCGGGCCTTATTTTAGATAGCCAAGTCAGACCTCTAACTACGTCTCTGCCCATCTTGGTCCCCAGATGACCTAGGACCGAGTTATCTAAAGCTCTCACCCTAGCCCGTAGCTCGATCCAAAGTTAAGGTAGATGGATCAAGTTCGACCCAACCTCTTCTTCTAAATTACCCGTTCAATAGATATGTGTTATCTTATAGACTAACTCAGTATTTGGTCAACTTTTTTTACTCTAACAAATTATAAAGTCATTCTTACAGTTATGTTTAGATTTAGACTTGACATAAATTCAATCTTTTTTGTTTTTTAATTGTAAATAATTTTATTAAAATGTTTACAAATTTTAAAAATAAAAAGTAATCTACTAAATAAAAATATATATATTTGTATATAAAATAATTTAATCAAGATAGGCCATAGGTTACAACTTTTTGCTCAAGTTCTCAAAATTAAAATATACATGAGATTAGTTTAAATATAGCTAAGATTATATTTTGAAATTTCGATTTGAATATAGCTTAAATTTTGAAATTAGATATAGTTAATAGTTATACGTTATATATATTTCTTAACTTAAGAAATAATAATTTAAATTAATATTTTTAAGAATCCTAAATTTTTCATAGATTTTTTTATGATCATACAAAACATTATATGCAAGCAAACAAAATAAGACGAATTGTGAAAATTAAATAGAATTGAGGAAAAAGAAAAAGGAAAAAGATAATATGTTTTTTTTTTTTTTTAAGATTCTAACAAAGATTTCGAGTTATTTAGTGCTACTATTTTTTATTTATTTATTTATTTTTTTTACAAATTGCCAAAAGGTTATTATTTTCTTCCTTTCTTCAAATACTTACATAAAAATTTAAAATCTATTATCAAATAGCTAAATCAATTGATAATGTCAACCGGTTATTGCATCAAATCAACAATGAAGGTACCAAAAGACTCTTCAATAACCATAAGAAAGGCACTGCTACATAGCTAATAGCTACTCTTAAATGATCAATCTATAGCTACTTTTAAATGATCAATCTAACCTTAGGTCCTCACATATTACATCATTTAACAAACAGAAACCAAGGATTAATATAAAAATGTACTAAGAAAAAATAATATGCAATCTAAATTTAAGGGATGAGTTTCACTCTTGTCCACTTGATCATATTGTTGGTCTGTAATGGACCCCACGAGCCTAACAGTACTGTTCAATCCATAAAGTGGACTAAAGAGAAATTTATCTCTAAATGAAATTATTGTATGATAGGGTTCACACCACACATTATTATAAACCAAGCTCTCTTGGCTAAATTGGAATGATAAATACTCTCTTTCGGTATCTTTGTTTTAAAAAGATTGGCCTATTAACTAAGACACTCTTTTACTAAGCGGAATATCTAAAATTTTGAGTTATACCAATGCGCAATACAACTTTTTCCCTATTCTCCTACTAATCGAAATAATAATAATAAATATAATTTCCGTTCCTACATCTAAAAAAAACAAAACAAAACAAAACAAAACAAAATTTATATTTGGCAATTAATCAAAGATAGACTATCCAGAGTAGAAATAAATTGGAAGGTCCAATTCAAGAATTTGTGTTGGGTCTATGATCCCTATTGCCTTTCAACTCTTTCCAATTACAGTAATAACTTGGGAAATGGGTGATTCTATTTGCATCCAAAAAATTATTTAATACGTTCAATTTTTCAATATTCTCTATTAAATTATTTAAGATTATAATTTACTCTCAATGCATCCTATATTTTTTCTCTAATTACCCTCAAAGATAATGCATCCTATATTTTTTCTCTAATTACCCTCCAAGATAAAATCACAATTTATAATACACCCAAATAATAAGCAAATTATGAAAAAAAAAACTTGGTTCCCTAGATGGTCATCAGCAGCCTCGTCATTGCCAAAGAAGAAGCTTTTGCTGGTTCTAGGAAAATAACAGAAAAAGACTGAAATACGAATCATTCCATAAGATTTGTTTATTATTATTTTGTTAGATTGGAAAATATGTAGTAAATAGAATCACCCTGGCAACGGCCACTTATTTTTCAAATTGGGCTTTGGAAAATATGTAGTAAGTTGGGCTCAAACACATGCTAAGGTAAAAGAGACGGCCTGGTGGGCTTTTGTCCCATCAGGCTTTCATCAACTTTTTTTTATTTTTTTGGCAAAAAGTTTTTTTCGCCCTCAACATTACACATAAAAGGAAAGGGGTTTTTTACTATTTTTATTATGGAATTACGATAGAATTGTAGAGTTAGAGACAAAGTAGGCAACAAAAGGATGGAGAGAATTTGCATTGTGTATTGTGTTGGCTTGAAAGCCAATTTATAGAATACATCTTACATATATAAACAAAATCATAAAGTCATCTTAGTCTATCCTAACATTATTACATTGTAGAAAATTAGCACACTAATACGGCCAAAATTTTGCACCTTTCTATCAAAGTCTATAAGGCTTGGACAAAATTTCTACAAAAAATAAATACAAAAAGACAAAAAAAGTCTAAAGGAAAAACTGTAATTATTTGCCATACTCTGACAAACTACAATTATATTTTGAGGGAGGATTAGAATTATTATATGTATTTGTGTTTTGATGTTGAATTTGTGAACCAATTTGTAAAGAGGAAGGGGAAAAAAAAAAAGAAAAAAACAAGATTTTTTTTCTCAATTTTGCCCCTCTGCAAATCCAAACATAGAATTAGGAGTACTTCACCCATGATATTTTTAAAATAGTTACAAAGGTCTTATGCAATTTTGGACTACACTGTAACACTAAAACTTTAATTGTAGATATAAAATAACCTCTTAAAGTATCTTCAATCGATACTTTAAATCTTTATTGACACTTTAAAAATAAAAATTGACACTTCAACAAGTTTCAATCTAAAAGTGGCGTAGCCTTTGTTATGTCAAATTCAGCGTATGGTAATGTGGATACCATTTTTCTTTAATTTATTTATTTTGGGGGATTCACAATGAAGTGGGTTAAATATAATAAAATAATAAACTTAATATATAGAGTGAAATATAGATGTCAAATTTATATATATCAATATATCTCATAAGTTATTAAAAAAATTTGACATACTAATTTTAAATCTTTGGGTGGAGATGCTCTTAATACCCCATTAGTAATCCTTTTGTTTATATTTTTCTCTCCTCTCCTTTCTCATACATACACATACAAAAATATAATATATATATACACATTATTTTCAATCACAATTTCTAAAATTTGAAACTGATTTGAACAAAAGCAATTCAATATCAGGTTGATGTACATAATGTGTGGGGGCATATTTTTGTGAATGACAACACGTGGCCAAGGTGGCACCGAAATGCCAGCCGATGTGCCGCGTGTCCTGGTCATGGCGCCGAGTTGATCTCGGCTACGCCAAAGTTATCTGCGGAGATACCGGAATCCGAGGTGAACGGATAAACTATAAGAGTCCTAAAATGGGGAAGGACCTCAGCCTGGATAAAGATAAAACTCTTAGGGAGTTTATCTTTATCTGCTTGAAAGTCCAAGATAAGGCATTGAGCTAGAGTCTAAGAAAAGCTAAGCTTCTACAGAGATCAGGTTAGTGCAGACTATAAAAGTAAGGCACCTTCATGGGTCTAAGGTATGCTTTTTGTTTCCTGGCTAGTGAGTTAAAGCACTGTTTGCTATCTTTGAGAAATAATTGAGTACTGACTTTGTCGTTAGAGTGCCCCCAGGTAGAAGAACCACCGCCAAAGTCTCATCTTTCTGCGACAGGTCGTTCAGGCATAATCTATTTTGCCGATATTCTCCAGCTAAATACCTGTTTGGTAGTGTGGTTAGAAAACAGCACACATAATTTGGTGTTGTCTGGGGGAACGAAAGAAGAATAGATGGCCAACGACGAACAGAAAGAGAAGATTGGGGTGACATCCCCACTGGAAGCGGTAAACACTTTGACCCTAACAGCGAGGAGGAGAATTGCAATGAAGAACCCCGGGAGCAGAATCTTGAGGAAAAAAACGTCGGCAAAGAGGGAGACATGCCAAAGAAGGTAGACCGAAGCAAGTATTATAACGAAAGCAACCTCCAGGTATAGAAAGATAGATGCCTGATGAGGGACAGTGAGATGAAAGGGATGGCAAACAAAATTGGCGGACCTGTAATCGGTTGTCAATTTCATGATGCAAAACAACGTCATGCAACCACCGTTCCCATTAGAGGACACGCCAATCCCAGCGGCCAAGAACGATGTCCAGAAAATGGGGCAGAAAGCAATCCCTGCAGTCCTCCAGCATGATAGGGCTATGGGGCATTCTCATCGGCCTTCGCGGGAGGTCGGGCAAGGAGAATCGATGAGAGGAGAGTCTCAGAAGACACATCGTACCAAAGAAGCCTATGCCAAAGAACATCGGCATGTTCAAGGGAAGGAACTTTGCTTTGACACGACGAATGGAAGGAGGTCCAAGAGGACTCACAATGACATCGGGAGTAGTGCATCCAAAACCTGAAGTTCGTCAATAGCCGAGCTCCTAGACGGACTAAGGAGGATTTAAGAGATTACCTCCAGAGGAAGCGGCAAGATGCTGAGGTAACCTCTCCTGTCAAGCCGAGGACGCCGTTTTCGGTAGAATTGGACAAATTTGAGGCGCCGAAGAGGTTCCACATGCCGAGATTCCAGATATACGACGGTAAGTCTGATCTTAACTTTCACGTCGGCTTGTACTTAAACTCCATGGCACTATACACCGAGAATGAGCCATTGCTCTACAAGGTGTTCCCCTCATCCTTTAGGGAAATCGTATCAGACTGGTTTCACAAGTTGCTGAAAGGAACTGTGAAAAGTTGGGAAGGCCTGCCCGAGATGTTCGTGGCCAGGTTTGTGACAAACAAACTACAGCCGTTGATGGTGGATTCCCTGATGGCTCTGAGAATTGGCGAGGATGAAAGCCTCAGGACTTATGCTAAAAGGTATTATGAAGTGTTTAACCGAATACTAGGGCGCAATCAAGAATTGGCAGTCGTTTCTTTTAAGAACAACCTGAACGATGACTACCTGTTTCGAAAGTCACTGGCAAAGATGCTGCCCAAAAGTATGGAGGAACTCATGGCCAGGATCGAGAAGTATGCAAGAGTCGAAGAAGACACGCTAGGGACAAAGGCGTCAAAACAAGAGAAGAGAAACGGCTCGCCGAAGTGAGGCCGAGGAAATACTGGATATAACAGGCAAGAGACAGTACTAAGGGCTGCACAGACAGTCACCACAGTGTTCCAGATACCGGTCTACAAAGTCCTAGAGAGAATCAGGAACCAACCTTATTACAGAGCACCAGAGAAGATTCTTGGCGAATTTATGGGAAGGAGCCTGGGGAAGCACTATGCCTACCACAAGGAGGATGGGCACTTGACTTAGGGGTGCAGAGCCCTAAAAACACACTTAGAAGACCTGGTCAGACAAGGCCACTTAAGGGACCTAGTGGATGAGGCCAGAATAAGGGATAAACAGGCAAGGTTGCCCTAGGCATCGACAACAACACTCTCACCATCACCGCAACCACAAGCAGAAGGACCTTGAGTGATCAACATGATTCACTCGAGGGTCAATAAGAACAAGATATGTGGGGAGACTCAGAGGGTAAAACACTTACAGCACGTATGTTAGGTCCAACAAAAAAAGCCTAAGGCAGGTGAGTACCAGGGACCAATGGTATCTTTTCCTGAAGCCGACCTAGACATAGTGCATCATCCATACAATAATGCTCTCGTGATATCCTTGAAGATTAGGGAGTGCCAGGTAAGGCGCATTCTAGTTAACCAAGACAGCTTTTATGACATCATGTATGTCAGATGCTATAAGGAGCTCGGCCTTCACTAAGACGATCTGGAACAGTCCAACAGTCCAATGGTCGGGTTCAATAGAACACCGACATGGCCCTTGGGGGCAATAAAGTTAGAGGTGCTGGCAGGCACCAAGAAAGTGAGCACATAATTCATAATCATTGACACCCCCTCACCTTACAACGTTATCTTGAGAAGGCCATGACTGCATGCAATGGGGGTTGTTTCATTAACACTGCACCAACTGTTGCGGTTCCCAACAGATCATGGAATTGAAGAGGTCAGAGGGTATTAGATGCAGGCAAAGAATTGCTCCATGGCAGTAATGAAATCCACTTACAATATATAAGAAGCAGAAACAATAGAGATTGAGGATGAGGACATGGAGATCCTCGATGACGTCGGCAAAGAACTAGCTGAGAAAAGTGAGGAAGCCCTGAAGAAGATCCTAGTCTAGCAAGGGGATGAAGAGCGCTTCTTTCTTCTTGGCTCAGGCTTGGCCGAGGAAGAGGAAAAGAAGTTGGAGGCATTCTTGAGAGCAAACATGAGGTATTTGCTGGGACACCATACGAGATGCCTGGCATTGACCCCGAGGTCACTTGTCATATATTGAATGTGGACAGGCCAGCCAAACGTGTCATCCAGCAAGCAAGGAGACCTACGTTGATGCATGTTGAGGCAGTAGAAGAGAAAGTGGATAAACTTCTAGAGGCCAGAGCCATTAGAGTGGTAAACTACCCGACATGGTTATCAAATACAGTTGTTGTGAAGAAGAAGAATGGGAAGTAGAGGGTCTGCATGGACTTCACCATCCTGAACAAGGCTTGTCCCAAAGACAATCTCTCACTCCCCAAGGTTGACCAATTGGTGGATGTCACTTCAGGGCACGAAAGGATGAGCTTCCTAGACACTTACAGGGGGTACCATCAGATAGCCACGTACCCCCTCCCCCCGATGAGGAGAAGACTACATTTATCACCCCAAAAAGGCTATATTGCTACAGAGTAATACCTTTCGAGTTAAAAAATACAGGAGCAATTTACCAGAGATTGGTGACTAGGATGTTCAAACACCTAATAGGCAAAACAGTGGAGGTATACATTGATGACATGGTCGTGAAGACCAAAGAACCTGAGGACTATCTGGCCGACCTGAAAGCAGTCTTTGATATCCTAAGGGCATTTCGGCTCCAACTCAATGCGTCTAAGTGCGCATTTGGAGTTGGGTCAAGAAAGTTCCTGGGGTACTTGGTTACCAGAAGGGGCATTGAGGCGAGCCCAGATCAGATCAAGGCTATCTTGGACTTGAAGAGCCTAACATCGGCAAAACAAGTGCAGATGTTGACTGGAAGGGCCGCAGCCCTGAATAGGTTCATAAACAGAAGTTCTGAAAAGTGCAAACCTTTCTTTAGTTTAGTGAAGAAAGCCACAGACTTCTTGTGGATAGAAAAGTGCGGAGTCGCCTTGGCCGACTTGAAAAAATACTTGACCACAGCTCCAGTTTTCTCAAATCCAGTACCTGGAGAGGTCCTATTTTTATACTTGGCGGTTTCAGAGCATGCAGTAAGCGCAGTGGTAATCAGCGAAGAAAAGGAAGAACAAATGGTAGTTTACTATGTAAGTAAAACCCTAGCAGATGCAGAGACCAGATACTTACCCTTGGAGAAACTGACACTGGCCTTAGTAATGGCTTCCAAGAAACTGAATCATTACTTTCAAGCCCACAAGATTGTAGTATTAACTGAGCATCCTTTGAAGTCCCTGTTACAGCAAGGAGATCCGACAGGAAGGATAGCCAGATTGGCAGTAGTATTGGGCCAATACAACTTGGAATTTAGGCCCATGATAGCAATCAAAGCCCAGGTTCTGGCCGACTTCATGGCCGAGTTCACACCTGGAGCCATCCCACGTCGGGCTCCGATGAGCTGCGGCTTAGCATGTCTAGGAGAACAAGAAGACACCTAGTTGGGAATGAAAAACCCCACAGCAGAGCAAAAGAAAGAAGAGAAACTCAAACCCTGCGATATTTACATCGGCGACTCCTTCTGCCTGTTTGTTGATGGGAGTTCAAACCGACAGGGAGTGGGGGCAGGAGTAATACTAGTATCTCCAGATTGACAAATGTTAGAGCAATCAATTTGTTTGGGGTTCAAAGCCTCCAATAATGAAGCAGAGTATAAAGCATTAATCGCAGGATTGAAGCTGGCAACAGCAATGGAAGCCGACGAGGTTGTAGTCTTTTGTGACTCCCAGCTAATTGTGAACCAAGCAACAGGTGAGTATGCAGCCCGAGATAAAAGAATGATAGCCTACGTTAAAGAGGTCATTAAACTACTAGCCTTGTTTCAAGACTGCCGACTACAGCAGGTAAGCCGATATGACAACAGCCATGTTGATGCCTTGGCTAACCCGCGAATATAATGAAATCAGGGGAGGCAAGGACAACAATGGTTGACTAGTTGTCAGGCCCAAGTGTGGAACCACTAATCACAGAGTATGAAACAATGTGTGTGGAGATGGGACCAAGTTGGATGGATGTAATAGTAGTGTTCCTTAGAGATGAGAAGCTGCCAAAGGACAAAAAAGAGGCACATAAGACCAGACTGAAGTCGGCAAGATTCAGTCTAACAGCAAAGGGACATCTCTATAGAAGGTCCTTTACCTGTCCCCTTTTGAGATGTGTGCATCCTTCACAATTGAAGACTTCTTGTATGAAATACATGAAGGAGTATGTGGAAGCCACGCTAGGAGCAGGTCACGTACTTATAGGGCCATTACTCAGGGGTACGAGTGGCCCTACATGCAGAAAGATACTGAAGCCTAAGTTAGAAAGTGCGAGAAGTGTCAAAGGTTCGCACCTTTGATACGTCAACCAGCAGCAGATTTAAATCCAGTATCCAGTCCTTGGCCATTTGCCCAGTGGGGCATGGATTTAGTTGGACAACTACCCCAAGCAACTGGATAGAGAAAATTCCTGCTGGTAGCAACAGACTACTTCACCAAGTGGGTAGAAGCAGAACCCCTTGCGAATATTCGAGATGTTGATGCAAAGAACTTCATATGGAAAAACATCATCACCAAATTTGGGATTTCAAGGGCAATAATAGCAGACAATGGCACACAGTTTGACACCAAGCTAATCAAAAGCTTTTGTGCCAAATACAAAATTAAAAACTATTATTCCACTCCAAGCTTCCCTCAAAGCAATGGTCAGGCAGAAGCATCCAACAAAACTATCTTGGATGGGATCAAGAAGAGGCTGCAAATAGCAAAAGGAAAGTGGGTAGATAAGTTACCCAGTGTACTCTGGGCATATTGGACTACCCTGAGAAAATCAACTGGGGAATCCCCATTTGCCATGTCTTATGGCACAGAGGGAGAAATCTCATTAGAAGTCGGCATCCCACGAATCAGAATCCAAGGAGTAGAGAATAGGACTAATGAAGCATTTCTGGCTCGAGATCTGGACCTGTTGGAAGAAAGAAGGGAAAGAGCAGCAATTCGGCTGGAGGCATACCAGCAGCAAATTGCTAAGGCTTACAATAAAAAGGTCAACCCACAAGAGTTCCAAGTTGGGGACCTCGTCTTGAGAAAGGTCGTCAGCAACAAGAAGGATCCTAGAGAGGATAAGCTTGGCCCAAATTGGGAGGGACCTTATAGAATCATCTCGATCACTGGTAATAGGGCATATCGGCTTAAAAATAGTGAAAGCAAAGAGTTGCCAAGACCATGGAATACTTGCAACTTAAAGTTTTTTTATCATTAGATTTTTAGTTTTTTTAAAAGTTTTTTGTTATTAGTCGAAGTAATAATAAAATTTTAGCTCAATTTTTCTTTCAAACTTGTGTAGTATGACTAACCAGTCACTTGACGATGTTTCTAATTGAGAAACATGACGAATAACTTAGACTTATTATATGGTAGAGTTGAATTATACTTGCATATAATAGAGTTGAACTAAGTTGACGATGTTTCTGATTGAAACATGACGAATAACTTAGACTTATTATATGGCAGAATTGAATTATACTTGCATATAATAGAGTTAAACTAAGTTGGCGATGTTTTTGATTGAAACATGACGAATAACTTAGACTTATTATATGGCAGAGTTGAATTATACTTTCATATAATAGAGTTGAACTAAGTTGGCGATGTTTCTGATTGAAACATGACGAATCATTTAGACTCATTATATGGCAGAGTTGTAATTATATTTGCATATAATGGAGTTGAACTAAGTTAGATTATCCTAGATATGCCATCTCGGCAGATTCAAACCCAGACCGAAATTAAGTGCATTTCAGTAAAAGATTAACAGAGAAACCAAGGTTGATAATCTCGGCCAATCTTTGTTTGAATCTAACTTCGGCAACAAGATCATAAGCACATGCTTAATGTGAACATAACTGAAACTTAAGTTCACATTAGGGGGCAGAGAGCTGGAGAATGATACTTGGGAGTTGGAATTTATAAGCTAAAATTGGCTTAACACTTGTTGAAATTTTCAAAAAAATTTACAAGTTGAAGTTAAGCTGAGGTGATATTGAAAGAGGTATCTACGTACTTGCCGAGATTACCAGGTTGCCGAACTCAGAGAAGCATGGAAGACTGAAGTCTTGATAGAAGACAATAAGTAAAGTGGCAAGTTTTAGATAACACTTGTGAAAATATTTTTACAATGTTTTCAAGTGTTAGGACAAGGCTGAGATGAACAAATAGGAAGTTACGTCTGAGGTATTTTACTTTGAGGAGACCATACAGCTAAAGGAGTAAACTGAAGACATGCAAAATATTCTAAGTATGGAAACAGTGAAGCATACAAATATACAAACACTTGAAAGAAGAAATTATAGTTACATTCAGATAAGAAGTTGACCAAATACAAAAAGGCACTTCATCCTAGCACAAAGGTTTACTTGTTCAAATTACAAAAGTGGCACGTCGGCTAAATATGAAAACTAAAGCATTGTTCAAAGACAAAACAAATTACAATGCACATAAAATAAAAGCTCCTAGTCAAGACTACTCGGCGTCGGTGGCAGGATGTGTCCCAGAAGATAGCTGTGACATCTTTTCGGCAGCCTTCTCAACCTCGAGCTCGGCGTCAATTTCTTGCAAAGTCTAGTCAAGGCTCTTCTCGACGATAGGCACTCGGATGTAGTCTTCTTGGGGGAGGCACCTTTTGAGACCTCGTCCTCCTCATCCTGAGTCAAGTCTAGGACTTACTTGTTCAGAGTTGGGGACTTAGCCCTAGTAGGAACATCAACATCAACTGCCACCTCGGCCTCTTCATCTTCGTCTTCCTCTCCATCCTCTTCATCTCCTTCTTCACCCACAGCCTTAGCCTCGGATTGGCTTGAAGCAGGAGGAAATGGCAGCGCAAGTCGGCCTTCGTCTTTGAAATGAGAGTCCTCGGGGACAGCCAACTCCTTCAGAGCAGCCATCCAACTAAGGATGTAACCCTTGTTACATGCCTCTCTGACTTATTTCTTATACTCCTCGCGGACGTTGGCTACCCCCTCGGCATAAGTCTTCTCGTCTGTTGCTTTGATCTCGGCGTCTTTTGTAGCCAAGGCAGCTCAGAGCCCGGCTTGGGTTTCGGCAATTTTTGCTTTGGCTTCTTTTTTCTCGGCTTTGAGAACCTCAGCAACAACCTCCGCAGCACCTGTCTTCTCCTCAACCTCGTCTTGGGCTTGTTTGGCTGCCTTGGCTTGATCTATAAGGACTTTCATCTTGGCCTCGGCTTTGTTTAGGGATTTGAGCAAGCCAACAGTTTCCTTGGTCTTGTGGACCAACTCTTTCTTCATGTCCTCAGCTTGCATCGCAAAGGAGTAGGCATGTTGGATCACCTAAAAAAAAGGGGAATGAACAAAGTTAGTAAACTTAAGTTTAAAAACAAAGAATGGAGAGTACCAAGTGTTAGGGATTTATCAGTACAGAGTGATGCACCATCAAAGAAAAATTTTCATATTCGCTGACCTCGGCCATACGGTTGAGGTCATTGGGGAGGAGCAATGCAGTAGCAAGGGCAATATCGACCTCAATATCAACAACGCTGTCACCAGTTCTGACTGGCTTATCCTCAATCATGATAGATGGGGCCCATGGTTTATCAGCTTTAAGTGAACCCGAGGTGGCTGTAGAGTCTGACCTTGGCTTCTTTGACTTGGTGGTTTCTGAAGGGTCATCTTCTGCGGGCCTCTTCTCTGCAGCAGAGCTTGTTTTCTCAACCTTAGAAGTTTTGAGATTGGAACTGTGTCTTCAGACTCAACTTGGGTGAAAGAGGCTTTTGCCTTAGCCCTCTTTACCCCTTTTTTGTTTTGGTTTGGGTTGGGATTGCGATGGTGAAGATTAGACTGTCACTACGCCCGGGATGTCAGCCAAAAGATCTTCGACTACGGCCTTGTTGCGCCCCATTTCATCGTCGGTGACGACGACTATGACCTTGGTTCCAAAGAGAATTCCTGGCAGCGCAGTAGACAGGTTTGTTGGATCGTAAGCCGTAGCCTCAAAGGATTGGCATTTTCGGCTACGAGTTCTGTAACAATCTCGAACCCTGATTAACGTTAATCCATGGTTAATTATGCTTAATTGGTAATTAGGATGAAATTCTGAATTAAACTGCATATGTGTGTTGCATAAAGTATGCCTATATCTGTTTAACGTAGGAAAATATGTTTATGTTTTTCTTTCGGTTTGCAAATTAAAGGCCTTATCGGCATTCGAATCAAAAATTGGCTTAATTTATGTGCTAATTAGGATTTATAGAATTTTATGGTAAGCTCAATTGAAATTCGATTTGGAACAATTAAATTAGATTAAACTAATGTCCACTAATTAACCTTTATTAAACACACTTTTGTTTAATGGCCTAATTAAGGCCTTAGTGGCCTCTTTGAACAAAAAAAAAAAAAAACACTTCCACTCACTCGTTTCTTCATTAACATACATCTTTGAGTCCTCTAAGACCCAAAACGTGAGAGAGAGTGAGAGAAGGGAGAATTGATCCAAGACTTGAGAAATTGAACTCAAACCAAAGAGGTACTAGGAATTGTTGTCCATTGAAGAAGATTTGAGGGTCTCAACTTCAACCTTTGTAGCTTCGAGCCTCTAGGTAAGGAATTAAACTCTTAATTGAGTAATTGATGTAGATTCTACAAGATTATTGGTGAATTAAGTGAATTCATGTAGGAATTACACTAGAATTGGAAAGAATTGGGCCATACCATGCATGCATGTACATTTTCTCACAAATTGAGCATGATTTCAAAGATTTCTTTCATGCATATGTTCATCTCACTTACACATTTTGGGAGTTCATCATATTTTTCATCAATTTGCCAAATTTGAACTTGTTTTGAAGTGTTTGAATTCAAGGGAGTTCATGTATGTTGTATTCATGAATTATTCATAAAGTTTATGTTAAAATTTTATGCAATTGGCGAACTCTAGGGCCATAATTTTGTGAAATAACCCTCAATTCTTCATGTTTTACAAGTTTACTATGTCATCTCCAGTTTTGGGGCCCAAGAGATGTGTTTTGAAGAGTTGAATTCATGTTTTGAAGTTCGGGAGCAAATCTGGAAAATCCAGAATTTTGCTTCCACGCTCGAGCGAGGAATCCTACGCTCAAGTGACCATCTTTGTTTTCATGCTTCCGCTCGAGCGACAAAAGGCTGGCTCGAGCATAAATTGCAAGCTCTCAGAATTTTTGTGTGTGTAAAAGCACGCTCGAGCGAGGACCTATGTTTCACGCTCGAGCGAGCATCGAGCAAGCATCAAGCGGAGATTTTCAGCAACCAGTACTTTTTCACATTTTGCAGATCGCTCGAGTGAACGAGTCTTCGCTTTCGCTCGAGTGAAGGAGTCTACGCTCGAGGGACCAATCACATTTGACATGTCCGCTTGAACGAAGAAGGCCACGCTTGAGCGAGACCCCTATTTCAGCAAAATTTTGGCTAAGTGTTTCAATGTACATTGTTGCATCCTCATTCCATCCTAGGCATTCCTAAGCCATGATTAAGACTCCATAGTGAGGTTAATGGCTAAAAACACACTAGAACAAACAAAGTTATGTATAATGCAAGCCTGTGTTTCAAGTGTGTATTTGTATGTGTCTTCGTGTAGGTCACGCGCCTCAGGATAAGTGAAGTGCCATTTTGCCATCTAGTTGGGGCGACCAATTATTTGTGAGTAATAACTTTGTAAAGATATGTTCAATGTTAAGTATTTTCTGAATATTATGATATGAAGTAATTAGTTTTCTGAAATGCTATGCTATGTTTGAAACGAATGAATGATTGTCCAAAATTCTGAAAGTTATTCGTGGCATCCTTAGCATCATATGATATGTATCCCTTTATGGGTCATTAGGTCCCTTTATGGGTCATCAGAAACGTCTCTGTGCACATGAATCATCAGAAAGCCTTTATGGCAGTCCCTTGTGGGTCATCAGATTTGCAATGCTAATGGATGTGTCACGTGTTATAATGATGCATGTACAAGCTTTGAGTACGAAAGTAACTATGCCTATAAATCTTCTCTGTTATGATAATCGATTATGTACAAGGCTTTGTTTCTGTATGGACATCATTCAGTAAAATCTTTACTCTGTTATTATTCACTGGGCTTTAGCTCACTATTTATATTATGTACGTAGGTGAGCAAGCACGTGATCAGGCCCAGAGTTGATGGCCTACACTTCAGTTTCATCAGCCAACCATTGTGCCTCCTGAGGAGGTTCTGATTAAAGTCAAGTTTCATGGCTGTTTTTGTAATCATGTTAGGCTATGTTTATACTATGTTGTGTTTGGACAAGACGTCTAGTAATGTGTATTTGGAAGTGATGTGTAAAGTTTGTATTACTATTATAAAAAGTCTTAAGTTATCTGTTCCATGTATATCTGCACAACTCTATGGACTATGTATGTCTTAATTAATTGCTTCTGCAGCCCCTGGTATATGTCATTATGCCAAGAGGCCTTTGGTAATCCAAGGATTACTGGCCGGTTACGATGCTAAACCTATAGAGGTAGGTTTGGGTCGTGACAAGTTCTGCCTGTGGGAGCAAAGATGGGAACTCGGCGACAGCGTTGGCGCTGAGAAGGTGGAATCAGTTGGGAAGCATAAGTTGATGGCTGTTCTGTTGGGTCAGATGTTGAGGCTTGGTCAGGCCATGGTAACAAAGTGGTAGGAGGAGTTGTTGTTAAGGATGAAGACTTGCTCTTCTTGGGGACATCGGGCAATATGGATTTATAGGTCGGGATGTAGTTGAGCAGCAAAGGGGTCTTGCGCTGATTGATAGGCAAGCCTAGCAGCTTCTTAAAGTCTTTGCTGGAATAGAAGGTTTTGCGGAAGTCCTTTGGAGGTTGAGGAATATCTGCAAGCAAACAACAGACATTAGAACATATAAGAGGAACAAAGTAAATGTGACGCCCCAAATTTTCTTTTGGAACATCATAAAATTTAAATAACAAATAACTTACTAAATAAAGATTTTAACAACTAATTAGGGGAAATTTAGATTTTCACATAGTCAAAGCTTAACAACTAAATTACAAGTCCACATACAATATTACAACAACTTTGTAACATTCGTGATTACTAATACCAAGGATAATAAAATTTTATTTTGATAGAGTCTTGACTTTAAGTTAGCCAAGGTTTCATATTAACAGCAGCTACAAATTCAGCCTCAGTCCCTTCTTCGACATAATCTGGCATGAAATGCCAGGGCAACAAAATATATGCCATGAGTTTTGCAACACAGTAAGAAAACGGAACCAACCTACCATTCTTTTTAAGAGAAAATAATCAAATCATGACAATTAAAATAATAGTAAAATTCAATAGCATGATAAATGTACCAACCATTGTAATAATTTCGATAATTTTAATAGTTTGAGTGACACTCAAAATCTCACCAAAGAGATTTTTTTACTAACCACTAAGCATGGCAACGGTTAATTTGAAACTCCCCCTTGGTCAAATATTCAAGTGTTACCAACCGTAACTACCAAGGATGCCCACATCCGAAATTATATACCCAAGTAGTGGCATCCGTGGTCTACCCAAGGAAACGGTCTGCAAGGGATACGTAATCTCCCTGTGTGCCACTTGCATATTCACCCTTATTCCAAAACTGAATACCGAAAAGGGTTCAAATAAGTCTCGTGCCATCTTAGGGTTTCGCGACACAATTTACGTGAGAATTCTCAAAACCAGGGCTCACCCTGAACAACCGGTATTAACCGTCAACCCTTAATTTTGTACACTATTGAAAACCAAACTCACCCTGAACAACTAGTATTTACCGTCAATTGTTAATTTTGTATATGCTGTTAATCATTTCAGTTAGTTTTGATATTAATCACAAATAAGTTTAATTTTTAATTACAAATAATGTTATACCAACTCATTAAAATTTCCAACATAAAATATTACATATGTCACATAATAATAAATAATTGTACAAAATTTAAATAAACAATTTATTTAAACCATGGTATGAAATAATAATTTAGATACCAATAAATTATAATTACACACATGTATGGATTTTTAATCTACTAGATTAGACTAGCACAATATTAAATTTTTTTAGTCCAAATAAACAATTGAAGAGATAATTTTTTATTCTTCCTTAATCTGCCAGAATTTTCAGAATGCATAACTCGTAATTAAAATTATAAATAAATTACTTATACCACTCTAAAATTCATATAAATCTACAGAATACTCAATAAATATGTTATGGTCATTTTTCAGAAAGAATTTTCCAAAAATAAATTATAAATAATTCTAAAAAATTTCAAGAAAATTTATGACACAGATTTATTACA
Source organism: Camellia granthamiana (assembly GCA_036172215.1). Lineage (NCBI taxonomy): Eukaryota > Viridiplantae > Streptophyta > Magnoliopsida > Ericales > Theaceae > Camellia > Camellia granthamiana. The sequence continues at coordinate 25,694,798 of CM069910.1, read as the reverse complement.
TTTTCTTAAATTAATTCCATACTTAAATTTATAAATCAATTTCATAATATAAGAATTTATTATGAAACTAGACTTCTCAAATTTCATTTTTTGTTTAGAAATTACCAGATTTGGTTTAATATAAATTTTTTAATGATTTTTCAAACACATAGTAAAATATGCCTATAGCTCCAGATTTGGTTAAAAATCTGTATAAATTCGTAAAAAACTCCATAATTGTTACAAAAATTTATAAATGAAGTAGACATCATTATAAACAACTTTTTAGAAGAAATCATTTTCAAATTTTGAGTATAAAATTGTCTAAAAACTCATACAAATTGTTTTGGTAGATTCAATGACCAAATAAATTCTTCAATCCTCTCTTTAATGGTATAAACTATACATGCAAGCCTATTTCGACACTAATACCATGACCTTAAGACTATCAATATCTTCAAATATTTGATATACACATCACAAAATTTACATACATATATATAAAAAAATTTATCTATAAATTAGTCATTTTATCGTCTGAAAATTTCAACAATTAAAAAAATTGAGAGGGTTGAAAGGGTTTTTTTACTTAATAATAGGATGATGAAATTGTAGAAAATTTTAGCTTCCATAATCTCCCACTCTTCTTCTTCTCCTACTGCTTTGTTGCTCACAGAATTTTCTTTTTCCTCATTTCCTTGTTGAATGCAAGCATGCATATATATATACACACACAATGCATTGCTGAGGCTTTCCCCCTTCTTTCTCTCTCTCTCTCTCTCTCTCTCTCTCTCTCTCTCTCTATTCTAGTCATTCTATGGAATCTAGTCAAATTTTGCAAGTCCAAGGCACATAATTGGGTCTCATCTCCTATATTGCATGCAAGCAAACAAGTAGCAATGTTGCTACCAAAAAAATCTGCTAAAGCTTCTTTTTTTTTTCTTTTTTTTTTGTATATTTGTGTATTTGTATGGATTTCTTAAAATTGATACACTAAAATTTTTAACTAAGGTATTTGGTAAGAACAATTATCATGCTGAATCCTTATTAAAAGAATTTATAAACAACAAATATTAAACATCCACAAAATTATTATTCTTAATAATATCTTTGTTTGTGATTGAATTTGGTTAATTTAAAACTAACTTTTACACTAATACATATTTCAGATAAACTCTGGATAAGTTAATTAATTAATTAATTAACTATTATTATTATTTTAGAATAATTAAATGTGGGTTTTCACAGTAAATAAAGACTTGAAAGCAAATAAAGCGACACTTGGTTCTTATCATTACCCTCTTTAAAGACTGATCGGCTCAAGAGGTAGAGGTGGAGGTCATCATCTGGTGGGAACTCTCAGTTGCCCGAGATGATGAAATAATCATCTTCAGCACCTTTGTTGGAGTCTGGGAGGTCGGCAATGAGTTTGTATTCGGTTGACCTCGGCTTAAGGTAATAGATGTAGTCTTTTTCTGATTTAAGGCCACAGATGGTATAGTAGTATTAGATGTCGGTTAGACTAATCCTAGTGTTCTCTCGGCTAGCTAAGGCAATTATACCGTTGATGACTTTGTAAGAGTTAATGGCTAGTTGTATTGGGTTAAGTTTGTAATAGTAAAGGACTTGACGGAAGAGGATGTCAAGAGGGAACCTAAGACCGCACTCGATGAAAGCAAATACTGGAAAAGGCATGAAGTTGTCATTGGGCATAATGGAGTCATCCTCCCCAGCCAACCTGAGTTGGACATCGGCAGGGATGGAGAACTCCTTCCTAAAATGCTCAAGTTTCTCTGGGGTATCCACCCTCCACCTAAACATACCCATAATGTCAGCTAGAGGGACAAGGTATGAGAATTCGGAAGAAAGAGGTTTGTGTGGGTTTTAGGGACCTCGGCTAAAACCCTAGAGAGTACTAAGGTAAATTTTTCTGAAAATCTAAAGGGTTTTTGGTTCGGTTTTCCTAAAGAGTAAGGTTCTATAACAAATCCCAAGCCTAAGACTATGGAAACACGAATTGAAGGCAGGAATCTGGAAAATGCAAACAAGAAAACAGGGCAAAGAGCATGATTTAGACTCAAGAAGGTAGCAGAAATTCAAGAACACAGATTAAAAATCAAGAACAATGATAAACTATCAAAAACATCGAGACACGTGAAACAATGCATATGTGTGCATAGAGGCCATGAACCAAAATCAGATTGAACAACTAGAAATCCCAAACAAAGTGTGTTTGGTACTCAAAATGATTAAATTTACAACACAGATGAAGATTCAAGAACATGAATGGATTCGCAAATGGCAGTATACAAGCATAGCAAAGTTTAAAGTAAATCAAAAAATTGAAACAAAGGGAAGTAGTGACTTACCAAAGAGAGTGACGCCGGTGTGATGTACACCGAAGTTGAATGATGGCAGGAATGGGTAGCAGAACGGTAAATGCCTCGCTGGATGGGGAGAATGGAAGCAGTTATCGAAAGTTTTAAGAGAACGAAAATGGAGGAATTGGGAGAGAAGTGTTAAAGAGAGAAAACTTGAGCGAAATCACAGATGCAAAAGTGAAGAGATGAAGAGAGAGGGAAGTGTTTTTGTTAAAACACAAAAAGACGGCAAAGTTACATTGAATGTGTCTAAGACGACGTGCCTGTCAGGTGGCGCACGCAGAAGCGACGCGACCTGATGGCGCGTGTCAGGTACGAATCAATAAGGAAAAGACGCATGGTGAAAACGGTTGAGAAACCATGCATGACAGCTCATGCGCATGTGGAACTCTTAGAGTTCTTGATTTAATGAAGTAAAGACCTCGGCTAGGGGGGACAATCTCGATTGAAGAACTTAACAAAAAAATTTGTTTTTGGTTTTTGGGCATTGGTAGAACAAATTGTAGTCTTGGTTACATGGGAGCCGACGTGTGACGACCCGGTAATAAATGGTAGAGTAGGTTTTAGCCGACGTGATATGTAGACAAAAGATATAGGTTCCATCACCTCAAGATGCCGAGGTAATAGAACCTAGGGGGTAGTAGTGGGGGCATATTTTTGTGAATGGCAACACGTGGCCAAGGTGGCACCGAAATGCCAACCGAGGTGATCTCAGCTAGGCCAAGGTTATCTGCGGAGATACCGGAATACGAGACGAATGGATAAACTATAAGAGTCCTAGAATGGAGAAGGACCTCAGCCTGGATAAGGATAAAGCTTTTAGAGAGTTTATCTCTATCTGCTTGGAAGTCCAGGATAAGGCATTGAGCTAGAGTCCAAGAGAAGCTAGGCTTCTACAAGGATCAGGTTAGTGCAGGCTATAAAAGTAAGGCACCCTCGTGGGTCTAAGGTACGCTTTTTGTTTCCTGGCTAGTGAGTTAAAGCACTGTTTGCTATCTTTGAGAGATAACTGAGTACTGATTTGATCGTCGGAGTGTCCCCGGGTGGAAGAACCACCACCAGAGTCTCATCTTTCTGTGACAGGTCGTTCGAGCACAATCTATTCTGCCGGTGTTCTCCAGCTGAATACCTGTTTGGCAGTGTGGTTAGAAAACAACACACACACAATGGTAACTGCCAAAGCACATGTAAGGTAAGCAAACATGTTTACTGAGATGTTGTTTTAATGGCAGAGACTTAAAGAAAGCAATCCTCAAATGGCCTTTTCACAAGATATACTCAAAGGGACAAGCCTCTGTTTTAGGATTGTTTTTAAGTTGTCACTTTATGCACAAATGTTGAAATAGTGACTCACCCTCATAATCCTCAAACAAAAACAACAATTGGGTCCAAATCTATGTTGAAATGGGTCAAAAAGTCTCCCCACAGGGGGGTTTGGGAGGTTCTACACTAAAGAACAATTATATCCTTATCTATTTTTAAGAAGATTTTTTAGTTCTTTAATATTGGTCCTACTAAATTAATTGAAAGTATTGGAAAAATTTAGAAGTAGACTAATGCGTTACTTGATAATTAAAAATTAACTACTGAAAATCAAATGATGCAAATTTTAATAAAAAAATCATTTAGGCCTCGCTTAGAAACTTGACTTTTTAGTTAAAAAGTCTAAATATTACAATGGAATTCAAATTATACGCACTAATAATTTAGGTTTTTTATACAATTAAAAAAGTCATTTCCAAACCTATTAAATATATATATAGGCTAAAAAGGCTAAAAAAAAAATTACTAAAAAAAAGTCAAATTCTAAATTAGGCCTTAGGCCTCGTTTGGGAACACTCTATTTTAATTACTTTTTGACTTTTTATAAAAAAAAAATGTATAAAAAAGTCGAGAGAGTGATTTTTTGACTAAAGTATATAGTTGACAAACGAGACCTTAGTATATATTAAAATTTAAGTAGCGAATCTAATCAACTTGTTTGATATGTATAAGAAATTAAAGTCTAAAAGTTAATTTTTTTTCAATTTTATTTTCCATTATTTCAAAGGTGTTTTTGAGATGATGGAGATGGTAACAATGATAATTGTGTTGTGATGGAGGTAAAGGTGATGAAGGTGGTGGCAGTGGTAATGGTAATGGTGGCAATTATTGTGATAGGGTAAGACACGAGGTGATGGTGTTGACGACGATAACGATATTAATTGTGTAGTGATAGGATAGAAATGTCGACAAAGATGGTGGTAGTACTACAAAAAAAAGCATATTTGGCGACCAAATTTCTCGACTAAAAAAAATTTGGTCGCTGAAAATGCAGCTTTCAGCGGCCAAAACAACATTAGTAGGAAAAAGTAAAACTTTTTGGCGACTAAACAATTTTAGTAGCCAAAAGTCTGCATTTGGTGACTAAAAATAAGTTTGGTCGCTGATTATATGAGTTGTAGTGACTAAAAAAATTTTAGTAGCCAAAAGTCTACAATTGGCGACTAAAAATAAGTTTGATCGTTGATTATATGGGTTTTACTAACTAAAAAAATTTTAGTAGCCAAAAGTAAAACTTTTTGGTGATTAAAAAAATTTTAATAGCCAAAAGTCTACAATTGGCGACAAAAAAATAAGTTTAGTAGCAAAAGTGGTCATTTTTAGCGACTAAAATTATTTTCGTCGCTAAAAGTTAATTTTTTATTTTTATTTTGCTACTAAATAGTTTATTTTACATAAATTATGTAATAAAATAATTATGTTTATACATATACTTTTATATAAATATGGGTGTATATACTATATAAATAATATATGTCACATATATAGTCATGTGGTGCTATAAAGGCGTAGTGGGAAGAGTATAGGTTGGCGGTTCGAATCTCTGTAAGAGCGGATCAAATTGTTCTACAACAAATTTTTTTTTTTTTTTTTTGTCACGACCCAAACCCGGCCCTATGGGTTTAGCACCGTAACTGGCCAGTAATCCGAGATTACCGAAGGCCTACTGAACAGTAATACAGTTAAACAGAGTACAGGGCCTGGCGGAAGCCAATACAGTAAGTAACTAGTGTCCATCGAGCTGTGGAAATCTGTATGCCAAAAACTTTTCATGCATTCATACAGTTCAGAACAGTACAGTCTATATACAGTCTATACAATCATATACAAACATTCAGTACGGGGACCTAATCCCTCGTCAACAGTACAGTAAAACAGTAGACAGTCTATACAGTGATACAAAACAGTAAGGAGACCGATGGGGGACACAAAAACACCCCAAGCCATAGCATGGCAACTCGGAACCTCGCAGTGAGGCACATAGGCTGGCTTGACAAAACTGGAGCTTACTCCGACGCTTCTAGCTTTGATCCGGTGCCTGTACACCTACATATATATATGAGCAGTGAGCTAAAGCCCAGTGAATAACATAATGTATAAAGAGGTTAAGAATGTAATGTCCTTACAGTAATGAAAACAGTTCATTAAACAGTATTTCAGTCTTTCAGTCAGAACAGTTATTCAGTCATATGTGGTACATCCATTAGCATAACAGTAGACAGTAGGTCTTAAAGACCGAACAGTAATGATGGCCAGTCATTCAGTAAACAGTATGGTCCCACAAGGAAACCGACAGAGATCTCTGTAACAGTACAGTCAGTAACAGTAGGTGCTAAGGATGCCACAGTACAGTTCAGAAATAAAGGACATACATTCATTCAGTAAGTAATCACATTTCAGTAAACAGTTCAGTTGCAGTTCTATTCAGTAGACAGTTCAGAAGATAATCATATAACCATTTTTGAACATATCTTTATACAATCGTTACTCACAGAGATTGGGCTACAGTATGCTAGAGCGCGTCCCCGAGTGCCAACCCTAAACAGTTAACAAAATGAACACACTCTAAGTTTAACAGTTGGGGAAGTACAATAATTAACTTCCTATTATGCCTCGGTGTGTTCTACATCTATATCCTCATTAAGATGTCTTAAACTAGGCCTAAGAATGCCTAGGATGGGATGAGGATGCAAAGATGCGCATGGAACACAATTGCAGAATTTTCAATGAAACAGAGTCCCGCTTGAGCGCAGGTTTCCCCGCTCGAGCGGAAAGGCAAACTAAGGTCCCCGCTCGAGCGCAAAATCCCCGCTCGAGCGGACCAAAAAGTACTGGATAGGTGAAATCTCCGCTCGACGCCCGCTCGAGCGTGTCACCCAGTCCTCCGCTCGAGCGCCCAATACTCCGCTCGAGCGGACTGATGCACAGCTCAAGATGCTGGGAGCTCGATTTCTCCGCTCGAGCGTTACTTCTTCCGCTCGAGCGGACAACCAAAATCTGGAAATTCCAGATTTGAGTCCCAAACTCAAAACCAAGTTCAAAAGCAATGTTTTTGATCCTCTTGGGCTATTTTCTGGAAAAACACTTTTAAACACATAGAATAACATGTTTCAAAACTCAATTTAAGAAATCAAAGCCCAAGGGTGTTTAATTCAAACCCAAATTCAAACCATTTTCAAGAATGAACTTCAAACATGACATGCATGGATTTTAAACCAAATTAAAGCTTCAATCCTTGCTCGATTGAGCTCAATAGTTGGAAAACAAAATGAAAACATGGACTTTAGCTTAAACATGGACATGCATGGACAATCTACCATGAATTCAACTTCAAAATGCACCAATTCAAGCATGCATGCAACAATGGAGTTCCAATTCAACATTTATGAGCAAATTCATGACTTAACTCAAAATTGAAACATGAATTATGCAAGAATTAGCTCTAATTCAACAACAAGAAGATGAATGTCCTACCTTAGTCTTGTATTCAAGATTTAAGAGTCCAATTTGACAATTCTCTAACAATTTCTTCAATATCCAAGCAATCCAACAAGAAGAATGCACTCTCTCCCTCTCTCTCTCTCTAAATTCGGCTATAGCAAGCAAATGGCTGAGGAGATGTTTCCATTCAAGTGTATAAGGCTCAAATAATAAGATTAAACAAAGGTCCATTAGGTGGCAAAGTTGTAATTAAGCCCAACTCTTCAATTAATCAATATTTAATTTAATTTAATCATTCCTAATCAAATTTCAGATAAATATACCATAAAATCACAAATATTCTACTGATCCCAAAACTCTAAACGGTTTCTAATTCGGCCGCCGATAAGGCCTCCAATTAACAGTTTAAACACATGAATTCAAACAGATAATCAATCAATCAAACATATGCAATATGCAATTCAATAGATAAACTTATTCAATTTCAGTTTCGATTTCAATCAGTCCATTCAGTACTTCAGTTAATTCAATTATCAGTCATTATCAGTTCAGTTTAGCAGTAACCAGTAGCTAATTCAGTAGTTTATTGGTAATCAGTACGAGGGTTGTTACAGTCTCCCCTCCTTATAAGGAGTTTAGTCCTCTAAACTCGAGTTACCTTCAGTTTGGAAGAAAACAGGATTTAGTGGAAACAGTTCTGGGTATCTTTTAGCCATGTCATCTTCCCTTTCCCAAGTGGCATACACACCACCATGGTTCTGCCAATCAACTTTCACTAGCGGGATCTCTTTGTTTCTCAGTTTCTTGATCCGTCTATTTACAATCTGTATAGGCCTCTCCTCGTAAGTGTAGTCATCACTCAACACTATCCGAGTAGGCTCAATCACATGGAATGGATCCCGAAGATAATCTCTCAACATAGAGATGTGGAAGACGTTATGCATATGCTCCATTTCAGGAGGAAGTGCAACTTGATACGCCACCGGATTGATTTTCTCAACGATCTCATAAGGTCCAACGTATCTCGGCGCTAACTTGCCTTTGACTCCAAAACGAGTCTGGCCTTTCATTGGTGTCACTTTCACAAAAACGTGATCACCCACTTCATATTCTCGGTCTCGTCTTCTAATATCTGCATAACTCTTCTGTCTACTCTGTGCAGTTTTCAGTCTCTGCTGTATCAGTTTTATCTTGTCAGTCGTTTCATAAACAATCTCGGGCCCAAGCAAAGGCCCATCTCCAACTTCTGCCCAGCAAATTGGAGATCTACACTTTCTGCCATACAGTGCCTCGAAAGGCGCCATACCGATACTCGAATGGTAGCTGTTGTTGTAGGCGAATTCAGCCAATGGCAAATGACTTTCCCAATTTCCCTGAAAATCAAGGACACACATTCTCAGTAGATCCTCCAAAGTTTGGATGGTCCTTTCTGACTGTCCATCCGTCTGAGGATGATAGGCACTACTCAGTTTCAATTCAGTACCCAACGCAGTCTGTAAACTTTGCCAGAACCTCGATGTAAACTTCGAATCCCTGTCAGAAACAATAGATACAGGCACTCCATGCAGTCTCACAATTTCATCAATATAGAGTATAGCCAGTTTGTCCGCATTATAAATTGTTTTAACAGGTAAGAAGTGAGCAGATTTGGTCAGTCTATCAACAATAACCCAAATTGAATCCATACCTTTCCTGGAGCGAGGTAACCCAACGATAAAATCCATCGTGATATGCTCCCATTTCCACTCTGGTATGGGTAAGGGTTGCAATAATCCAGCAGGTCGTTGATGTTCAGCTTTGACTTGTTGGCAATGAAGACATTTGGACACAAAGTCGGCAATTTCTTTCTTCATTCCCAGCCACCAGAAATTCAATTTCAAATCCTGGTACATTTTCGTATTCCCCGGATGGATAGAAAATTTTGAATTGTGGCCCTCTTGCAGAACTCTTCTCTTCAGTTCGGTGTCATTCGGTACACACAGTCTTTCCTGAAATTTCAATACATTGTTTTCAAATTTGAACCCCGGTTTCGGTTTAGATTCTCTTTCTTCGATGATCTTCTTTAAGAAATCATCCAGTTGCTGTTTCTCTTTAATCTCTTCAATCAAGGCTGGTTGAGCAGAAATAGCAGCTAAGGTTCCACCTTGTTCCTTCAAAACAATTTCAATTTCAGACTTTTCAAGATCACAAAGCAACTTCTTCTGTCCAGTCAGCAAACAGGCTAAGTTCCCAATCGATTTTCGGCTCAAAGCATCGGCAACGGTGTTGGCTTTTCCCGGATGGTACAGAATCTGTAGGTCATAGTCTTTAATCAGTTCAAGCCATCTCCGCTGTCTCATATTCAGTTCTTTCTGTGTAAAGAAGTATTTCAGGCTCTTGTGGTCAGTATATACTTCACATGTTGCTCCATATAAATAGTGACGCCAGATTTTCAATGCAAATACCACTGCAGCAAGTTCCAGATCATGGGTTGGGTAATTCTTTTCATGCGGTCTCAACTGTCGGGAAGCATAAGCAATAACTCTCCCATTCTGCATTAAAACACATCCCAAACCCTTGTGAGAAGCATCACTAAATACAGTATAACCATCCGTACCTGAAGGTAGAGTTAAAACCGGTGCAGTCACAAGTCGGGTTTTTAATTCTTGGAACGCTGATTCCCTCTGGTCTGTCCAGTCAAATGATATCCCTTTCTGTGTCAGTTGAGTCAATGGTAAAGCAATTTTGGAGAAATCTTTGACAAATCGTCTGTAATATCCAGCCAATCCCAAAAAGCTTCGGACTTCAGTCACATTTGTTGGTCTAGGCCAGTTCACTACAGCTTCAATTTTCTGTGGATCAACAGAAATTCCATCTTTGCTAACAACATGCCCCAAAAACATAACATGATCAAGCCAAAACTCACATTTAGACAGTTTACCATACAGTTTCTGTTCTCTTAGGGTTTGCAGGGCAAGTCTCAGATGATGTTCATGTTCTTCTATGCTTTTGGAATAAATTAATATGTCATCAATAAATACTACAATGAAGTCATCAAGGTACGGTTTGAAGATTCTGTTCATAAGGTCCATAAATGTAGCTGGGGCATTGGTAACTCCGAACGGCATAACTAAAAATTCATAGTGGCCATACCTCGTTCTAAAAGCAGTTTTATCAATGTCTTCTGGTTTAACTTTCAATTGATGATACCCCGATCTGAGATCAATCTTGGAAAACACTTGCGCACCCTGTAACTGATCAAATAAATCATCAATACGTGGCAATGGGTATTTATTTTTCACAGTTACCTTATTCAATTCACGGTAATCAATGCACAGTCTCAGTGAGCCATCTTTCTTCTTTACAAATAAAACAAGTGCACCCCACGGTGAAGTACTGGGTCTGATAAACTTCTTGTCTAACAGTTCCTGCAATTGCACTTTCAACTCCTTCAGTTCTGTTGGAGCCATTCTGTAAGGAGCTTTAGACATTGGCTGTGTTCCCAGAATCACATCAACGGTGAATTCAATCTCCCTGTCGATCAAATCCCCTGGCAGATCATCTGGAAATACATCTGGGAATTCTCTGACTATAGGAATACAATTCACATCAGTTTTAACACCATCATCGGTAGACACAGTCAGCACAGAACACAGATATCCTTTACACCCCTTTCTAATTAATTTAACAGCTTTCACTGAAGAAATCAAATACGGAGGAGGTACTACTCCACTCCCATTAAACACAAATTCAGGCAAACCAGGTGGACGGAAAACTACTTGTTTTGTTACACAATCTATAGTGGCATGATATTTCGTTAACCAGTCCATCCCCAATATAACATCAAAATGGTCGATGTTCAATGGCAGTAAATCAATAAACAGATGCATATCCCCAACAATAATTTCACAAGCAGGATACATATATGCACATGTCATAGATCCTCCAACAGGTGATGATACAGCTAGCAGATAGTTCATGGGTTCTAAGGGTCTATTCAATTTCCGTGAAAAAGCATGCGACACATAAGAATGTGTAGACCCCGAATCAATCAATACATATGCATTTTGTGTACAAATAGAGAGGATACCTGACACAACAGTCTCAGTGGTTTGTACGTCTCCCGGTACTAGGGCAAATACTCGGCCCTGCCTCATAGGCTCTTTCCCGGTAGCTTTGGGGTTAGGCTTTGGTGCTACATTTGATGCTGCTGCACTCGGTGTAGCTTTACTACTAGCTGGTGGAGCAGAAGGGCAGTCTTTAATTCTGTGGCCCACCTTGCCACATCTGAAGCAGGCTCCCGTTATGTTGTGACAAACTCCTTTATGCTTGTTGCCACATGTAGAGCAGGGTGGAATGAATCCACTCCCTTGGCTGGGGCTAGTGGTTGACCCCGTATTCTGTTTCTTGTTGGAAGGGTTGTGCTTGCCTTTCTTGAGTTTGAAACCCTGTCTTTTACCACGCCATTCAGTTGTTGGTGGTTCAGTTTGTTTCAGTGCTTCAATATTTGATTCGGCCATCAAGGCCCGGTCAAGAACATTCACATAAGTTGGCAATTTCAACATGTTGACTCTGTCAAGGATAGCAACATTCAGGCCGCCTTCAAACTTCCTGGCCTTTTTATAGTCGGTGTCCACCATATGCGGTGCATACCTAGCAAGCTCGGTGAACTTCGTCTGATATTCGGCAACAGACATTGTGCCCTGTTTCAGTTGTTCAAATTCAGTTACCTTTCTGTCCCTGACACATTGAGGAAAATATTTCTCAAAGAAGGACTCCTTGAACTGAGCCCAAGTCATAACAGTGTTTGTATCACGGATCAACATCCACCACCTTCTAGCTTCTTCTTGTAGGGTGAAGGTAGCTAACAGTACTTTAGTTGCTTCCGAGCACGGAAAAACTTCAAACAACTTTTCCGTTTCAAGGACCCACGCTTCAGCCTTTAGCGGTTCTAAGCCTCCCTGAAAGGACGGCGGTTTCATCTTGCTGAATTTATGAGTCAGTGCAATAATGTCCACCTCATTAGCATTCACATTCTGTACATTCTGTTCCGGTTGCACCGAAGGAGGAGGAGGTGGGGGCTGTTGGTTCTGTTGTTGATCTAGTCTTTCAATTACCAGTCCCATCATTTGTTCAAGTCTGGCCATTCTGGCCTCAGAGGATGATGATTCAGTTTCATTTGCAGTGCTTGCATTATCCATTATTCTATAAACAGTTATAACAGTTATCATCATAAGCGGTTGTATAATTAGACAGGTTAACATTTTAACATTTAATCAGTCAGTCATAAGCACACACTTTTCAAGTTCATAAGATGCCCTAATTGCTTTTCTAGGACACCCTATAGCTCATTTGGACACGTGTGTGCGGTATAACTCGTGTTAAGTATCGCTCTGATACCACTCTGTCACGACCCAAACCTGGCCCTATGGGTTTAACACCGTAACTGGCCAGTAATCCGAGATTACCGAAGGCCTACTGAACAGTAATACAGTTAAACAGAGTACAGGGCCTGGCGGAAGCCAATACAGTAAGTAACTAGTGTCCATCGAGCTGTGGAAATCTGTATGCCAAAAACTTTTCATGCATTCATACAGTTCAGAACAGTACAGTCTATATACAGTCTATACAATCATATACAAACATTCAGTACGGGGACCTAATCCCTCGTCAACAGTACAGTAAAACAGTAGACAGTCTGTAACGACCCTCGTTACTGATTACTGAATAGACCGATTGAAATTGAAACTGAAATTGAATAAGTTAACCTACCGAATTGCATATGCTATCTGTTTGGCTCATTGATTACCTATTTGAATTTTTATGTTTAAATTGCTAATTGAAGGCCTTATCGGCGGCCAAACTGAAAATCGTTTAGTGTTTTATGACCCTCATAATTAATGTGATTTTATGGTATATTTAATTGAAAATTGATTAGGTATGATTAAATTGGATTAAAATGAATTAAATTGCATTCTTTGAGTTATTTACCAAAATGCCACTTAGTGGCCCACTCCATGTTTTATATTTGAGCCTATACACTTAATCAACAACATTTGATCAGCCATTCTTTCACTCTTAGCCGAAATTAGCAAGAGAGAAGTGAGAGAGGAGAGTCAAGAGGGAAATTGAACTCATCTTGTAAATGTGCTTGAGGAATTTGAAGATTTGAAGAACAAATTGCTAGATTAAATTCCTAGACTTGCATTTGAAGAACCTAGGTGAGAAATCTATTCTCCTAATTGTGTATTACTCTTATCATGCATGTTTCATATCAAATTTAGTGGGGTAAGTCATGAATTTGTTCAAAAAATGGTGAATTGAAGCTCTAATGTCACATGCATGTTGATATTGAGGCATTTGAAGTTGATTACATGGCATATGGTTAACATGCATGCTCATGTTTCTATCAAAGACCACATTTTCAGTTTGTTTTCCAACTATTAAGCTCATTAGAGCAAGAATTGAAGCATTAAAATGGTTTTGATTCATGCATGTTTGCATGTTCTTCATATTCTTGAAAATGGTTTGAAAATGGCTTTAATTGACCAACTCTTGGGCCTTGCATGTGCAAATTAACTTTTGAAACCTGTAATATATTGAGTTTAAAGTGTTTTCCCAGATTTTGGGCCCAAGAGGTTGAGTTTTGGATGATTGGATGCTTGGTTCGAACTTGGGAGACAAATCTGGAAATTCCAGATTTGGCTTCCTCGCTCGAGCGAAGGATTCCTCGCTCGAGCGAGCCCTTTGGTTTTGCAAGCTCGCTCGAGCGAGCATCGAGCGTGGTATCGCGCGTAAAAATGGAGCATCCAGTACTTTTTCTGAGCACAGATCGCTCGAGCGAAGGGAGTCTCGCTCGAGCGAAGCCTTTGATTTTTGAAGCTCGCTCGAGCGAAGGAAGGCTCGCTCGAGCGAGGAGCCTATTTCCAGCAACTTTTGAAAAATGCCTTCCAAGTGTATTTTTGCATCCTCATCCCATCCTAGGCATTCTTAGGCCTAGTTTAAGATATCTTAATGAGGATTTAGACATAGAACCACACCGAGGCAAATTAGGGATTAAGTTATTGATCTTTCCCAACTGTAAACTTAGTGTGTGTTCTATTTCTTAATTGTTTAGGGTTGGCTCTCGGGGACACGCTCTAGCTGCTATTAGCCCAATCTCTGTGAGTAACAGACTGTGTAAAGATATGTTCAAAATGGTTATCTTTGAATACTGAACTGAAATGTTTATTGAACTGATATGGTTTATTGAATGAATGTATGTCCTGTATTTCGAATTGTATTGTGGCATCCTTAGCACCCATTGTTATTGATTGATACAGAGCTCTGTCGGTTTCCTCGTGGAACCATATTGTTATTGATTGATGGCCATCACTATTGTTGGGTCTGTTAAGGCCCGGTCCTTTTGGACCTATTGTTTATAGGCTAATGGATGTACCACATATGACTGATTGATTGAAATACTGATTGATTGAAATACTGATTGATTGAAATACTGATTGATTGAAATACTGATTGATCGAAATACTGATTGATTTCAACATTGAAAGATTGAAATACTGTTTAATGAATTGATTTCATTATTGTAAGGACATTCATTCATAACCCCTTTACACTGATGTTATTCACTGGGCTTTAGCTCACTGTTTATATATATATGTAGGTTCTCAGCAGCCAGACCGGAGCTAGGAGCGTGGGATTGGTCCCCAGTTTTGTCAAGCCAGCCTGTGTGCCTCACTGTGAGGTTCCGTGTTGCCATGCTATGGCTTTGGGGTCTTTTGTATTTCCCCTGACTGTCTCACTGTTTTGTACTATTGTGAGATCACTGTATAGACTGTTTACTGTTTACTGTACTGTCCAAGGAGTTAGGCCCCGGTTTTGTCGACTGTTATGTATATGTATACTGTGTATGCCATATTGTATTGTACTGTTGTTAAGGGATTGGATCCCTGTACCGATTGACTGCGAATGGTCGTATAGACTGTACTGTTTCAGGACTGTTTGAATGCATGAAAAACTTTTTGGCATACAGATTGTCACAGCTCATTGGACACTATTCATTTATTGTTTTGGCTTCCGCCAGGCCCTGAACTCTGTTATATTGTATGATTGTTAAGCAGGCCTTTGGTAATCACGGATTACTGGCCAGTTACGGTGCTAAACCCATAGGGCCGGGTTTGGGTCGTGACAGAGTGGTATCAGAGCGATACTTGACCACGAGTTATACCGCACACACGTGTTCAAATGAGCTATAGGGTGTCCTAGAAAAGTGATTAGGACATTGCATTAACATGAAAGTGTGTGCTTATGATTGACTGGATATATGTGAAAATGTTAAACTGTTTAATTGTAAAACTGTTTATAATGATAAACTGTCTAAGTATGCAACTGTTTATGTTTATGATTATTGTACTGTTTATGTGAAATGAAGTGAAGCCTATATGCATACTTAAAGAAGTTAAATGGAATAACATGTAATGTTAATGTTAATACCGACTGTGGAAATCTATAAGAAAATGAACGTGTGAAAGTAAAGGGTCACGTGACCGTACCTAAATTGAAATGAAAGAATACACACGTCCGATATGAAACGAAATGTGAAATCTGTAAGAACCTCTCCTGTACTGTTAATCACCCTGTTTGTGTGTAAATAAGGGAAAGAGAGAGGATTGTAAATGAAACTGAATCTTCTGATCTGAGGATTAGTAGGCTAGAATGAATGATTGAGGCCTTAATCGAAAATCTGAGAGAATAAAGGCAGACACATGTGCCTGGACTAACTGAATATGAATTGATGACATTGATACAGAAACCCAACAAACTGAAACTACCGGAATTTCTGGAAGGTACCGAACCGCTGAAAAACTGAGACTTGGGTTTAGAAACTGAGAAAATATGTGAAGTTTCTTCGAACCATACTTTCCCGAATGCATCTGAGATAGGAAAGTACCTGAGTTCGAACACCTTGAGTGAAGTGATAAGACTGTGATCGAATATGAGGAAAAATGTACCTAACTAGTTTGATAGGCACCCCACATGATAGATACTGACTGTAAAAGACTAGGAAAGAATTGAAGGTGGGCGTGACTTAAGGGTGTTTGACTGAATCGAAGTTTTAAAAACCGTCAAAGTGTAGATGTCCTGGATAGAGTATAATGCTTGAGTCAGCGTAGCAGCATTAAAATATCCAAATCAACATCGTTAACTGAATCCGAAAGAATGAAACAGAAGGAACAGGAAGTGAAAATGACTGGTAACTGAACGACCTCCGTGAGTGGAAAATCTCCGGCAACAGCTTGGACCACTGAAGGTCGAAGAAGTAATGTGAATAATGGTATACCTATCTGTACTGTATGTGGGAAATACCACTGGGGCGTTGTCGCCGCCCAGCCGAAACTCCTTTAGGACGTGGACAGGAAAGGCACTTACCTAAATTTTGCCCACAGACTCAACTGAATGATAATGAGCCTAAATCTAGACCCTAGTTCCAGAGAATGTTTGGAATACTGAAATGACTGGCGCAGGTGGTACCTTAAATAGATGAAATTGTTTATACGAACATTTGTGTGGGAATCGTGTACTCCGTAACTTGGTACAGACTGCGAACATATCGATTGAACTAATTGAACTACTGAAATTATGAACCATATACTGAGAATTGTTAGGACTTGTGAACAGCGAGAACTTGCTGAATTAGGTCCTTGTACCGTATTATAACAACTGAATGTGAACTGTTAGATGTGACCTTGTGAATTGCACCGGAATTGTGGAACTATGGGAATATGTGGGAACTTATTTTGGTGAAATGTAAAACTGTAGAGTCTCATGCCTTTGTAGAATGACCTTGGAGGTCTGATTGGAATCACGTTCGGCCAACGTTGCTTCGAATCAGAAATTCTTGGTAAATTCCACGGGAATGAATAGGATACCCCATCAGCGTCCTTATCTGTTTGTGTGTGAGACTACTGACATTAAGAACCCATATTGACTGGTAAAAATGAACCTCTGCCTATGAATTGTGAATGATTGTCTACATGGAAACTGATTTTGAACCCACACCGGTATGTATGTTCCCATACTTGTAATACTGTTAAGACTGAGAGGAATGGACTGTGGTTAATGAACCTTTCGAAATTTACTGTTGATGCGAACTATATGTACAACACTGTGAACCCCATGTTAACAATTACCTATGCTCTGAAAACTGTTTAGACTATGGTACATACCTGCATACCTTTGCTTAAGGATGTTATTAGACTGAGTAGACTTCGGATTTGTCACCTTAACTATTGTATCTGGAGGAACTATTTTGTATTGTACACTGAACTTGTGGAATCTGTATTGGGACTGTTAGTAGATTCTGAACATACACATATATGACTGTACCCTTGCTCGGAATAATTGATAAATTTGTTTGGTGAGTTAACCGTTGGGACTATGGCTCCGGGATTGTGTGACTGAATAAAGACCTGAACGATAAACTCTAGACTGTGAATTGTGATTATGGAAGCTTGACATGACTGCTTGATTGAACCTGCGAGCCTATACTGTAGTGACTGTATGACTGAATTGGAACCCTCGTAGGGCAACTTACTGTTATGTGTCACCAAGAACCTTGGGTGATGTAGTACTGTATACCATATGCCTTATGAAGGATTGATCTGGAAAATTGCTATACTGACTGTGATGCTTACCTCTCGATATGAATAACTGCATGCCTGTACATTATCTGTAACTTATTGGGAGGAACACATAGTACGTGACCTGTACTGCTTAATGTGAATAGTAATGGTACCGAACTCTGATGTAAGTTTGATAATAGATGAACTCAGACAAATTGTGAAACTACTGACTGTGTACCGAAACGAATGGAGTATGAACCGATGTTAACTGATCTGGATATACTAAGAATAGAACTGTGATCTAAACTGCTATCTGATAGAACCATGGGCTGATGAAACCGTTTTATGTAACTGATGGAACTTATGTTTGATGCTTATGCTTCGAACTTTTACTTGCTATGATTGGACAGAACTTACATCTGAAATGACCTAGTCGAACTTTTATTGATTTGACTTGAGAAAACTCTCAGTGGGAGCTATTACCTTATTTGCATACAATATGGAGAAAACTGGGTACATGCCAGGTGATTACTTACCCGGTAACACCGTTTTGACTATGGGCTGGTTTGACTAGGAAATGATTGTTTTACTGATTATTGCACTTCAGAACTGATAGATCTGTTGACAATAGATGAGTTTTGATCATGAACTCTGGCTGTCTAGAAGTGTATGTAACCGGTATGACTGTTTTTGTATTGATATGTGCTATGACTAAATTTGTGGGGACTGGAACTGATGAATGGTAACTGAATGATTGCTACAGAATTCTGCCTACTGCTATGGGAGTATTGTACAAAATCGCCTTATGTCCCCAATAACTCCCGAATGAACTGGACTGACTGTGATGAATTATTGAACCGAGAACTGAATTGAACAAAAACTGAATGAAAGGCTCGACATTGAATGAATCGAATCTCTGTAACTTAACGGGAAATTACTTATGAAACTGAGACTGGTGCAAACCTATAACCCCGATAAGTACTTGATATAAGTAGTGTGAATACTACTACACTGCTACTGTACTGTTACCGTATTGTTACTGACATTGTTACTGCACTGCTACTGTATTGTATTGCTATCGTATTGTTACCATTACTGGTACTGTATTGTCACTGTACTGATACCGCTATGTACTACTGTGCGACTGTATTCATGTTCCGTGTCACGAAATAAGTTTTGTTTCTGAAATGCTATATGTCGTATATAGAGTGACTGTTCAATCTCTGTTAAGTATTCGTGGCTCTTGGCATTTTGTGATATATGTTAGCTGCCCGGTATCGGAGGTTCCTTTATGGGACTTATATCTGTCTGTACTCTGTTACCCGTACCGGAGGCCTCGTCATGGGGGCTTAGCTTCTGTACTGTTCTGTTCTGTTACCCGGATTCGGGATTCCTTTATGGAACTGGTTATTCATAACCGTCCCGTACACATACTGTATCTGTTTTGTACTGTAATTGTTCTGTATCTGCCATGTCTATATCTGTTTTGTATCTGCTCTAGTAGTATTAATGAATGCACTGCATATGCTTAATGCAAGAATTGTGCATCTGAACAAGAATATGAAAATGAACATGTATCCGAATTGTCCTTGACTGAAATCTGACTGTGCATAAAATTCTGTTTTAATATGAGCCCCAATCCTCATATGTGATTTTTGATTTTGTTTCTGTGCATTGCTAAGATTGAGATTGGGCCATGAGCCTATTTGTGAACATGATTATGCTCCTGTGCTAGAGTGAAAGTTACTTATGCATCATCTCTATGGTCATATGTTACTTCGAGTTTAGAGGACTAAACTCCTTATAAGGAGGGGAGACTGTAACGACCCTCGTTACTGATTACTGAATAGACCGATTGAAATTGAAACTGAAATTGAATAAGTTAACCTACCGAATTGCATATGCTATCTGTTTGGCTCATTGATTACCTATTTGAATTTTTATGTTTAAATTGCTAATTGAAGGCCTTATCGGCGGCCAAACTGAAAATCGTTTAGTGTTTTATGACCCTCATAATTAATGTGATTTTATGGTATATTTAATTGAAAATTGATTAGGTATGATTAAATTGGATTAAAATGAATTAAATTGCATTCTTTGAGTTATTTACCAAAATGCCACTTAGTGGCCCACTCCATGTTTTATATTTGAGCCTATACACTTAATCAACAACATTTGATCAGCCATTCTTTCACTCTTAGCCGAAATTAGCAAGAGAGAAGTGAGAGAGGAGAGTCAAGAGGGAAATTGAACTCATCTTGTAAATGTGCTTGAGGAATTTGAAGATTTGAAGAACAAATTGCTAGATTAAATTCCTAGACTTGCATTTGAAGAACCTAGGTGAGAAATCTATTCTCCTAATTGTGTATTACTCTTATCATGCATGTTTCATATCAAATTTAGTGGGGTAAGTCATGAATTTGTTCAAAAAATGGTGAATTGAAGCTCTAATGTCACATGCATGTTGATATTGAGGCATTTGAAGTTGATTACATGGCATATGGTTAACATGCATGCTCATGTTTCTATCAAAGACCACATTTTCAGTTTGTTTTCCAACTATTAAGCTCATTAGAGCAAGAATTGAAGCATTAAAATGGTTTTGATTCATGCATGTTTGCATGTTCTTCATATTCTTGAAAATGGTTTGAAAATGGCTTTAATTGACCAACTCTTGGGCCTTGCATGTGCAAATTAACTTTTGAAACCTGTAATATATTGAGTTTAAAGTGTTTTCCCAGATTTTGGGCCCAAGAGGTTGAGTTTTGGATGATTGGATGCTTGGTTCGAACTTGGGAGACAAATCTGGAAATTCCAGATTTGGCTTCCTCGCTCGAGCGAAGGATTCCTCGCTCGAGCGAGCCCTTTGGTTTTGCAAGCTCGCTCGAGCGAGCATCGAGCGTGGTATCGCGCGTAAAAATGGAGCATCCAGTACTTTTTCTGAGCACAGATCGCTCGAGCGAAGGGAGTCTCGCTCGAGCGAAGCCTTTGATTTTTGAAGCTCGCTCGAGCGAAGGAAGGCTCGCTCGAGCGAGGAGCCTATTTCCAGCAACTTTTGAAAAATGCCTTCCAAGTGTATTTTTGCATCCTCATCCCATCCTAGGCATTCTTAGGCCTAGTTTAAGATATCTTAATGAGGATTTAGACATAGAACCACACCGAGGCAAATTAGGGATTAAGTTATTGATCTTTCCCAACTGTAAACTTAGTGTGTGTTCTATTTCTTAATTGTTTAGGGTTGGCTCTCGGGGACACGCTCTAGCTGCTATTAGCCCAATCTCTGTGAGTAACAGACTGTGTAAAAATATGTTCAAAATGGTTATCTTTGAATACTGAACTGAAATGTTTATTGAACTGATATGGTTTATTGAATGAATGTATGTCCTGTATTTCGAATTGTATTGTGGCATCCTTAGCACCCATTGTTATTGATTGATACAGAGCTCTGTCGGTTTCCTCGTGGAACCATATTGTTATTGATTGATGGCCATCACTATTGTTGGGTCTGTTAAGGCCCGGTCCTTTTGGACCTATTGTTTATAGGCTAATGGATGTACCACATATGACTGATTGATTGAAATACTGATTGATTGAAATACTGATTGATTGAAATACTGATTGATCGAAATACTGATTGATTTCAACATTGAAAGATTGAAATACTGTTTAATGAATTGATTTCATTATTGTAAGGACATTCATTCATAACCCCTTTACACTGATGTTATTCACTGGGCTTTAGCTCACTGTTTATATATATATGTAGGTTCTCAGCAGCCAGACCGGAGCTAGGAGCGTGGGATTGGTCCCCAGTTTTGTCAAGCCAGCCTGTGTGCCTCACTGTGAGGTTCCGTGTTGCCATGCTATGGCTTTGGGGTCTTTTGTATTTCCCCTGACTGTCTCACTGTTTTGTACTATTGTGAGATCACTGTATAGACTGTTTACTGTTTACTGTACTGTCCAAGGGGTTAGGCCCCGGTTTTGTCGACTGTTATGTATATGTATACTGTGTATGCCATATTGTATTGTACTGTTGTTAAGGGATTGGATCCCTGTACCGATTGACTGCGAATGGTCGTATAGACCGTACTGTTTCAGGACTGTTTGAATGCATGAAAAACTTTTTGGCATACAGATTGTCACAGCTCATTGGACACTATTCATTTATTGTTTTGGCTTCCGCCAGGCCCTGAACTCTGTTATATTGTATGATTGTTAAGCAGGCCTTTGGTAATCACGGATTACTGGCCAGTTACGGTGCTAAACCCATAGGGCTGGGTTTGGGTCGTGACACAGTCTATACAGTGATACAAAACAGTAAGGAGACCGATGGGGGACACAAAAACACCCCAAGCCATAGCATGGCAACTCGGAACCTCGCAGTGAGGCACATAGGCTGGCTTGACAAAACTGGAGCTTACTCCGACGCTTCTAGCTTTGATCCGGTGCCTGTACACCTACATATATATATGAGCAGTGAGCTAAAGCCCAGTGAATAACATAATGTATAAAGAGGTTAAGAATGTAATGTCCTTACAGTAATGAAAACAGTTCATTAAACAGTATTTCAGTCTTTCAGTCAGAACAGTTATTCAGTCATATGTGGTACATCCATTAGCATAACAGTAGACAGTAGGTCTTAAAGACCGAACAGTAATGATGGCCAGTCATTCAGTAAACAGTATGGTCCCACAAGGAAACCGACAGAGATCTCTGTAACAGTACAGTCAGTAACAGTAGGTGCTAAGGATGCCACAGTACAGTTCAGAAATAAAGGACATACATTCATTCAGTAAGTAATCACATTTCAGTAAACAGTTCAGTTGCAGTTCTATTCAGTAGACAGTTCAGAAGATAATCATATAACCATTTTTGAACATATCTTTATACAATCGTTACTCACAGAGATTGGGCTACAGTATGCTAGAGCGCGTCCCCGAGTGCCAACCCTAAACAGTTAACAAAATGAACACACTCTAAGTTTAACAGTTGGGGAAGTACAATAATTAACTTCCTATTATGCCTCGGTGTGTTCTACATCTATATCCTCATTAAGATGTCTTAAACTAGGCCTAAGAATGCCTAGGATGGGATGAGGATGCAAAGATGCGCATGGAACACAATTGCAGAATTTTCAATGAAACAGAGTCCCGCTTGAGCGCAGGTTTCCCCGCTCGAGCGGAAAGGCAAACTAAGGTCCCCGCTCGAGCGCAAAATCCCCGCTCGAGCGGACCAAAAAGTACTGGATAGGTGAAATCTCCGCTCGACGCCCGCTCGAGCGTGTCACCCAGTCCTCCGCTCGAGCGCCCAATACTCCGCTCGAGCGGACTGATGCACAGCTCAAGATGCTGGGAGCTCGATTTCTCCGCTCGAGCGTTACTTCTTCCGCTCGAGCGGACAACCAAAATCTGGAAATTCCAGATTTGAGTCCCAAACTCAAAACCAAGTTCAAAAGCAATGTTTTCGATCCTCTTGGGCTATTTTCTGGAAAAACACTTTTAAACACATAGAATAACATGTTTCAAAACTCAATTTAAGAAATCAAAGCCCAAGGGTGTTTAATTCAAACCCAAATTCAAACCATTTTCAAGAATGAACTTCAAACATGACATGCATGGATTTTAAACCAAATTAAAGCTTCAATCCTTGCTCGATTGAGCTCAATAGTTGGAAAACAAAATGAAAACATGGACTTTAGCTTAAACATGGACATGCATGGACAATCTACCATGAATTCAACTTCAAAATGCACCAATTCAAGCATGCATGCAACAATGGAGTTCCAATTCAACATTTATGAGCAAATTCATGACTTAACTCAAAATTGAAACATGAATTATGCAAGAATTAGCTCTAATTCAACAACAAGAAGATGAATGTCCTACCTTAGTCTTGTATTCAAGATTTAAGAGTCCAATTTGACAATTCTCTAACAATTTCTTCAATATCCAAGCAATCCAACAAGAAGAATGCACTCTCTCCCTCTCTCTCTCTCTCTAAATTCGGCTATAGCAAGCAAATGGCTGAGGAGATGTTTCCATTCAAGTGTATAAGGCTCAAATAATAAGATTAAACAAAGGTCCATTAGGTGGCAAAGTTGTAATTAAGCCCAACTCTTCAATTAATCAATATTTAATTTAATTTAATCATTCCTAATCAAATTTCAGATAAATATACCATAAAATCACAAATATTCTACTGATCCCAAAACTCTAAACGGTTTCTAATTCGGCCGCCGATAAGGCCTCCAATTAACAGTTTAAACACATGAATTCAAACAGATAATCAATCAATCAAACATATGCAATATGCAATTCAATAGATAAACTTATTCAATTTCAGTTTCGATTTCAATCAGTCCATTCAGTACTTCAGTTAATTCAATTATCAGTCATTATCAGTTCAGTTTAGCAGTAACCAGTAGCTAATTCAGTAGTTTATTGGTAATCAGTACGAGGGTTGTTACATTTTTTCACGTTTGAAACTTTTGGAGACTAAAGGTATTGGTGGGGCGACATTGATAATTAGGGGTGAGCAGCGGATATACTAATCCACCCAAACCGATCGAACCGAACCGATCCGCCGCATTTTGGACGAATGCGTGATGACGAACGGATGGTTACTTATTGATTTTTCCCAATCCGCCTAGTTTTGGACAGATGACAGATTTGAGGTTCTTTTGGCCGCAACCGAACCGCCAAACCGCGAGCACCCCTAGTTATTCATAAAACTTTATATTTTCAATTTGCTTAGATATTTTATTTGTGTTTTCAATTGAAAAAAAGTTTAAATATTCTATTGAATGTATTATGTTGAAAAAGAGTTTTCAACTTGAATATATTTTTTGAATTGAAAAAAATAAATGTATTACTTATCTATATTTTTTGGTTTTTAAATCTAACTCTAAAAATAATAAGTAAAAAAGATGATATATGCTGGTTAGTTTTTATTTTCAAAAACAGATATAGATTTAACAATACAGAAGCATACAATCTCTACTACTTTGTTCATGGTTTTGGTAGTTTGAATTGTTTTTATATTTTAAGAACTATAAATTATAATACTTTATGTGAATGAGATATGCTGTGATTGTAATATGTGAATGAGACATGCAATGATTGTAATATTCTAAAATTTCAAACTTTCTTTTTTTGGATGAGGCATGCAATAATTGTAATACTTTTTAAGTCATTGACTGTAATACTTTTTTTTTTTTTTGAGGAAGTGCACAAGTTGAATTATATTAAAAATTTATAAAATTTTAAACCGCCAAACCGATTCGCATCCATCCGCCAACCCGCTCAATCTACATCTGCCGGATTGGCGGACGGACGCGGATTGATTTTCTCAAATCTGGCGGACGAATGGTGAATTTGAGATTTCATGGCCGCAACCGATCCGTGCCCACCCCTATTGATAATAATAAGATAGGGGTGATAATGGTAGTGATCATTGTATTAGCGGTGGTAGCAGTAATGACCATCTGTGATATATGATGATAGTAAATTTTTTATATTATTATAAAAAATTATAAATTTTATTTATTTATTTACATTTATTATTATTTTTTTTAACCGAATTTTTTGACATTTTCACTCCGTGAAAAATACTGCAAATTTCAAGATTTTTGTTTCATTTGGTCGTACATAGGAATGCAAGACAGTCAAAAGACATGCTCAAATATTGGGGGGGGGGGGGGGGGCGGGGAACATATTCTTGAAAGAGCCTCTTATTGGTAAACAATCCATCAATAGAGTCCTTGAGAAAACTTTGACACATCCTCTTGTTCCCCATGTTTGAAATGTTGAAAAAAAAGGATCATTGGAAACACAAAGATTCCTCAATTTCATGTAAATTCCAACTTAAGGTAGGCCCATCCCGACCGCTAAACTCCCATCTTCTTCTTAACCTCTACTCCCTAATCATAATGGTTAGGTTGTGTTTGGCATTGCTTCATATGTAACATTATTAGTTGTTGTCACCATTACCTTGGTAAATTCACATTATTTTTTCCTTCCTTCATGATGGTGAATAAACATTTATAAAGTCAAAATAATATATATATATATGAGATAATGAAAGGTGTACTGTAAATTTAAATTTAAGATGAATTCCATAAATTTCTTTCAATTAAAAACAAAAGATGAATATCACAAATTTATTTCAATTGTATCGCTATTGCTTTCTTTCACATAGTAAAATCTATCTAAATAAAGGGAAGAAAAAAAACACATACGTGCAGTCACTAAAGAGTATGAATATGAATTTATAAATCTTCAATACCATAGCAATAATAAATCCACTAAAATCCATTATTAAAAATAATGTGTTATTTCATGCTTTTTTTGTGAGAAAAAGAAGAAAGTATTCAATATTTCTTGCCATTTTTGTGAGGAAAAGAAGAAAGTATTCAACTTTTATGCTAAATAATATGCTTTATTTCATGCCTTTTTTTTGTGAGAAAAAAGAAGAAAGTATTCAATATTTCTTGCCATTTTTGTGAGAACGAGAAGAAAGTATTCAACTTTTATGCTTCATTTGCTTTTGTCAAGTATTACTCGTGCCCTCAATGATAATTCATGCATATGTTGAATTGAACGAGTTCTTGGCAGCGTAACGGTAGAGATGGTATAGGTGGGTCTAAGGTTGGGGTTTGAATTGGTGGATAAAAATGGAGAAAGGGGTTGGAATTGAGATAATTAAATACAAATGATCATAATTGGTGTCAACTTTGTAATTTTCTATTTGAGATTGTAAAATAACTTGGGGTAAATTACACTAACATTCCCAGAGATCTGATCCAATTACATTTCACCCCTGACGTTCTGAAATTTATATTCTCACTCCTGTGGTTAATAATTTCATTTCACAAACCCCCTACTTATATAAAAGGCAACAACTCCTAATAGAAAAATAAAGAAAATTACATTGGAAAAAAAAAGTAAAGTAAAGTAAAGGAAATGAAATGAAAGGAAAAAAAATAAAAAAATAGAGGAAGTAAAGCAAAGCAAGAAAAGAGAGAGTGTATGAGTTCAATATTTTCATTATGTCTAAATAATTACAATGACAGGGAGTTAGTATAATTTTCTAAATGTTAGGAGGTGATATGTATTAAACACAAATCTCAGGAAGTGTAAGTGTAACAACCCCAACCTATGCTTAACGTGAATCCATGCCTAATTATGTCTAATAAGTAATTATGTGAAATTTTATATCATTTGCTGCCTTATTTGTGTATATATCTGTTTAACGTAGAAAAATCTGTTCGTGTTTCCGTTTCAATCTGCAAATTGAAAGCCTTATCGACATCCAATTTAGAAATTGACTTGGTATATGTGTTATCTGGAATTTTTAGAACATAATGGTAAGTTCAATTGAAATTCGATTCGGAACGAATTAAATTAGAATAAATTAATGTCCAATTGATTAGTTGATCAACAAATCAAATAAGTCATTAGCCAAACCTATATAAGGCATTAGTGGACCCTCATTCACACTTTCCACTCTCATATCTACATCCTTGGTAGCAAAACGTAAAAGAGAGAGTAAAAGGCCAAGAACTTGAGATCAAACTTGAGGTAGAGAAGGACATTGCTTGGAGACTTAAAGGATTGCTCAAGATTACCTCTAAATCTTAAGAAATTGAGAAGCTAAGGTGAGAACTCAAGCCTTTAGTCTTGCTTTTGAGTTGGTAATTCATGAATTCAAGAAAACTAAGTGGATTAACATGAGTTTTGAGCTAGAATTGAAGAAAGTTAAGTCATTTCATACATGCATGCATATTACATAGCAATTGAAAATTGTTTTCAAAGCTTTCCTCACATACATGTTGTAATTTTAGCATGGTTTGAAAAATTCATAACATTTCTCCCCATTGGACCTCATTTGGTCATGTTTTGGAAGCTATGAACTCAAATGAATACATGCATGTCATGTTCATATCATATTCTTATATTTCAAGTTGAATTTTTGCATAATTAACATGTTTTTGGGCCTTAATTTTATGAAATGATCTTCAACTCTTAATGTTTTCAAGTTTAAAATTGATTTTCTCAAGTTTGGGGGCCCAAAGGTTGAATTAAATGGCTTTGAATTCGAGTTTGGAGCTTAGAAGTACAATCTGGAAATCCTAGATTCTGCACTTCCACTTGAGCGGCAAAATCTGCGCTCGAGCGGCCACCCTGTGATTTTACACTTCCGCTCGAGCGACCTGAAGTCCACTCGAGCGTGAAATACATGCTCCCAGAAGTTTGCATATTTTGCAGACCACTCAAACGAGGGCATGAGTCTCACGCTCAAGCGAGAGTCGAGCGGCCATCGAGTAGAGATTTCACTTAACCAATACTTTTACAAGGTTTACAGAGCGCTCGAGCGAAAGAAGTTGCGCTCGAACGTCTTCTTACATGTTTGCATGTCCGCTCGAGCGAGAGAAATTGCGCTCGAGCGGGACCCCTATTTCCAATATTTTTGACCAAGTGTTTTCAAATGTATTTTTGCATCCTCATTGCATCCTAAGCATTCCTATACCAAGATTAAGACACTATAATAAGGATAAGGAAGTAGAAACACACCAAGATAAAAGAGGATTAAGTTAATATTTCCGGGTGTGTAATTCAGTATGTGTTCGTTCTATAACTGTGTAAGGCACGCGCCATAAGACGTCTGATTTGCCCATTCTGTCTGTTTGCCTTGGAACTGTATGTTAATCGTGAGTAATAACTTTGTAAAGTTATATTCAACTTTACTTATTTTTTGTATATGAAATAAGATCTGTTCTATGAAATGTTATGTTTGTACTATGAATGATTGTCCAATTTTGATAAGTATTCGGGGCTCAAGTAAGTTATCTATTCCCGGTCCGGAGGTTCCTTATGGAACTGACAAGTTTTCTGCACCCAGCCGGAGATTCCTTTATGGAACTGACAAGTTATTCGTACCCGGTCTGGAGGTTCCTTTATGGAACTGACAAGTTATCCATACTCGGCCGGAGGTTCCTTTATGGAACTGAAAAGTATAATCTTCGATGCCCTGTATGTGATCTGTTAGCATTAACGGATGTAAGATTAAGTATGTGTTCTGATTTCTGTTATTGACTTGTAAAAGAATGTGAATGTAAATCTGTTTCTGAAATGAATTCTAATTTCTGACTCTGTGATAGACATCATTCATTAAAACTCTTTACTCCATTATTATTCACTGGGCTCCCACTCACTATTTATTTTTATGTATGTAGGTGAACAGGCGCGTGACCAGGCCTAAGTTGTTGCCTGGCAAGTTCTGGAGTCAACCAGCCATCGTGCGTCTCGTGGAGGTTCCCTTTCGAGATCTGACCAAGTTTTGAGTCTTTGGGATTTTTGTACCTTCTGATGTTTATGTTTAATCTGAACATGTTTTGGAAGTTCTATATATGTGGCTCTAGTGACGTATGACTAAGGCATTTTTGACGTCACATATATATATATAAATATAAGTTTGTTTCGAAAATTTCTGTCTCATGTATGTCTGTACAGCTTTATAGACTATGTATATTTAGTATATTTGTTTTCACAGCCCCTAATTATATGTTATTCTATTAAGAAGCTTTTGGTAATCCAAGAATTACTGGCCGGTTACGACACTAGACCTATAGAGGCAGGTTTGGGTCATGATAGTAAGTATAAATTACCCAATAACTTACTATCTATTATTGTCAATGGAGACTATTATGTAACTTTCTATTTAAGCGATTTAGAGAGACAGAAATTGTAAAATGACTTGTCCATTAATAAGTTTTTTTAAAATTTTTTTTTAAATCAATGGTATTATTAAAAAATTATTACAGATTCATGAAAAAATTAATAACTTTAATTATTAATATTTATAAAATTTATCACTCATCTATAATTTTTTTCAAAAGCCTTCATTGAATTGAAATTCTCTCATTTTTTCTTATTTACCAAAAAGAAAAAGCTAATCTAAAATTTTATCTAGAGCAAAATTATGTAATTGAAATTTAACTAATATATTGTGGGATTCATCACTTAAATAAATCTAAAACACAAGTTAATAATGACTCTTGATGAAATTTTGAAAAGGAAAAAAAAATATGAGGTAGCTTACTTTCAAAATTATAGCAGTCTAGAAAAGGGAACTGTTATTTTCATTCCATTTTATTTCAAATATACTCTATTCTTTGTCATTATTATACAAAGAATGGAGTGTATTTCGAATATTAAAAAAAAAAAAGTAAAAATAATAACTATATATAATAAAAATATATATTTAGAACAAAATAAATTAAGAATAGTGGCTCCCTAAAAATTAATTAAGAAGATAGGGTTGAAGGATTTGAGGCGGCTGCTGTGCTGGAGGCACACTAGTCACTGCTGTGCAGTTAAATAGGCCCATTTCGATGATCCAACTTTTCACATTTTAGAATACATCGAGTGAAACATACCTGCAAAAAATCAAATTAATTGGATATCGTTAACCCTTTCATCTATGCACAGTTGTATCTACAAAAATAAATGACAATTGTGATTTAAACTATTAAAATGAATACAAATATGTGTAAATGAAAAGGTTAATGGCATCCGATTAATTTGATTTTTTACAATTATGTTTTATTCGATTTACTCTAAAATGTGAACGATTCAAATTATCAAAATAAACTCCAAAATAAGTTTATTTAGCTGCACAATAATGGGAGTGTTTGGTGTAGCTTTTAGACACCGGATTTTAGATTTTAGCTTCCAAAAAGCCATTTTAAACTGTTTGTTTAAACTTTTGTTCATTAGCTTCTGATTTTGTAGTTTTTTTTCCTTGAAGAAAATTGGTTAGAATCAGAAGCTGCTCCCAGCAGCTTCGCGGTTTGAGCTTCCGCGTTTGAGTTGCAAAATTACTTAAATGCCTTCGTCAATACCTAACTATTACCAAAAACCCAATTATATAAATCCTATTTCTGAAAACATTGTTCATTTGCTCACTTGAGAGAGAGAGAGGCGATTTTCAGCTCTCAGACTCTTTCTCTCGATCTGAAACTCTCTCTCCATCACCACTACCATCGCGATCTAAAACCCTATCGAAGGGGCAAAACCATCGCGATCTAAAACCCTAACCAGAGCTCTCTCTCTCTTTCTCTTCGCGATCTGGTCAAACAACTAGGCTAGGGTTCTGGTCGCGATCTGGTCGAACTAGAGCTCTCTCTCTCTCTCTCCTCTTCTCTCTTCGCGATCTTTCTCTCTCGCGCGCATCTCTGACATTGTTTCGACGGCGGCTAGGCCATCAACGGCGACCGCGACGACGACGACGAGCCATCTCCGACCTGTACCCAACATTAATATAAAAAATATATATATATAATAACAATTTTTATATTAAATCACACTAAAGTAATTTTTATACTAAATAACAAATAATATGTAATGAAATATAATATAAAATATGTAATGAAATGTATATTAATTGGTATTAATTTTAATGAATTAATAAATTAAACAAAATTAGCAAAGAAAGAAGAGAAGGAAAAAAAAAACAAGACAAAAGAAAAGAAAATAAGGAGAAAATAAAATAAAATAAAATAAAATAAAATGAAAAAAAAAATATGTATTATAAATGAAATCACAAATTTTACATATTATAAGGGCAAAAAAGACAACACATAATAAAAAATTATTTTACAACTTATTTAATCAAATAATACTTTACTGATTAAATTTATAATCTCCTAATTATATCAAATAAATTAATAATTTATATTTAAAGTTATAATTTATAATCTGTATAACCATATTTTCACCGCTATAGCAAACGAGACCAATGGCTTGTGCTAGGGACACAGCCGCCCCATCCAGAGTTGAAACAAATGAAGCATAAGACAAAAAGAAGTGGGCAAGATAAAAGATTCTTCTAGTACATGACTATCAACAAAGTAGTCCCCCACCAATGTCAGTCAATCGTGGCTCAGCTGATTAAGGCGTTAGTTTGTGTTTTGGAATGTTATTTTAAAAATAATTTTTTAAAAGAGATTTTAAAAAACTTAAAATTTTATTTGATTATACATTTTAAAAATAATTTTAAAATTTAGAATGATTTAATAATTTTTTATAGTTGAATACGTAGATGTGAAAAAAAAAAAAAAAAAAAAGTAATTTTCAAATTTTTTTCAACTAAACATACTTTTAAAATTTTTTCTCTAAAAATATGTTTTGAAAGATAAATCAAATATGCCCTAAATCTCGCTCTTCTCTTTACCCCCATTTCATACAGCAAGCTTCAAGCAAAACATTTATATTTCTTGGGATAATTATTAAAAAAATCTTATAATAAATTTTTTTTTTTTAATTTTTATCAATTTAAATATTAATTTTTAAATTTATTTTAAATCATTTATTTATTTTCATTAACTAAAATCAATAAGAATAATATTTCAGTCATTAAACTCAATATAAATATATATAAAATGTTTAAAATATTTATTTTTATTGAATTTAATTAATAAAATACATATTTTTTCATTAATTTTATCTATCAGAAATAGACAAATGATTTAATTTGAAAATAAATAAAAAAATTTAAGATTTTAATTGATAAAATTAAAAATTCGAAAGTTATTTTTGTTACAAGAGTCCTGATTTTTTTATTTTATAATTTCCCAATATTCTTTTTTATTTTTATCTTTAACAACTTTTCTAGAAATTTATATTATATTTTTTACTTTATTTTTTTGTCTTGTACAAAAGAATATATATAAAAAGAATTAAAACGAAAAACTGTTTTTATTTTTAGTGAAATTATTTTCATATTTTTTAAAATTTCTGTCCGTCTAATCAAATAGATTCTGTAAAAAATTTCAATTTATTTTTACTAAAAATGAAAAAAAAATTCAAAAAAAAACACTAAATAAACCAATCTCAAACCACATGCTAACCTGATTTCAAACATTTACTTTAATTCTTCAACAATACTAATAGATATTGCTCGTTAGAGAGTCGACATCAGACGATTTAAGTCTTAAACTCCCTCCACTGAGAAATTATTCAATATTTTTAGAATATTATGTATTCATACTCCTAAACAATCATTATTCATTATACTACTCATGTCCCTCAATTACCCAACACAATAAAGTAGCACGTGTCTATGTACTTAAAAAAAAAACAAAAGAGAGCCGACTGTTGCACAACTCTCAGATGTCAATGTGAATTCTCAACAAACAAGCTAAGACACTCTGATCCTTAAAAAAAAAAAACCTGAGACAACTTTTTGAACAAACACATTTATCTACATACATGTAGAAGTTAATACATATTGTAATCCCAACTGCCACTAGAAAATAAGAACAAGAAGACGAGTAACTACTTTCTGAATCTCAATATGAGAGAGAGCTCGATACCTAACTAGGCAAGTTCAAACCCCACATTGAGATCATGCTTAAATTTGTGACCAGTCCAACCTAAAAATGCTTGGCTGGCCTTCCTCAAGCTAGGAATTGTTAGGTAATTCCAGGACATCATATGATATTGTTTTAGTGATACGCCCAACAAATAAAAAATTACAAAATACATTAGGTGAATCATCGAATCTCTCAACCACCCAATAAAAGCAAATCAACATTATCTCTAAATGTAAAACGTTTTTACTATGTCATTGAACGAGTGAACATTACATCCATAATGTCGCATACTACTCTAGTCTAACTATCATCAACAACACCACCAACCATTCTCACAAAGAGGCTAAGAAACTAGTAGGTCAACCAAGGGCATGAAAAAATAAACAAGCCAAAGATTAACCTGTACATGACATAAGAGATGACAAGTCATGACACCAAAGACAAAAACCATTAAGAGAGGGAAATGGGTCATTTTTATTCCAGAGAGTTTCCATTGGTACAAGACAACAAAAGGAAGATGAAATTACAGGACACAATACCAAAACCGAAAAGAAAATAAAAAAAAGTTTAATTTCTGTACCATCTAAGACTAAGACAATGACCCAATTCACTGAGCTTCTAAAACCCTAAAAACCCTTTTCACATTTGCCGGATTCCAAGGAGGTGGGCCCCGGTAAATGTGGGACCTCAGATTACATTTTTCAATGTCGGGACCAAAATCCTATATGGTGATCCGAGAACACCTAATAATTACTCCTCCTCGAGATGATCTGTTAGACAAAGGACCTTCCTTGTATTTGTTATGTTAATGACAAGCGTTGTTATGTTTACACAGATCATTAGTCTACACTTCTAACCATTGACAGCCCTACTTCTCTTCTTTCTTTACAAGTAAAGAAAGGTGACGGAAAATGGAAAATAAGCTAACCTCCATCACCATGAAAGCAAAAACAATCCCTGCAACTGTTTTTAGCTACGCTAACGATCAGATTGGGAATTTGCAGGAAAAGAAAGTCTTGACGAAATACTAACACCTATGGATCCAGCTTCACCCAATCATAACGTCCAGGGAGGGGCTCATCGTTCACAGGATCAAAGTTGTACCTGCAACAGAGAACCATATGGGAAGGCATAAGCAAATGGGGATGCATCACAAGCTATGAAGCACACACCTCTCTAGAGATCACGTATCAGTGTATGACACGGCCATGCGCTGGACATGGTCCAGACATGCGTC
Source organism: Camellia granthamiana (assembly GCA_036172215.1). Lineage (NCBI taxonomy): Eukaryota > Viridiplantae > Streptophyta > Magnoliopsida > Ericales > Theaceae > Camellia > Camellia granthamiana. The sequence continues at coordinate 25,660,463 of CM069910.1, read as the reverse complement.
GGACAAGCTAGGGACACGTTGCAGGCACGCTATGTCCTATATTTAAAATTTTGAAATAGCATACCAAGGTTAATAAATTTGATGAGTACAAACATTTGACATAGAATAATATTAAAATATATGACACGTAATAAATATATAAAATTATATATTTTGCATGTGTCCCTAGCGTGATGTGTCCTGTATGTTTAAAAAATTAGCGTGTCCACATGTCTGTGACGTGTCGTGTCACGTGCCCGTGCTTCTTTATATCACAAGCAAGAAAAGCCAAAAAAAAATGAAATCATGAACAAAAGACACTAAGAGATAATGGGTTGAGTACTTGTCAACAAATTGTTTTTGTTGCTGTTCTTCTGCACTGGCAAAGAACTCGTCCATTTCGTGCGATGTTGGGATGTTTCTTCGCAAGGAATTCTGCACTCTCGTGTCCGCTTGGGGAGAGCTAGTAGGCCTAGTAGTCGAACCAGGGGTTCGGATGCTCTCTGGATCTCTTATCAAACTGCAAGGTGTGCTTTCCCTGGTGCTCCTATCAAAGAGAACATGCACTTCCCTTTATGATCAAATAAATCTTACTAACAATGCAATGCAATATCAAGAGAGAGAGAGTGGGACTGACAGAAGAAGATAAAAAGCTATGAATAACCCGTCTCTTGCGAAACATGAAAACAGATACTAAACTTTCAGAGCTGACATTAAAATAGAAAGAAATTCATGGCCTTCGGTAGTCATGGATCAAAGGCTTTCATGTGTATGTATCATCAATCTTTTGATCCTTTGCTCCAATTAAGCAAAGAACCCCACATATACAACTTGAAAGAAATAATAGGGCCCTACCAATAATTTATAGTTATGCAATTTAAAACACCACAACACCAAATTTATTGGCCATATAGCGTAGCATGTGTGTGTATATATATATTTCTTCTGCAATACCATTAAGGTAGTAAAAACTAGTTTCTGATCATTTGCCATTTTATACACCAGGACGAAACAAAAGGCCAAAGAAATATGTTGGCATCGGTTGCCACTTAGAGAGAAGCACAAAAGAATAAGAATCTTTTCATAGCTGAATTTAAATTAGTTTCTGTGAGATAACAACCTTTTTCAGCTAATCTATATTTCAAGTACCAACCATAGCTAATCTCTTCCCAGAATTTTAAATAAAACCACAAGGAATGCAAATATGAATGTGTACATATATGTATTTATTTGATATGTAAAACACAAATACCGAATAATAAAACCACGGATGTTCTAGAAACAAGAGCAAATCAAATAATGGCAATATATTCATAAATAGTCACTACAAACTAAACAACCAGGAGGATTGAGTAGAAAATGAAATGGGAGCCTGACAGTGAACCATCCTATTTATGGAACAAACTGTTTCATTTCAAGATCCAAAATAATTTTCAGAGGTAAACCAAATTGTGCAAATGGAGCCTGATAGTTTCACCAGAACACCAATGTCTTCATCTTATTTTCCCTCAACCGGAGCAGGAAAGTGATATATAGATAAATCAAGAGAATTCCTCTCTCAGGATTCCTCTCTCAGGATTGCAAATTTCCACTGCAGAAGTCATAAATGAAAGCGAAAAGCATGAACAAATAAGAGAAGAAGAGTACATATAAATCCATGACAATTTGGATGCACTTCATACCAGACGATAGAAAATAAAAATAAAAATAAAACACACACAATAATATATAAGTTCTTGAAGGCTTTTATAAAATAAATAGAAAGAAAAAGGAAAAATTGGAAATTATTTTCTCAGCAATAAAAACAGAAGATATCATATAGAGACTGTAAAAAATAATCATAATTATAAGTCACACAATTAGTATCTTTCTTCCCAACTTTTTCTCAGCAACCAAACAAGGCATGAATAGGTCTCCCACATAGCTCCCCCCGTCAGGCTAAAAGAAAGCAATTTATTCACGTCTCTAGTCCTGGACAAAAATGGCTAAACAACTTTATTTCTCTCATTTTCTGAGCCACAATATTTTCAGGGGACGTGATTGACAAAAATGGAGACTTTAAACAAACAAACAACTATACCAACCGGCATACTCCAAACAATGGAAATCCAAGATTCAAAATTTTGTAGTTTTTCTTTTCACACATTTTCTCAGCAACCAAACAGAGTATGTAAGAAGGGGCCAAATTAAAACCTAACAAAGAAAAATAAAAAGAGAGCTGAGAAAAAAAAAAATTTAAAAATTAAAACCCATTCTCCTCCTTCAAACCACCAAAACGTCTTTCCTGGCCCACGAAAATTAGAAATATATATATATATATTAAATTTCAATTCTCTTTTCTGTATTTTCTCCGCAACCAAACACACCATGAACAAACCCAGTTAGCGACAAGGACAAGACAAAACCGTCTATCAACAGAGAGAGAAAAAGAAAACCAAAAATTTCTCCAGGATCAAAATTTATCTTCTTTTTTTTTTTTTTTTTTTTTTCCTTTCTTACCCAACATTTTCTCAACAATCAAACAGACAAATACTGAGACTTCAAACAACCAAAAACCAATTGAATGAAAAACCCACCTCTCTCTACCTTCAAGTTCCAACACGTTTTCTCCAAAACAAGCTTCGATACCGACATCAACATTGTTGTTGTTCTGATTTTCTTCCTCTTCACCCCCAACTTTCTCTGCTTCCAAACGACTCCCCTCTTTCTTCCAACAATCATCCGAAACCGACTCAGCCGACCCAGAATTCACAGAAACCAACCTCGTTCTCGAATTCGGGTTAGATTTCGCTACACAACTCTCTTTAGGGTTTTGCTTCTGTCTCTTCGAATCACCGGTAACCGGAAGTGGGGGTTTCTCGAGTCTCCGGCTCCGGAGCTGGAGGTAAGAGCCGCCGGCGGAGGAAGCCTCCGCCGGCGATTTCTGGAGGCGCTGAAGAGCTAGGGTTTTGGCGCGGGTCCGAACGCCCAGAGAGGACTGGGCTAGCTCCATGAGAGCCACCTCCCCTGCTGTCTTTGCCTTCCTCATGTACTTACCCATCTATCTCATCAAGGTAGAGAGAGAGAGAGAGAGAGACAGGTGTGTGTGGATATACAGATGGGTAGAGCAGAGAATCTAGAGAGAGAACAGGCGGGGGAGAGAGGGTGTTCTGGGTTTCTGTTGTTGGTTAGGGAGGAGAGAGAGGGGGAAGGGGGCAGTTTGCTGTTGTTTTTGTTAGAGAGAGAGAGAGAGAGAGAGGGGTGAGGTTGTAACTTGTACTGTTGGTTTGGAGAAGAAAGGGAAATAAGAGAGGAGAGTTTGGGGGATTTGATTTGAGGGAACTGAGTTGTACTTACCTCAATTTCTCACGGGTTCTTGTGACGTTTCATATTTATCATGACAAATATTAGAGATATATTTGTTTATCGTAGATGATGCGTCATTGCCAGAGAGACTCATTTATCATCATTTTCTTATCTTTATCAACTATCATATGTCACATCAAAATTTTCCCACTCAATTTAAAATTCTTTTTAAAATTCATTCACCAAATAAATTTTTCACACTCAAATCATAATTTCAAAACTCACAAACTTAAAATACAACTCTATTCTTAAATCATATTTAGAAAACTCTACCAAACGCAACTTAAGTTTATGAAATATGCACGTTAATGTTGTTTTTGTTTTTCTACTTTCAAAAACAGGGAAAAAATTTGTTTGATAAATTACTTTCAAAGCAATTGACCCAGAGGAATATGAAGAAGTGAAAACAAATCAGTGTGTTTTGTTCCAGTTTTTAAATTTAGTTTTTTGTTTTTAGTAAATATTTTTAAAATTTTAAGTATTTTTTTTTTACTATTTTAGATGTATATTACTTAGATGTATCTAAAAAGTAAAATATTTGTGAAAAAATATTTCAAAAAATTAATAAATACACAAAAATATGAAAAATATACTGAATTTTGGTTTTTTTTTTATTTTTATTTTTGGTATTTAGTGAATTTTTTAAAAAACAAAATTCACCAAAATTATATTTTTTAAGTATATTTATGTTAGATGTGTCTAAAAATTTTTAAAATTATTTAAAATATTTAAAAAATTAAGTAAAAACAAAAAAATACGAAAAATAATAAAGTAAAAATTTTTGAAAAGTGTTTTTAAAAAATTTAAACCAAGCAAAATCTTTAATATTTATTTAAAATTCAATAATTATGAAATACATACTCTACACAACTACAAGCAATTTTGCTAACACTCAACTCAAATGTGTGAAGGCTTTTTTTTTTTTTTGGGAGATTAGATTACTAACCATTGCATCAAATAAACCTTCTTAATTCTGCTCAAAAAAATAAATAAATAAATAAACCTTCTTAAAAAAAACACTATATTTGGTTTTAATTTTTTGAATTTAATTTTTATATTTTTGAATTTTTTTTATATATATTTTTTAGTGAATATTTTTATAATTTTAAACAATTTTTTTACTTTTTTAGATGCACCTTACTTAGATATATCTAAAAAATAAAATATTTATAAAAAAATATTTTAAAAAATTAATAAATACATAAGAATACGAAAAATGTATTAAATTTTTATATATTTTTTATATTTTTGGTATTTAATGAATTTTTTAAAGATTTTTTTCATAAATATTATACTTTTTAAGTATATTTATGTTAAGTGTATCTAAAAATTTAAAAAATTATTTAAAATATTTTTGAAAAATCAGTAAAAATAAAAATATATAAAAAACAAAAAAAAATTAATTTAAAAAAAAATAAATCTTGAGTATGAAACCAAACACGCTATTGCAATTTGCATCAAATAAAAGAAACAAATTTTTTTATTTTATTGATATTTTTGAGGTTCCGTGTTAAGAATTTGTTTATATTTTGATTATCTCGCGAGACGAATAACAGCCGACTTTTAGGACTTTACATCACTGTACAATGGCCATTGGATTCCTTCTTTTCAGTGGCCACGTGGAAAGTACATTGTTTATATTGTTCCGTTTTATTTTTTGAAAAAAAGATTACGAGATCTAAATTAAAAGGTTTAATAACTTTAATTATTGTGTAAGTTTTATGTGATTTAATGTTTTAGTCTTAATGTTTGTTTTTTAATTTTTCACATCATTAGTTCTCTTTTAGAGCTTCCAAATTAAAAGATGTATCATTTTTATTATTTTTTAAGGCCTATTTTTTGTGGATTGAATTAAAAATTAATTTTTTAATTGTTTGAATTTTTTAAGTTATATTATTTTTTTTATTTTGTACACCTTTAAAAAAAATAATAAAAAATTAAAATTTTAAATTACTTTTCAAAATAGGCCTAATTCCTAATTTTATATTTATAACAACGGTAAATTATGCTCATTTTAAAAAAATAGTTATCCTTATAAATTTAATATAATTACATTGATTTCTCATTTAGTAAGATTAAAATATTTAAAACTAATATAGATAATAAGTAAATACTCAAATAAATATATATTTTAATATAAAAGAAATAATACTATTAATTTATCCATACGACTAACGATTTTTTTATAAAAATAGTTTAATTAGTATGTGAACTAAAACTTTGAAAGTGATTAGTGTAATTTGCTAAAAATGTGGAGTAAATTGTATTTTTTTTTATAAATTTTAAGATGTGTTATTATAATTTACCCTTATAATAAAGTATAATATAATTATTATTTTTAATAGTTCGATATCCGACTTATTGAATTGATTAATCTAAGAAACCAATTCCGTCATTCACCAAAGGGTCTAATTAAAGTTAGGGAAAGTTCCTCAATAAATTATTTAGAAAGTTTTGAACCTAAGGCTTTGGAACACACCATTAGACGCCAAGTTTTGACTACCAGGACAATCCCTTGTAAAAATGAACCAAGAGAGAGACACTGTAGTAAAGAAAGAAAGGTCATAATGGCAAAGGAGCGACGGGGATGTGATTCATAGTGAGGGAAAGATTAGTATTAAAAAAAAAAAAAAAAGTTAAATAGCTAGTCTCCATGGTTGAGAGTAAAGGCCAACAGGAGTCAGAGGTGGTAGAGTTAGAGTAAAAGTTCAAAATTTTAGTTGTGAGAATATTAGTAATATATTTGACATCATAATCAATATAAGAACTCAAAAAAAAAATTAAATTAAATTAAATTAAATTTTGAAAATACATAAATAGAATGTAAACGTAATGAGAAGATTTTGTGGTATAAATGGAGTAGTTTTTTATTTTTATTTTTATTTTTATTTTCTTGAACTTAAGATCCACTTGCAAAGAAGACAAATGTTGCCTTGTAATCTTCACGTGTAAAACACTGCATGAAATCTTATTGAAAGGGGCTACGTGAAAGTTCATAGAGTTGTGGGGCCAATGGTAAAATTTGTGTCCATGCGCTGATGCCATGTTTATTGACATGTCAGCATACAGCTCATTTTGATTTTTTATTTTTTTTTTGAATTTTCTGTATGAATACTATTTTCCTTCAAAAATTGTACCACCATATCACCATGTTATGGATGGAGTAAAATAATATATTATTTAATAAAATATAATAATTATATTTAATTTTTTTATATTATGTAAAATAAAAATTAAATAGAAGCTAATCAATTGAGATTTTTTTAATTGTTTTAAATTAAGAAAATTAAAAAAAGTAATATGCGATATTGATCATAAAGTTTCTCACTAAAAATCTCGTTTTGCTTATATAAATTGAAGTATAAAATTCATTTTATATAAGTGAAACAATTCATTTTTTCCTTCTTTTCTCGATGTGAGATTATAAAATAAAAGATAAATGAAAGCTAACTAATGGGGATTTCCTTAATTTAACCAATATATTTTGATAAAATGCTAAAATTGCAGTCAAACTAGCGAATCAATCAAATCGAAAACGATTAACCTTATTAGCTAGCTCAAGAGACCAACCAACTTATACAAAAATTAATTAATTAAAAACTTTTAAATTTTATTTTGCTTTTAAAATTTAAACGGTCTTGAACTGAAACATACGTAACACTACAATATTAAATGAAGGTTTATATAGTGAAATAATTCATTTTTTTCCTCCTTTTCCTAATGTGAGATTGTAAAATAAAAGTTAACAGTTGTTTTGACAAGAAGTTCATTTCTAATCAAGCAATTTCAGTGGTTCAATTTTTAATAAGCTCAATCTTAGTTCATTTTAAATCAAACAAATCTAAACAATATATTTTGATAAAACAGCTAAAGCAGTGAATCAGTCAAACAAAAAACGATTCAGTCTAATTGGCTAAGTCAAAAAACCAACCAATTTACAACAAAATTAATTAATTAAAACCTTTGAATTTTATTTTAAATTTAAACCATCTTAAACTGAAATATGCACAATACTATAATATTAAATGAAAGTATAAGATTCACTTTATTAAGTAAAACAACTCAGTTTTTATTTCTTTTCTTGATGTGGGATTGTAATTATTTTAAAATTAAATATTATGAAAGTTTCAAAATGACATACAAAATTATTTTTAAAATCAAAACGTCTATGTGAGATTATACAATAAAAGTTAAATAGAAGCTAACCAATGAAAATTTTCTTAATTGTTTAAAATTAAGAAAATCAAAAAAAAAATGGTATTGATTATAGGATTTCTCACTAAAAATCTTTTTTTGCTTATATAAATGATAGCATAAGATTCACTTTATATAAGTGAAACGATTCAATTTTTCATTCTTTTCTTAATATGAAATTGTAAAATAAAAGTTAAATAGATATGTACATTGGATTGCAAATTAAAACTATATTTACAAAAGAACCTTCACATAACACGGATGATATGCGAAGAGCATTATACATGTGTTCTTAAACACACAAAGAAAAAAAAAATGGTATTGATTATAAGACTTCTCACCAAAAATCTTTTTTTACTTATATAAATGGAAGTATAAAATTCACTTGATATAAGTGAAACAATTCACTTTTTCCTTCTTTTCCCGATGTGACATTGTAAAATAAAAGTTAAATGGAAGTTAATCAATGAAAATTTTCTTAATTGTTTAAAATTAAGGAATTTCAATAATTTATATAAATTCGAGCATAAGATTCACTTTATGTAAATGAAACAGTTCAATTTCCCCCCCCCCCCCAATTTGGGATTGCAAAATAAAAGGTAAATGGAAGCTAACCAATGAGAATTTTTCTTAATTGTTTAAAATTAAAAAAATTCAATAATTTTAGAATAAAAATTTGGACCTTTTAGAAGGCTTCTATCTTAAAACTTCCTTTATAAGATTCATTTTATATGAGTGAAACAATTCATTTTTTCTTTCTTTCCCAATGTAGGATTGTAACACTCTATATAAGTGAAACAACTCACATTTTCTTTATTTTCTCGATGTGAGATTGTAATTATTTTAAAATTAAACATTATGAGAGTTTCAAAATTTCATACAAAATTACTTTTAAAATCAAAACTATGTGGAATTGTAAAATAAAAGTTAAATGGAAACTAGTCAATGAAGATTTTCTTAATTATTTAAAATAAAAAAAAAATCAAAAAAATGAGTATGAGATATTATAGGGTTTTTCACTAAAAATCTCATTTTACTTATATAAATAGGAACATAAGATTCATTTTATGCTAGCTAATAGGGATTTTCTTAATTGGTTAAAATTAAGAAAATCAAAAAAATGAGTATGACATATTGATCATAAGATTTTTTACTAAAAATCTCATTTTGCTTATATAAATGGGAGTATAAGATTCACTTTATATAAGTAAAACAATTCACTTTTTCTTTCTTTTTCTGATGTGAGATTGTAAAATAAAAGGTAAATGGAAGCTAGCCAACAGGAATTAGAGAGACATGGTTTAGGTTGGTGAATTTATTATACTCAATCATTTTGTAAACTCATACATAGTATAAAAAAAAAAAAAAAAAAAAAAAAAAAAAAATCAAATTCATTCTAAAGTCATGTTCATGTGATTTCAATATAATTATCTTTAATAAAAATATATGATCTATTTATAAAATTATATATATTATTTATTTTTAAAAATTAAATATAATAAAATAACATAATTATAAATGATAGTCTCGCTCAAAGTAAATCGAATTTTAATTTGTTCAAAATGTTACTAATAAAAACTAAAAATAAATCAAAGTCAATCAATTGACCTCTGCTCCTCTTCGACATGTACCTTATTACATTGTTATCCATGTGGTCATAATCGTGAAATTAACTTGCATCATTGCATTTGGAGCAAAATATTATTTTAAAAATGTAATTAATTGTAGTGATGCAAGTAAGATAGACCCAATTGAGGGAGACGAAGGCGATCTCCAAATTTCGAAACCCTTTTATTATAATAATAATAACATTAATTATTAAAAAAACTTTTAAATTATAGAAGTTGGCCTCCCATTAGAGATTCATATTTTCACCATACAATTTGGTGAACCATCTTAAACTATGATAAAAGTTTCTAACCTAAACTATTCCAACCTAAACAATTCACTTTTTTTCTTCTTTTCTTGATATGAAATTATCAAATAAAAGTTAGTCAATGAAAATTTTCTTAATTGTTTAAAATTAAAAAAATTAGTATGAGATATTAAAACTTTCATAAAGCTCATCACTAAATAGGATAAGAGTATAAAATTCTTTTTATATAAGTAAAATAAATTTTTTTTTTCTTCACCTGATATAAAATTATCAAAATTAAATAACTCATTTAAAACTAAGAGAATCAAGAAGATTAGAATGAAAATTTGACTCTATGAACGCTTCTTAGTGAAAAGTCACTTTTCCTTATATATATTAAAAAAATATGGAGCTTGATAATTACACGCTCTCCCTCTTCTCTCCACACCTTGATCATCTTGGGACTCGAATAGGCAGACTCATAAATTACTTAACGTCTTTGAAAATGAAGAAAATCTCCTATATTTTGGTTGAATAACATTCAAGTCAATTTACCGGCCCAAAAAAAGGGGTAGTCAATTGTGTGGATTGCACGAATCTAGTTGATATTACAATGAAATCTTTGATTACGATAATAATGGGAATTGATGTTATTACAATAATTGAATATATCATAAAATTTAATTTTATGAATAAAATTATACGTATTAATTAATATACAAATAGATAATTTGACATAATTTTAAAGATTTTAAATTTTTATAATTTATATAATAGTGGGATTCATAATTTTAAACTGACAACATTATAGTATATGTTAGTACACTAAAAGGGTGTTTAAGATGATCAAAAGTATATTTTTTGACTTTTTACGAGAAATGTACAAAAAAGTGAAAAAGTGATGTGATTTAAAAAAGATAAAAACAAATACACTTTTATAAGAAATGTCAAAAAGTGCCTAAATAATAAGCCAATTGATACATGTAATATCACCGATATTTTATTTATCAAATGTAATTAGGAGGGTGATTAGGCTTCATTGTAATATTACATATTAATCAAAAAAAGGTTACTTTTGTCAAGAAAAAAATCACTATTTGGTTTTAATTTTTTGAATTCAATTTTTTAGATATTGAGTTTTTTTATTTTTCGTTTATTTTTATTTTTAGTGAATATTTTAAAATTTTAAGTAATTTTTTTACTTTTTTAGATGCACTATTTAGATATATTTAAAAAGTAAAATATTTATAAAAAATATATTTAAAAAATTAATAAATATACAAGAATGCGAAAAATATAATGAATTTGCATATATATATATTTATATTTTTGGTATATAGTGAATTTTTGTAAAAAAAATTTCACAAATATTATACTTTTTAAGTATATTTATATTAGGTGTTTTTAAAAATTAAAAAAATGTTTAAAATATTAAAAAAATTCAGTGAAAATAAAAAAAATACAAAAATTAAAAATTAAAAAAAAATTGAAAAGTAAATTTAAAAAATTCAAACCAAATATGCTGAATTTTTTTCATTTTAAATTATTATACTTGATCACTCTTGCTCCTTAAACTCTTAAAATTGTTGGCATTAGGCGGAAAAAGGCGCTGAGAGAGGGATGGCCGCCCGATGAAGAAGGGTGAGAGGGAGGACAAAATGAAGAGAGACATGGGAGAGAATTAAGACAAAAAATAAATGGACAAGAATGGGGTGTTTGGGAAGAAGTTTTTTTTGATTTTTTAAGTTAAAATAATATTAAAAGATAAAATAAGTTAAAATAGTTAATAAGATAAAATGTCATATTAAATTCATAATTATTTTATCTTTTTTCTCATAAACATCACATCTAATTATAAAAAAAATATAATTCTCTTTCTAAACACAACTATTTTAATCATGTTAAAGTAGCTAAAACTAAAATAACCTACTTAGGTTTCGCTTGACAAAGTTAATTGGGGCTAAAAAACACAAAAAATAAAATAAGTCAATAAGATAAAATATTATATTCAAACCATAATTATTTTATTTTTTCTTTCATAAAAATAAAAAAAGCTAAAAAAATCAACCTAAATAGAATTTTTAGCCTCAAGTTAAAAAGATCACAACTCAAAAAAGTCAATATTTTTTTTTTTTTTTGGTCAAGCTATGACTAAAATAATAAACTTTCCAATAAGGGCAATGTAATTTTCTCTTTCATAATAAAATTTAAAATTTCTTGTTAAATGCAATAATTTTAGATTCTCCACTTTTGCAATTATTTATCCCTCTTTCAAAAAAAGAAAAAAAACTTCTATTAACAAGAAAAATGTTAGAGATTTATAATTGAGATTTCAAATTCATAAACAATATAAGAAATTGAATCTTACATAATAAATGTATGGTAAATTAAAAATTAATATCTAACATACGTCATCAAATGTCAAATTTACAAAATTTTACTAGGGCAAATTATATTAAACCCTCTCAAACTAGTGATTATTTACACTTTACTCCCTTGATATTTTAAACTTAACAGTTACCCCTCAAATTATTTAAATTTGAATATTAAGTCTTTATATTAGTCGTTTGTTAGATATTTGAATGAAAAGTTATCAAGTGCTGTATACATAGTGATTATATTAAATTTTTATAAAAGATAAAATAGGGTAATTTGGATATAAAATTTAATATAATCATCATGTACATAACACTTGATAAATTTTTATCTAAATATCTAACAAATGGCTAACAGAAGGATTTAATATTCAAATTTAAATAGTTTGATGAGGTAATTGTTGAGTTTAAAATATTAGGAGAGTAAAGTATAAATGACCGATAATTTGAGGGGTTTAATATAATTTGTTCATTTTATTATGAGTAATACTATAGATCTCAAAAGTTCTACTAAATTTTTTACCTTAATATCATGTGAGTCTCACACACATATAAAATATTTGATAAAATTTTTAACATTTTTGTTTTATTATTAACCAGCGCGACTTGCCAGCGAATTTATATATTCGGCGCTTAATCAATTAATCGGACGGTCGAAGGAATCCAATGCCGCAGCCGAGCAAAAAATCGGCGATTTGAACAAAAGAATGCTTGGACGCTGCTTCTTCGCTTGCTAATAGCTTTTAAGGCCTATTTTGGGCACCAAGGACCTTTTAGAGTGTTTTTTTCTTAAAATTTCTTAAAGTGGTGTATTGTGTGGTTGAGATTTAATGCTAAAAAATTGATGTGACTTGTCATTAAATCTCAATCACACAATGCACCACTCTAGGAAACTTTAGAAAAAAAAAAACTCTAGAGGATCCTTGCTCTATTTTGAGAGTAGATTGAAAGCCACTTTTAACTTTTAATCCACTTCATTTTTTATAAATCAAAAATCAAAAATTAAAAAATTAAAAAGTTAAAAAAAAGTTAATTTTAACTATCTTTTCAAAACACCTCTAAGTATTTTTTTGGCTAACTAGGCTTTGTTTGACATCTCTTAAAAAAGTTAAAAAGTCAAAAAGTTACTATCCTATTTAAATCATATCATCTTATTTAAGTCATATCACCTCTCTATCACATCATTTCAAGTCCAATCCATTTTTCATAAAAAGTCAAAAAGTGCGCTTATTTATAACATCCCAAACAACCCCTAATTGGGCTAAAAAAGTATAAAAGACAAAATATGATAAATTAGTTAATAAGATAAATGTCATATTCAAATTATAATCATTTTACTTTTTTTCTTACAAAAGTTAAAAAAGTCAAAAAAATGAACCTTTTAGTCCCAAACTAAAAAAGTCAATGCCAAATGGCCACTTAGGCCTCGTTTGGCAAGTAGCTATTTTAGCCTAAAAGCTAAAAGGTTATTAAAAAAATCAAAAAGTCAATAACTTATACCAAAAAGTCAAAGATTCATTTTTCTCTCTACTTTTTGCATATCTTTTCGTAAAAAGTCAAAAAGACATCCCAAATATACTAGTTTTTTTTACCTCATATTTTAGCCAAAAATTCAAAAAAATTACTAAAATAGCTTGTTCCCAAATGAAGCCTAATCAATTTCTTTTTAGTGTTTAGGGTTTTCTTAACTATAAGAAAAAAATTAGAATTTTTTTTTAAAAAGTTATTAAAATAAAAAATATTGAGAATGGTTGGTTTCAGTATTTTGAAAATTGATTTTTTTGTTTTTCATATTTTTTTGCTTTTATTAAATATTTTTAAAATTTTAAGCATTTTTTTTTATTTTTTTAGATACACCTTACTTAGATTTATCTAAAAAGTAAAAAACTATTTGTGAAAAAATATTTCAAAAAATTAATAAATACATAAAAATACGAACTATATACCGAATTTTCATATTTTTTTTTGTATTTTTGGTATTTAGTGAATTTTTTTAAAAAAATTTTACAAAAATTATACTTTTTAAGTGTATTTATGTTAGGTGTGTCTAAAAATTTTAAAAATTGCTTAAAATATTTTTAAAAATTTGGTAAAAATAAAAAAGTAAGAAAAATAAAAAAGTAGAATTTTCTAAAAATGTGTTTTTAGACCCACGCCAAGCAAAGTGATTGCTTTCTTGAAAACAGTTAAACTTTTTTTGATTGGGTTGAGCTTCTCTAAATCAAGTTTAAATCTAAATTTAAGAGAATTTAATAAGTTTATGAGGCCACCACGAGTTCAGTTTCAATTATTCAAATTGTTTATTGTAGGACCTTTAATAAAAAATTATGTCAATCGAATAATCTTAACTTTTTTATTTTATTACATTTATTTTCAAAAAAATACATTAAAGAAAATACTTATCATCTGTTTTACTAAACACAAATATGGACACCAAACACAGTACAGATATATCGATACTAATTTTTTATTTTTTTTTAAATGTATAAGACACAAGACGTATGTAAGATAAGCAATTATTTGAAACATATTTGAGTACTAAAACTTTTTTAAAAATAGAGTATAACGCATTTTGACATATGTCTAATAAATATTAAAAAGTATTTGCCGAGTGTCATATCATGTCGTGTCAATATTCATATCACACCATGCTATTTATATTTTAAGAATTCTTTATAAAAAATTGATAAAATTTTAACCTTGCTAGAACTTTTTAAAATTTCATTTTGAATCTAAGATAATTCGTAAATGCAGGGGGTTCCATTGTTATAAATTAATGGTTTTAATTTTATTTAATAATGTATATGAAAATACAGTTCCACCTAAGGTGGCGCCTATGCCCACGGCTTCTTTAAATTTAAATTTAAACTTCAGTAAAACTCAATCCTTGATAATTAGAAAGAGTAAACAATTGACCAAACAGCACCTTATTGATCACTCACCATATTAGCAATCCAGAGATAATGAAGTAAGGTTTGGAAAACCGGAAGAGAAGCTTTAAGATAGAGAGAGACAGAGATTAATAATTTGCGATGGTGCTATACACAATAATTGGAATGTTAATTAGTGTATTAATATATATTATGATATTATTATTTTAAATCACATTCATTACACAAATTATAAATATTTAAAGAATAATACTATATTTACCAATTAGTGTATTAACAAATTATAAATATTTAAAGAATTATAATATATTTACTAATTAGTATATTAACAGATAATGTGATATAATTTTAGAAGTTTTAGGTATTTGTAATTTATATAACGGGTGGAGTTATAATTTTGAAGTAATAATATCATAATATATGTTAATAGGTGTTTGTTTTGAGAGATTATTCCATGGGATGTTGGGTTCAAAATTTTTGCACTGGACTAATAGTTCCAAATCCATTGGACTGTTGTGTTCCAAGGGGGGGAGGGGTGGGACACAAATGGAGGGATAAAAGGGGATATATGATTAGGTAGTGAAATGACCATTTTGACATTCTCCTATTTAATTATGTATTATATTTAGTAAAATTTAAATGACTCAATTTAAAAATAAAATAATTTAATTTAATTTTTATTGATTTTTTATTGATTTAAATTTTTAAAATAATTTTTTATAGATATTTTATTTTAAAATTTTGTTTATATTTCATTTACTTTCATTATTTAAATTTTAATAAATGTTTTATTTAATTTTATTATTTAATTATTATTATTTTTTAAAATAAATTTATTCAAAAATTTAATTAAAAAAATAACAAATATTTTTATTGATAGTTTATTTATTTAATTGAAAAAAATAAATTTATTTAATTGTGTGAAAAATAAAATAAAATAAATTTTTATTTAATTTAGTTAAAAATAATTAAAATATTAAAGATATGTTTAATATTGCTATTACTTGGTAAATAATTGAAAATGGTAAAATAGTCATTTGAACATTTATCCTTCACCATAATATTTCAAACAAACATAGGATTCATATCATATCCAATCAAATAGTCATTTCTTGATATCCAATTCCATGACTAAACAAACATGAGATATAAATCCAGTCTAACCAAATAATCTATGGACAATGGTGCTGTTTGGTGTAGCTGTTAAAACAGATTATAGATTATAGCTTAACAGATTATAGATTATGACTTTAATCAGAAGCTATTAATCTGTTTGGTATAGCTGTTGGATTATAGATTTAAGTTGCTGAGTAGTGTTTGTTAAATAAGCTGTGAAATAGCTTTTTCAATTAATTTTTATTTTTTATTATTCACTATTTGTCTACATTTCTCATAAAAAATAATAATAGTATTTTATAATCCATTTGGGTCTTTTTCTATTTTTAAAAAAATAAAAAATAAAAAAATTTAAGAGTATAACCGTAAATTAATATGCCCACAGCAGAAGCTGATAATCAGAAGCAAGGGGTGAGCAGCTTCTCAGAATCAGCTTTTTTGACTTAAAATAAGTTGTTAGAATCAGAAGCTGTTTGAAATAAGTTTAATCAAACAGTCCAAAATAACTTTTTAAAAGCCAGAAGCCATAAGTTGGCTCAGAAAAGCTCCACCAAACACCCCCAATACATGTAACACTACCAATACCTAAAATTTCAAAAATTATATCGCATCATCTATTAATACATTAATTAATATATCAATTAGCAATATGGTATTATTCAATAATTTAATCAAAAATGTTTTGGAGTTATAATTTGTAGAGTTCTAATAGCTCTAATGTGTATGTGAGACCCATCTAATGTAATGTTTTTTTCTTGTTTTTTTCAACAATAATTCGGAGCACTAATTTTGGTGCTCAAATGGAGCACTAATGACATAACAAGGAGGAAAAAAAAAAAGAGCAATGATTTAGAGCATCAATTTTGATGCTCTAATGGAACATTAATGACATGGTAAGAAGAAAAAGAAAAAAACAAACAAAGACCAAAATATCATATCACTGTAGATGGGACCTACTGCTAGCTCATTAGAGTTGGTTTTAAAGCTTAATAATTAGAGCTCCAAAGTATTTTTTTTATGAAAAAAAAAATAAAGACCAAAACATAACATTACAATAAGTGGGGCCCACTGCCAGTTCATTAAAGCTGGATTTAGAGCTCAAGAATTAAAACTCTAAAGTAATTTTTTTTGTTAACTTTTCACCTTATTAAAACTCAATTAAAGTTCCAATTTTAAAAGGATGTATCATTATTATAATTTAATAATGGTTGTTAAATATGGATTTGAATGACGTCAATTGCGTTGGGCGAAGGTAGAGGAATCAGGATCTTCTCCTTATTCTCTCTTTGCCTTCTGCCAAGTTTGGCATACACAAAATAATTCATCTTTTTATCTTTTTTTCATCACATCACCTCTCTACTTTTCTGCACATCTTTTTGTAAAAAGACAAAATGTATACTTATTTAAGTCATCCCAAACAACCCCTTGGGTCTACTTTTGGATCCAATTTTAATAATTCAAACCGTTCACATTTTAAGATTTGTTGAATATATCATATCTGTAAAAAATCAAGTTGATCGGATATCAAAAACTATATATTCAGAAAATTGTTTATTAAAATTTTAAAAAAAATAATTTTTAGTTCGATGATCCGAACATGTAGGCCTTGTTTGGTTTGTGTTTCCCAAAAATTTTTGGGAAAAATTCTCTACAAATAAATTTTCAAAAGTAATCAAACCAAACAAATTTTCCCCAAAAAATTTCTCAAAACTTGTTTGGTTTACAAGTTTTCCAAACAAATCTCTCTCTCATACACATCAAATCAATCACTTTTTCCAAAACTCTCTCTCAAAATAATTTTCCAAAACATCTTTTGAAAAAAATCAAACCAAACAACTTTTCGTACTTTTTATCTCTAAAACTCATCTCCCAAACTCAAACCAAACATACCCGTAGTTTCTAATATTTGATCAACTTAATTTTTTACAGATATAATATATTTAATAAATCTTAAAATATAAACGATTCGAATTATCGAATTTGGGTTTAAAAGTGAGTCTAATAACTTAATAAGTAAGGAGAGAATAAGAGAGATGGAGAAAAAGATAATCCTGATTCGAGAAGGAGAGGGCACATATTCTCATTTAGGCCAAGTTTGGCATATATAAAATAATTCATCTTTTTATCTTGGGAGACTTATAAGTCCTTTTTCAGAACCTTATGCTAGGTTAAGTCCTGTGTAACTTCTTATAGAGTTTCAAGTCCTATTTTCATAAGAATGTATTCCACAAGATCCTAATCTTTTTACCCCTAATCTTTTTCAGAATTCCTCTCTCTCAATAGGTTGCTGCTATTTGATGCTGCTGTAGATCGCATAGCCCGAGGCAACTGTGAAGGAATTTCCACCCCAATGTTGCTACAGGAATTTTCGAGGCCACGGGCGAAGCTCCCGGCACCTCCAGCTCCGTCAACATCACCGATCTCAAAGGCGGGAAAGTGGGTTTCGGAGCCGTAGACAATTGTGGAAAACTCAGCTCCACGTTTGTCAAATCGATCGAAGAACACCCTTATAACATCTCTGTGATTCAAGTCAGTCAGATCTTGAATTCAGCCGAGGCCGAAGCTCCGATTCCTGGACCATCCCAGCTCAATTTGACAGTTCTAATGGCGAAACAGGGCTGTAAATCGTTCATCGTCGGTGCTCGCGCGGCTCAACCAGCATTCCAGTGCTGCGGACGCCTATATATATATATGAAATGGACGGTCCACAGAAGTGCTCAGTTCTAAATGACGGTAAACGTCACACGTGCATTATATTAGTCCCGTGGACAAGACTCAAGCAGCCGGCAATTTGGATGATCAAAAGGCAGTTGAGTTGCCATTTAATTTTATTTGACTTTCTTTTTGTTTATTTATTTAGTTTGTTATAACAATTTTCCTTACAGATGTGACATACATTATTGATCCGACGATAATATATGTATGTATGTATATATGTTGGTTGATCCGACGATATTCTTCACATATATTATTGATAATTTTTTAAATTTTACAATTAATAATACAAAATAAAAATATATTAAGATTATATATCTATTTCAAAACAAACGGATTAAAAAAATAAAAACTTATTAAGTTTGCGAAATGTAACGTGACACATTACGTTACGTTTATGTAAATGTCACATTACGTTTATATAGGTGTCACGTTACGTTACGTTTATGTAGGTGTCACATTACGTTCATATTGGTGTCACGTTACGTTTATATAGGTGTCACGTTACGTTACGTTTACGTAGATATGTCACGTTACATTTATATAGGTGTCACGTTACGCTTATGTAGGTGTCACGTTACGTTACGTTTATGTAGATATGTCACGTTACGTTTATGTCGATGTCACGTTACGTTTATGTTGATGTCACGTTACGTTACGTTTATATCAATTTCCCTATATATGGTTTTATTATTAATTATGATATTAACAATTAATATTGAGGGTAAATATGTCAAGAAACTGTCCATAGGACTTATGGGAACATAAGTTTTTTTGTGGGACCAAATGTAGCACAAGTCTCCCTAATAGGACTTCTAAATAATTTTCCCTTTTATCTTTTTATCTTTTTTTATCACATCACCTCTCTACTTTTCTACACATCTTTTCATAAAAAGATAAAAAATATACTAGGTCATCCCAAACAACCTCTCAATTTTTACATGCATGCAATTTCAAATACTCTCTCCGTCCCAAAATATTAGTCCCTTATTCCATTTTTCATTGTCCCAAAATATTAGTCCCTCTTCTAAAGTCAAGTACAAAAATAATATAAATTTCCTATTTTGCCCTCCTTTTAAATTAATAAACAATATAAAAAGTACAATTATGCATTGATACTCTCAAAAATTGTACTATCAAAAGGGTTTTTTTGGAAAATTAACTTTTTTCAAATACAATCATTGTACTATCAAAAAAAGTTGAATTCTCCAAAAGGGACCATTAATTTGGGACGGGGGAGTATACAAAAAGCAACATAAATTCAATTATTATATATTATATTGTGCCTCGGTTTCAACGGAGGTGAAAAAAAAGGTAAGGGTTTCACGAAAAATTATTAATTCCTCTCTACACACGTGAAAGTTAATAATTAGAGAAGAAAAAAAAAATTAGTCAATCATAATTCATTAAGGCCCGTTTGTTTAGAGAGTTAGAAGGGAGATTGAGATTGATAGTGAGATGGGACCTACTAATATTATGTTTGTTTTGAGAGATAGGGAGGGGATTGATAGTGAACTTCGGATTAGGATAGGCCTCCCTAAGGGGATTCGGATGGGTCTCAAGGACTTGGTATTAGAAAAATAGTCTGGCGGATTAGAAATTTTTTATTTTTATTTATTTTTTTACATGTCGGATATTTTTTTTTGAACATTAATGTTTAATTTTTTATATTTTTTGTTAAGTAAAAATCATTATTTTATTTGTTTTATTTTTTTCTGAAAATTTTTTATTTTATTTTTATTTTTTTAAATTTTTTTACATGTTGGGTATTTTTATTAAAACATTAATATTTAATTTTTTTGTATTTTATATTTATTTTATATAAAAATAATTTGACAATCCCTATACTAACAACTATCATCAAAACAAACACAATTTTATTTAATTCTTTCACTATCAATCTCTTTCATTTTATCTCTAAAAATAAACGAGGCCTATGATCATTGGGAGTCACCTCCAATGGGGGGTTGGGGGGCCAATCACATAAATTCGTAAATCTCATTTTCCCTATCAGTCACACTCTATTAAAGAATGATTTGAAAAATTGATTAATTTATTAGACCAATTACAATTCTGAGATCAGATAAAATAAAAAATAAAAAATAAAAAATTTGCCCCTAGACACCCCCAATCAATCAACAGCTTCTCCGGTTTCACCGGCGTCCGTACGAAGAGCCCCCACGTGTGTCAATAATTTATTAGACCAATTACAATTCGGTATACTTTTAAAAAATAATAATAATAATTATAGCTTTGGCCCTAATTGGTAGAGCTGTGGGAAAGTACTTATAGCTTATGCCTAAACAGCTTATAACTTATAACTATGACCATAAACTGATTTCTAGCTTATTCTTAAAGTATCTCCTGCCCCACTCAAAGAATAAGCTGATTTCTGACTTTCAAAAAGTTATAAGCTATAATCTATAAGTTAAACCAAACACATCAAAATAGCTTAAATTAAGCTAAAAGTTGAAATAAACTGTAATTAAGCTCTGCCAAACATGCACAAGATCTCATTTGTTTAGCTTCACAAGATATGAAGATGACTGGAAATATGGTGAAATTAAAATAAAAATATGGTTAATATGATGATGTTAGATTGAAAATATAAAATAAAGAATATTTATTTATACTATCGAATTAATAATATTATATATAGTATTAATATATAAAATTAATATATATATTTTTTAATATTATAATAATTATTGTTTTTATGCCTTTTAAGTCCACTTAATCTAAACACACTTTAAAAAAATATAGGCGTGTTTGGTTGTGTTCTGGAAATGTAATTCCACTCCTCCATTTGCATTTTATGTTTGAATAGAGTTTTCAAAATGTAATTCCACCACACATTTTAAAATGTAATTCTACTTCACGTTTGGTTACTCTCTCTCTTTTGTGTTCTCCATTCTGAAAAGCACAAGATTTTTGAATTTTAGGTCTACTCAGTCATCCTCTCCGATGTCCGGCTGGTTGACCGAAACAGTGTAATATTATTATTACTATTATTTTTTTTTGCAATTACTAATCGCTAATTGCCACTTGGGAAAAAAAATTTATCTTTATTTTTGATATTTTTTAAATATAAAAATTATTATTTTTAAACCAAAATGACATTTTTTTTATTTGAATGTTAAAAAGAGTTTGGTTGTGAGTTTTGAATAAAATTTTCAATAAAGTTTTGAATTGTGTGTTTGTTTATGAGTTATAACTTTTTGAGTTATTTTCAATTAAAATTTTTTTAATGTTATTTTTTGTTAATAATTAATTTTTTAAATTGAATTTTAAAAAGAATTTGGTCATGAGTGCTATTTTTTGTTAATAATTAATTTTTTAAATTGAATTTTAAAAAGAGTTTGATTATGAATGTTGATCAGAAATTTCAATAGAGTTTTGAGTTATGTGTTTGGTTTTGAGTTATAACTTTTTGAATTAAGTTTTGAAAACTCTTTTCAAAACTCATAACCAAACAAATTTTCTTATTTCACATATCACATCAAACATTTAAAACTCTATTGAACACTCAATTCAAAACTCATAACCAAACAAATTTTCTATACTTCAATTATAATTCTACTCACAAACTCATAATACAACTCTATTATCAAATCATATTTAGAAAATTCTACCAAATGCTACCATAAATTTTGCATAAAAGTTATTTAAAAATTCACTAAATATAAAAAAATAATATATTTTAGTATTTATTAAAAAAATTAAATATTTCTTTCACAAATAATTATTTTTAAAAAATAATATTAAAAATATTTTATTCCATTTTATTTAATATTTTAATCCATTAATCTTATCACTAGATTTATAATCCCATCTGTTTCCTTTTCATGCTAGTCCAACCAAGAAAGAGAATTGGTAGTCCCTTTAGAATGTTAATCCCATCACAACCTTTTACAACCAAACACTCTTTGGCTTCGTTTGGGAAGCAAAAGTTGGGGGTTTTTTGGCTATTTTAGCCACAAAAAACAAAATAAGTTTTTTAACTTAATAAGACAAAACATCACATTCAACCCATAATCATTACATTCTTTCTCTCACAAAAAAACAAAAAAAGCCAAAAGTCCTTCCCAAACGAGGCTTTTTAGCCCCAGATTAAAATAGTCAAAAAAGTCAAAAAGCCAATCCATTTCCCAAACGAAGGCTTTATATGACCTTCTCTCACTTAGTCCAATCCCCTCACTCATAGTAGACAAACATGAACTAAAAATATACTGACATAATTTCCCTAATTTATTTATGAAAATTGTTTGAGACGTTTGGCTCGAAACCCAAAACGTTCTTTCTCTTTTTTTTTTTCCTTCATTTTCTTGCTTTTTTTTTTTTTTTTCTTTTTCTTCCTATTCTTGTTTGAACACAGACAGACAGAGAGAAAGGAGAGAAGAGACGAGAAGAGAAGAGGAAGAGAGAAGAAGGAGAAAAGATGGGGAGAATGAGGAGGAAGAGAAGAAGACGGTAATGGCGGTGATGACGGAGGAGGAAGATTGACGGTGATGGCGGTGATCGGAGATTTAAATCTGAATCAGATCTGAATCTTTTTTTTTTTTTTTGATGATGATAATGTTGATGAAGATGTTGTGATGATGATGTTAATAAACTGTAGGAGATGTTGTGATGATGATGTTGATAAACTCAAAACATCTTCTTTTTTTTTGTCTTGTTTTTTTATTTTATTTTATTTTATTTTATTTTTATTTCAGAGAATTGTCTTGTTTGTTTGTGTTCCCAAGCTCTTGTTTGTTTATGAATCTTTTTGTGCCCAAAGTAAAAGTTGAGAGAAAGAGAGGAGGAATGGGATGGAAGAAGGAAATAAGAAAAGGAAAGGGGGAAGACTTTGTGGAGGAGGCAGAGTGTTGTCCTTCTGGGGGAATAAGATAAAGAATCTTTTTTTTTTCTTCTTCTTTCTTCCTCTTCTTCCTCCTTTATTCATATCTGTTTCTTTTCTTCATCTTCTTCTCCTCTGCTCTTCTCTCCTTTGAAAAAAAAAAGAAAAAAGAAAAAAGAAGCCATTTGAGCCAGAGGGCATTCGAGCTACCTAGCGGAACTGTTTATTTATACACACTCTCCCCAGTAGAAAACATTGCCTTCATGAGTCGGTTTCAGAGACTACCAATGTTTGTGTTTGCCTAGTTGGATAAAATTATTATACACTAAGATTGAATAAAGATATTATTAGTTCAAAACGTAAAATAAATTGTGTCTATTTATATAATAATATGATGATATTAGTTAATTGTATAAAAACTGACATTATTACTTTTGTAAAATGTGGAACAAAATAGTTATTTTACATTCAATTCTGTGGGATTGGATTTGAGAGTGTTTAGAAAGTGATTATTTTAGTTAATTTTTTAGACTTTTATAAAAAGACGTAGAAAAAAATAAAAAAAGTAATATGATTAGATGTATTAACACCCTAAATGGGGCCCTATTAGAAGAAACTTCTACTCCCTTCCTATTTTTTTGTCCACTTTTTCATTTTGATTCATTTAAAAATATTTGTCCACTTTCTATTTTGAATATTGGAATTTTCTAAATTTCCCATTATACACAAGCACAAGCACATTTTAAGATTCAAAATCAAAGGGTATTATGATAAAAATGTTCTCGACATTCGCCTTAATCTGATTTCTAGTGCAAGAAGACTCGTATACTTTATTCGATACAAGGAAAATTTTGTAAAGATATTGTCAATACACTTAAAGATGATACTTCTACCTAATTGTGGCACAAACGGCTTGGGCACATAAGTGAAAAGGGGCTGCAAGTTTTGTTCAAGAAAGAACTTCTACCCGGTTTGAAAGGTACACATCTTAAAACTTGTGTTCATTGTTTGATGGGTAAACAATATAGAGTTTCTTTTCATAAAAATATTGCTTCTAGGAAAGAAAAATGTTTTGGAGTTAATTCATTCGGATATTTGTGGTCCTTTAAAAGTTAGAACACATAGTGGTGCACTTTATTTTGTTACTTTTATTGATGATTATTCAAGGAAAGTTTGGGTTTTTATACTAAAAACTAAAGATTAAGTTCTAGATGTATTTAAGCATTTTCAGGCCATGGTTGAAAGAGAAACATGGCAGAAATTGAAGTGCATCCGATCAGATAATGGTGGTGAATACATTGGGCCATTTGATAAGTATTGTTGCAGCCAATGTATTTGGCACCAAAAGATAGTTAAGAAGACTCCTCAACAAAATGGCGTTGCTGAGAGGTTGAACTGCACCATTGTGGAAAGAACAAGGTGTTTGCTTTCATATGCTAAATTGCCAAGATCCTTTTGGGGTGATGCAATGAGGACAGCGGTTGATGTGATCAATTTACCTCCTTCCTATCCTTTGAATAGTGATGTCCTAGAAAGAGTTTGGACCGATAAAGATATGTCTTATGAGCACTTGAGAATATTTGGTTGTCGAGTTTTTGTTCACATTCCAAAAGATGAGAGATCCAAGCTTGATAGCAAGTTAAGACAATATATTTTTCTTGGCTATGGGCGTGATGAATTTGGTTATAGATTGTGGGATCCGGTCGACAAGAAAGTCATTCAAAGTCGTGATGTTGTGTTTCTTGAAGATCAAACAATTACAAACTTTGGCAAAGGTGATCAACTGGAGCAAAAAAGTAGTGATCTCATTGACATGGATCCATCTCCTTCATCTTCGGTGAATGATGAAAATGGGGGAGATGTGCAACCACCTATTGAAGATGCAGATGATGATACTAATCCTAATGAATTTGAGCCAGAAATTAAGGAAGGGCATCCAACTCAAGAACCGCCACCACAACTTGAGTTGAGGAAATCTACAAGGCATCGATAACCTTCGAGAAAGTATCCTCTCAATGAATTTGTGTTGATTTCTGATCAAGGGGAGCCCGAGAACTACCAAGAAGTAATTGAGCATGCAAAGAAAGATGATTGGAAAAAAGCCATGGAAGATGAGATGAATTCCTTACTGGAAAATCACACTTATGATTTAGTAAAGTTGCCTAAGGGGAGAAAAATTCTGAAAAATAAGTGGGTTTTCAAATTGAAGAATGATAGCAAGAATCTAAGGTACAAAAACGTCTTGTTGTAAAAGGCTTTGGGCAAAAGAAAGGTATTGACTTTGATGGGATTTTCTCATCGGTTGTGAAGATGTTTTCTATTCAGGTTGTACTTGGCATGACCATAAGTATGAACCTTGAAGTTGAGCAACTTGATGTGAAGACCGCATTTCTTCATAGTGATCTTGCAGAAGAACTTTACATGGAGCAACCAGAGGGTTTTGTGAAAAAAGGGAAAGAGAAATTTGTTTGCAAATTGAAGAAAAGTTTGTATGGCCTCAAGCAAGCCCCACGACAATGGTACAAAAAATTTGACTATTTCATGATGAATAATGATTTTTCTAAAACCACTTTGGACCATTGTGTTTTGTGAAAAAAATTTCGGATGGTAAATTTATTATTCTTTTGCTTTATGTTGATGATATGTTAACTGTGGATCAAGATTACACTATGATTAATAAGTTGAAATTGAAGTTGAGCAAGTCTTTTGTTATGAAAGATTTAGGACCGACAAAACAAATACTTGGTATGAAAATTGTTCGTGATCGCAAAAAGGAGCTGATTTGGTTGTCTCCAGAAAGCTACATTGAAAAAGTTCTTGAGAGGTTCAACATAGATAAAACAAAGCCGGTTGGTTGTCCACTTGTGGGTTACGCCAAGTTTAGTTCGAATCAATATCCTACAAGTGAGAAAGACAAGGAAGAGATGTTGAAAATTCCTCATGCTTCAGCAGTTGGTTCTTTAATGTATGCCATAGTTTGTACAAGGCCGGATATTGCTCACTCCGTTGGTGTGGTGGGTCGTTTTCTCTCTAATCTGGGTAAAGAACATTGGGCAGCGATAAAATGGATTCTAAGGTATCTTCGAAGTTGTGTTTTGGGAATGGTAAGCCGATGCTTGATGGGTTCACGGATTCTGACATGGCCGGTGATGTTGATTATAGAAAATCTACTTCGGGATATTTGATGACATTTGCAGGGGGAGCTGTGGCACGATAATCTAAATTACAAAAATGTGTTGATCTCTCAACTACCCAAACTGAATTTATTGTCATTACGGAAGCCTGCAAAGAAGAATTATAGTTGAATTTTTTTTTGCAAGAATTGGGTTTGAAATAGGAAAGGTATGTGCTTTATTGGGATAGTCAAAGTACTATTCATTTGAGTAAAAATTCTACTTTTCATTCGAGATCGAAATACATTGATGTGAGATACTATTGGATTCGTAATGTGTTAGATTCGAAATTGTTACAACTCGAAAAGGTTCATACGGATGATAATATTTCAGATATTTTGACAAAGACTTTGTCAAGGGACAAATATTTGAAGTTTCGAACTTTGGCGGGTATGATTGATGTCTCCACCTAAGTCAGTAAGGGGAGAATTGTTGGGTATACCTCCTTATTGGAGTATGGGACTCAATTGATTTATTAAATATTTAGTTTGGTTTGGTGTTGGTTATAATATATTTTAATATATTATACCTAAATTTTGGAGGCCCAATGAGTAATTAGGGCTTTGATAAAAAGCCCAAGAGTTCACAATATATATTGATATTGTGTTTGTTACTCCATGAAAAAAAAAAGCTATTGTGATTATCATCATTGTAATAGCAATTGTGCTTGCTGCAAAATTCAATTCGGTGGGTGTGGTTCTTTACTCTGATGCTTGGGAAGATTTGATTGGTTTCAAGTTTTGCTTTGAACATTCTCAGTGCATCTTCGGCTGGTTTAATTTGAAGTTGATTTGGGTCTATTATTTTGGGTCTTCTTCAATTCTGTATTGAAGACTTTTGTTCATCTATTTGGTGAGGTCTTTCCTCTTGATTATTTGTGATTATTTAGAATTCATCTAAGAGTGGTTTGTGAAACCATTTGTGTCTTTTAGAAACTTTTTGGTTGATAGTGGAATCAGATTTCGATCCCGTGGACGTACATTACATTGAGAGAAATCAGATTTCAATCTTGTTTGTGATTTAATTTTTCTGCATTAGTTTTTATTCCCATTAATTGATTTACTTGTGAGAAATCATATATTTTCCCTAACAACTGGTATCAGAGCTTATAGTTTATTTGAGTTTATCTATTTGTGTAAATCAATGGAGGAGAATGTGGGTCGTATGTCTAGCTTCAATGGAAGCAATTGGGTAACTCGAAAAACTAAAATGGAGGACCTATTACTTTGTAAAGATTTGTATGGGCCTATTGAGGGTGATAGTGGCAAACCGGAGGGTATAAAAGATGATGAATGAAAGAGGCTTAATTGAAAAGCCGTTGATGTTATCCGTTAATGGATTGATGATACTGTGTTTCATCATGTTGCTACTGAAACTTCAGCACATGATTTATGAAAAAAATTAGAAGGCCTTTATGACAGGAAATCAGCCACAAATAAAGTTTTTCTGTTTTGTAAGTTGGTTAATTTAAAATATAAAAAAGGCAGCCTTATTTTGGAATATTTGAATGAAATAAAGAGTATTGTTAACCAACTTACTTCTATAAAAATTATTTTTGATGATGAGTTGCAGGTTTTGATGCTACTTAGTTCTTTGCCCGAAAGTTGGGAGATTTTGGTTGTGACGGTTAGTAATTCGGCGATCGATAGAGTTGTCACAATGAGCCAAGTCACTAGTAACTTGTTGAATGAAGAAACTAGAAGAAAATCACCGGTTCCTCTCATTCAGAAGCATTTGTTGTGAGAGATTGAAGCAAAACAAGGGGGAGGAGTAAGACTCTTCATGGTCGTGATCAAAGCCGTGACAAATCAAGAGATGGTTCTTTTTCAAAGAAAGACATTGAGCGCTATTATTGCCATGAGAAAGGGCACATGAAGCGGGAATGCTGAAAGCTTAAGAATAAGGAGAAAAGTCGTGACAAAAGTATGGATAAGAAGTAAGAAAACACAACAGCAGTTACTACCGATGATCTTATGGTCGTTTGTGAAGATGACTGTATCAATTTTGTGGGCCAAGAGAGCAATTGGGTGATTGATTCCGGTACTTCTTTTCATGTGACTTCTCGAGTTGATTTCTTCACTACTGACACCAAAAGAGATTATGGTTCTGTTCGAATGGGTAATGAAGGTTTGTCCAAGATTGTTAGCATGTGTGATGTTTGCTTGGAAACAAATTTAGGCTACAAGTTGTTGCTTAAAGATGTGAGGCCAGAAATTGAGAAAGAACATCTAACTCAAGAAAAAGTATTTTAAATTTTGAAATGATGTGTAATAATTGTTTGTTTATCTCCTTAATAAGTTAAATTTTTTAAAATAGACAAATAAATTGTGACAAAGAGAGTATTTTAAGATTACTCTAGTTGAACTATGTTTCCGAAGGGCACCAAGTCTTTTTTCCCCTTTTTTTTACTCCCCTAATTGTTGGGGACTGAATGAGAACCATCAAAGCAAAAGAAAAAAATAGAGCGAACAAAACCATCAGAGTAGGACAAACGCAGGTTCAAAGGGGATACTTGGCATGGATTACAAGTGGTGATTATAACTTATTTTAATTTAAAAATTTATATCAGACTATTTGATGTAATTTTTGCTTACAATTTTTTAGGCAGAAATAGTTTAAATAAGCTGAGAAAAACTGATTATTTAGAAGTTAAGAAATGAGTGCTTTTGGTTTTTACTTTCTAATTATCAACTTTTAACTTATAATAAGATGCACCAAACAACACCAAAGTCTTGTAAAAAAGATTAGAATCCAAAAAAATAAAGGAAAGAGAGATAAAATTTCATACTATAGCAAAACAAGTTTGCCTCTGTTCCGAAATCAGAGAATAAAACTGATAACTATTAAAGAACTATCAAGATCCCCCTAGCGTTACAAATTTGCACTAAGAAGAACTACTGCCGTTGATAATGGAATCAAATCATTTGATTCAAAGTATAAAAGCGCTTGTTTGGCTGGACATACCTTCCAAATTCAGCTAACAGCCAAGTCAATACAAAGATATTCTGGACATGGTTTCAAACCTTCTTGCTCTGTGTGTGTGTGTGAGAGAGAGAGAGAGAGAGAGAGTGTGTGTTTTTGCTATTTGCTACTTTCCTGTTCATAAGTGCAGACTTCAAATCTATGTTGTTGGTGTCTAAGTCTATTTGAAAGTCCATCACGTAGGGGTTTTTCCTTGCTGTCATCGAAAATTATGGCATTCACATTTCACCATAGATGGCCTAGGCGGTCCTAGACTTTAATGTAACGATGTTTGCTCATGAGTAGTTCAAGTATATCAACAACATGTGCATTTTATGAAACAAATGTTCCCAAAAAAAAATTCATAGATGCAAAAGATTTTGACAACTGGTCATCATCTTGTTAAAATATAAACCGAAACATAAAATGAAGCAAGAACAATATTAAATATAAACTGAAACAGGAAGCTGTACAAGAGTTTTATGAAGCAACCGTCAAATGGCAAAATGTTGAACATACAAGTATAAAATGTTGGGTATGTAAAGAACTTGTCAATGGTTTTTAGATTGCTGTCAATACTTTTAGATCAAGGTTTTGAAAAACCATTGCGATGGTGTGGTTGTAGGGTGTTGCTATTGCGAGTGTAAATGCCGTAACGTAACGGTTGCGATAACCAAATCACAATTTTTTAATTTTTCTCACAATTTGAATTTTTTATTTATTGATATGCATATTTATTTTTTTCAAAATTACATTTATTTGGATTTAAGATAGATTTTGATTAATTTTTGTTAGTTTTTAAGTATGATCTAATATATTTTATATTTTTAAATTACTATAAAAGGAACTTTTTACATTTTATTCCAATAGTTAATACTTTAAGAATAATTGATTTTAAATGTCTATAAAATTAATTTTGATCAATATCTTAACTAACTAAATAAAAAATATTTACAATTATCAAATGAAATGATTATAAAAAAAAAATATTATGCCATAAACAAAAATTATATTTTAGCAAATGATTTTTTTTATTTTAAAAAAGACATTTTTTTAGATAACACTTTACATCTAACTAAATAAAATTATTTACAATTAATTATTAAATGAAATGATTATAAAAATCAATGATTTTTTTTTAAATACATTTTTAGACAACACATTATAGTGAAAAATATAAAATATTTACAATTAAATATAAAATGAAATGATTATAAAAATAAATACAACCACTATTTATATATATATTTTTGATTTATATACTAATGTAATGAAATAAAAATTAAAAAGAAAAAAAATTCATACAAGATTTTTTATTTGGGTTTGGATCACTTAAGTATTTAATTTTTTTTTTTTTTTGTAAGATTTTTTTTTGTTGAAGCTATTCAGAATATTATAACGGTGTGTAACAGGCCGTTACGGTACTACTACGTAACACCAAAATCGTCGTTATACGTGTGAATTTTCGTCACACTGCAAAAGCAAATGTAATGGGTAGCGCATTACACCCGTAACTGTTACGTAACGGTCACAACTGTTATATAACATCGCCTTTTGAAACATTGTTTTAGATTGAGGAGTGGATATCTTCTTGATCTTCCGTGGTATTATCTAAGAATGTGGGATCAGCTTAAGGTTTTGAAAAGCAATTGCGGTGGCGCGATTGTGGTTGTAGAGTATAAAAGCCGTAATTAGGACCGCAAACGAATCGAGCCGAGCTGAACTTTGCTGAGCTCGAGCTCGGCTTGTTTACTTATCGAAACTCACTTATTGAGCTTGAGTTCGACTTGATAAGAAACTAGGCTCAGCTCGGCCCGTTAACATTAATAAAACTCTAGATCGGCTCGACTCGATAATTTTTTTTAATATGTAAATAATGTATTTATATTGTTATTTATATATATAAATAATATATTTATTATATAATTCAAATACAGATAAACGAGCCGAGCTTAACGACCTGAGGTTATGTAAGCTCGAACTTGGCTCGTTTACTAAACGAGTCTAATATTCGAGCTCGAGCTCAACTTGTTTACTAAACGAACCGAACTGAACTGAGCCAAGCCTCTAACGAGCTGAACCGAGCTTGTTCATGAACAACTCGATTCATTTGTAGCCCAAGTCGTAGTTTAACAATTACGGTAATTGGAACCGTGATTCTTTTTATTTTCCGCACAATTTGAAACTTATCAATACACAATTTTATTTTATTTTTTAATTGTAATTTTAATTTTAATTTTAATTTTTTTTTTCTTTTCAGAATCATATTTTTTGAGGTTTAAAATAGATTTTAATCAATTTTTGTTAGTTTTTAAGTATGATCCAATATACAAATTTTCAAATCACTATAAAATGAGTTTTTTTATATTTTATTTCAATAGTTAATGACTTTAAAAATAATTGATTTTAAATGTTAACAAATTATTTTTGACCAATACCGAAACTAAATGAGTAAAAAATATTCACAATTATTAAATGATTATAAAAATAAAAATTATGCCATAAACAAAAATTATTTTTGAGGCATTTTTTTAGACAACACTTTATAGCTAACTAAATAAAATTATTTATAATTAACTATTAAATGAAATGATTATAAAAATAAAAATTGTTCCATAAACAAAAATTATTTTTGAACTACTAATTTTATTTATTTTTTAAAAACATTTTATAGACAATACATTAACAAAATAAAAAATACTAAATAAAATGATTATAAAAATAAATACAACTGTTTATATATTTTTTATTTTACATGCTAATGTAATGAATAAAAAAATTTTAAAAAAAATTATAAAGAAAAAAAATTCATATAAGATTTTTTTTTTGGGTTTAAGTCACTTGAGTATTTGTTCTTTTTTTGAAAACTTTTATTTTATTTTTTTTTGGGAAAGGAAACTATTCAGAATCTTGTAAAAGGGTGCAACGGACCATTAAAACTGTTACGATATCGCTACGGCCGTTACGTAATACCGAAACGGCTGTTACACATGTAAATTTGTATCACATTGCTATAGCGGCCGTAACGGGTGACGGTAATCACTACAACCGTTACGTAACGGTTGCGACTGCTTTTTAAAAGCTTGGATCAGCCAAACCATCCTCTGGATCATGTGGAGAATCACCGGGCAAGATGGGAGCAGGAGGAACTTCTTCCATATCCTCTGGAGCATCAGATTCATCCTTTTCAGACTGTTCAACCTCAAACGTAAGATGTACTTAATTAGTTCTGTACATTGGCGGTACAATCTCGAGTGTGTGATCTGGTGTGTGCTGCTGATTAAAGCGGCCCGGAAGCTTGGAGGAACTATTATAGCAGTCTTCACAGAGGTCAAAGCCCATTCTCTCCTTGCAGTCTTTGCATCTGTATCGCTCCCCAATTATTGGACACATCTGCATCAAAATGATAAGGAAATTTTTATTGATAACTAGTTTTTAGTGAAAACGATGAGAAGATTTACATGTTTATTTGATTTGGAGGGTCTTTCACAATCTAGTACCTATAGACGTGTGGTCATGCCTGAAGACCAAATAAAGAACTTCAAATTTCAGGTTGGACATCTTTCTGGGAAAAGTTAAGCACACACCCGCTCTCACTCTCATTCACGCTGACTCTGAGAGAGGGGTATGCGTATGTGGGAGTGAGAATGGGTGTGTTAGTATGCACCATTGCATATTTCCACCAAGCCTCACCCTACATGAACGACATTCATTCCTCCCACTCTTTACTATGCTCTTGGTCATTGCAAGACAATCAAGTCCAAACGTCAATTCATCATGATGCTAATATATACGAATATAGTTTTCCAGCTTGTGGTCTTGCACTCAATTCTAAGTTCTTCCCACCATGATGATATTAATAAATATGCAACTTTGCAACATGTTTGTGAAAGAAATGATGAAATAGACTACCGAACATCTTAGTTTTAGTGAGCAACTAGTGATGGTCATCCAATTGTACACTCCATTAAGAAAAAGCCCCAAAAGGGAGGGAAAAAAAAAGTTTTAGTCAGCAATTACTAATGTTCATCCTAACATATGCTCCCTTTGACAAGTTTGACAAGTGCCGGAAAGAACAAAACTCCTTATAACAGTCACCACAAGACATACTAGCAAAAGGTATCCATAGTGATTATCACGTTTCCAAAGTCATGCATATAATTTGTCTTCCAAATTATAGAACCACAAAGCAAGACAAAATATTGGCCTTACCCCGCAATAATCACAACCAACTCCGACATGGACCTTGGGTCCTCCGCTAGACAACATTGATTGGTAATCCGTGGTAGGTAATGTTGATAGCCAGGCAGCATTTTTCCGGGCTTTTGTTGAACCTGTCACTAATTTATAGATCATATTAGCAGCAGCAAGGTTTAATCATGCAAAAAATAACACTATGGAATATAAAT
Source organism: Camellia granthamiana (assembly GCA_036172215.1). Taxonomy (NCBI): domain Eukaryota; kingdom Viridiplantae; phylum Streptophyta; class Magnoliopsida; order Ericales; family Theaceae; genus Camellia; species Camellia granthamiana. The sequence goes on along the minus strand of CM069910.1, from coordinate 25,626,610 downwards.
GGGCAACTAAAATCTAGGGAGTATCGTTGAATAATCCATCAGTATCGGCAGGGGAATATGTAAAATATCATGTTGACATTGGTACAATTTTCTCCCAAATATTATGCAATTAGGTTAGAGTCCTGATGTCCTACTTTGCCTGATAAGTGAGGCTAGGGGTTGGTCACACGTATCCCAAGTTCGCACTCTTGGGCCAGGTGAAAGGGGACTGCCTAGATCGGTTCTTGGTTATCAATATATATATATTGTGCAATTAGAAGTATCCTAAGATCAACAAAAATCCAATGTAAAGAAGCAGCTAAAACTTAAAACATACATGCTGGCGGACTCCCATTCTGACTAGCAGACTGTTTGGATGCAGCCTCCTTTCTTAATGCATATTGTTCTGAGAACTGCTCCTCCAAGAAATGCTTCAGTACCAAACAAACTTTTGGGTTCCCAATTGGATGCACACTTAGACATACTTGACACACAGGGACCTTGTCGTCAGGACTGATGATACAAGTTTCACAATATACTGCACAACGGAAGACAACAGACCGACATTTTATTGTATAATTTTTCAGACTTCAACTGTGTACAATGACGATTTAAAGCAGTAAAGTTTACCATGGCCACAATTAAGAACTACAGGTAGGTAGAGCAGTTTCTTGCATATAGCACATAGGAAATCAGCACTAAGCACAAGCTTGGAATTTTGCTGTTTATTGAATTTGTCTCCCAGCATACCAATTTGTCCAAAGGGCACATTTTTAGTGGCTTCAAGAGTTGATTTTGCAGGAATGGGCATTTTATCATCTTTATGAGGCGCAATAGTACTTTCTGATTCCCCTTCCACCATAGAACATGGTCCTAAACTAGCATTATTGCATGAACTGGTAGTAGAATGTGGGGGAACACCACTGTGGATATACGGCTCTTTAATAGGTTCTGATCCAGATAAACAATTATCAAGCTGGGGAGAGAACTGATCCAATATCTTTTCTTCGGCTGAAACAATGAAATAAGAAAACATATAGAATTGCATTAGAATACCAGATCCTTGAGAAAGAATGAATTTAACACAAATCAATGATTATGAGCTTGAACAGCAACAGGGTTAATCACAAGATGCATAATCAGTAACTGAAGGGTTTAGAAAATGAATGCATAATTATAAATAATGGTCGAATGGAAAAATAGCACATCAGTTTCTATATAGGTTTTGCTACAAGTGAAAACAACTGTTAACTATAATAAAGTTTGATAGTACTACTGGATCATTGACAATGACTTCAAAACAAAACAATTACTACAAACTTGAACAGTGACAGGTGTAATCACAAGAAGCATAATTAGCAACTAAAGCATTATAAAATGAATACGTATGTACATATAGCTGTCAAATATCACATCAACTTTAATATAATTTTTCTTACAAATCAAAACAATTGTCAAATGCAGTAACATCAGATAATACCAGATCACTAAGAAAGAATGACTTTCCCACAAATCAACTTACAAGCTACAGCAGTTCAAAAAAAAAAAAACTTACTACAAGCTACAGCAACAGTTGTTATCATGAGATGCATAATTACTACTGAAAGCATTATAAAATGAACACATTAATCATATGAAGCTGTCAAATGGAAAATAGAACAATTTTTACATAGGTTTTCTCACAAGTTAAAAACAAGATCCATGTTACATTGCTATACAACGTACATAATCCAGAACACATCAATGTGAAAAACATACGTAAATATCTTCCTACAGTCTCTGATATATCTACTAGTAAATATTCCACAGAAGATTTCACTTGGAAAAAACTTGCCTATTCCAACCCAAGAACAGAACCAACCTAGTGTTTAGATCCATTCTCATTAATTCCAGGTTCAAACTCACCTTGGTTTAATGGAGAATTGACAGAAGGAAGCAGAAAGAGAGTCCAAGACCACAAAATATCTTAGAACTTCTTTGTTCTCTTATAGAACCATCATTTTTTTTTGATAACTCAGTATCCAGCCCATTGGACCGACTAATCTGAGGGACCAATCCCACCGTTCACTTGCGGGGGTCCCAATTAAAGCCAAGGAAAAGCCCTGTTTAAATTGGTTTGGGCCCAAGAAATTGTTTGCACCTAGGAGGTTTCGAACCTAAGACCTTGAAGGGAGCACACCCTCAAGACTAGGCCAACCACTTGAGGTTTATAGAACCATAATGCTAGCAAGCAATTGGTGTCGCTTGGTGCAGTCCGTGAACACAATCATTTCTTGTTCTATAAATTCAATTATTACTGTTCATTAAACTACAAAATTTACTAGAATATGTTCCAAAATTGAGAAAATAAGTTCCAAAATTTAGCACCACTTTCATTCTATATTTTGCTTTTCCATTGAATGCAGCAGACAATAATTGTATTTAAAAAAACAATAAATAAATAAAACACTACACTCAAGCATACATGCATTTACTAACATCTTTAACAACTACGAGATAAAGGGTATTGACAAGAACTCAAGATATCTGTTATCCCAGATACTGCAAATTTACTGCAAATGAATTGCTTTCTTTGCTTCCATAGGAGTGTTTATAAGTCTAACATCATCAGTCCCAAGGTCCTAATATAAAAGGTCCTTCAGACTAATTGAATTGCCATCTGTGACTCACATACTCAGTAACTAGCTGTCACCAAAAATACCATGAAGATCACAATTACTAACTTTCCAGCTGTAAATGTAGTCATAATGGCTAAATGTTCAAATTATTCTGCTGTCAAGCACCCCTTCACACATTTTTTTAGACTAAAAAACTACAAAAATATATATTTTTTTAAATTAAAAAAAAAAAACCCTTAATTCCTTTCAAGTATAATAGATTTTTATGCAAATAGAGCAAACTTTTACATCTCTGGCATTCACAATTGTATGCAATTTTCCATTCCTATAAAGAATAAATGGACATATATTACATATTTATAAGTGAAACTAATCATCTATGCAAAATAATTTGAGAAGCATGAAAACCAAACGTTCACAACACACCTATCACCTGTTGTTCCCTTCTTTTATAAGCTATTGGGTATAACTTCAAAAGCAAGAAGTGCAGTAATTGACAGATACTAGGGAAATGATTGTATGGATGCCGACAAACTGGACAGTGTGACACAAGACAAAGATCCATGGCTCTGAAGACACACCAGAAGCAAGAAATGTGCCCACAGCCTGCAAACATGGGAATTGAACTTTAAAATTAAAGAAGGAATAACAACTGATTTGTAGTAATTGTAATGCCTTCTTACCCAACACAACAGGTTTGTAGAGGAGATCCCTGCAGACCAAAAGGAAATTGCCATCAAACAAATTATTCCCCAGAATAAAAGATAACAATATAGGTTCAGTTAGTGTGCATCTGGATGTCCCTTTGAATTTCAATGGCCCCATTGTGTTGTCTATGGTTATTGAAGTAAGTATCACCTAAGGTTGGGCCATTGGAAAAAATAGGATACTTCACCATGTTTCTTGGTATATGAATGAATTTAGGTTTTCTTGAAATGACAATATTGTTTGAAAGATAATACTCCCTCCGTCCCAAAATAATAGTCCATTTTGGGAAATCTAACTTTTTTTGGTAGTACAATTATTACTTTTGAAAAAAGTTAATTTTCCAAAATTATCCTTTTGATAGTACATTTTTTTAGAATATCAATGTCATAATTGTACTTTTTATATTGTTTATTAATTTAAAAGAAGGGCAAAATAGGAAATTTATATTATTTTTGTACTTGATTTTTGAAGAGGGACTAATATTTTGGGACAATGAAAAATGGAATAAGGGACTAATATTTTGGGACGGAGGGAGTAAATCATTTTCCTAATTGCTAAATCAGGCAAGGATCAAAACTTTCTTTTGTTTCCATCAAGATCGTAGAAACATTTCCATTTAAATGAACTGCAACAAAACATGGGTGAAAAATGAATTTCACTTGTCTCCATTGTAACAAACAAAAAAATGGTTGAAACGTACTCGAGTAAAAAGTTTCCCATCCATGTTGATTGTAACCAAAGGTAGTGTCCCATTTTCCATTTTAGAGAAAAGAAATATTGATGTTTAGAAACCCAACAGTTGCAACAAAGTATCTTCAATTTCTATGAGATTTAGCTTATAAAGAGAAAAACCTTAGTAGTAGAAAACTCCTAATTGGGTGATGTTTCTTACTCAAAAACTTGATTCCGCACTCCTAAATAAGAAAACTTGTAAGAAACTCCCTTTAAAGAAGAAACTCACTCCCAACTAAGATATAACCTCTCAAACATATACATCTTAAAGAAACAACAGAAAAGCAACAACTCAAACTTAATTTTATACTTTATATTTAATATTTATTTATACTTAACAAAGACAATTTATAGTTGACATCAATCTCTAATATTGTATTCATCTTTTAAGACATATATTACTACTAAGCAGGGGAAAAAATATATTAATATATTTAGTACATAGGATATAAAATATATACATGCTCTTATAGGTGCTCCCAACCTTATAAACTTCTATATGCCCCTACTTCATTTGTCACTGTCGACCCTGCCCTCTCCTTTGCTTCATGTTACTAACAAAAAAACTAGAAAAAAATAGAAGAAAACAAGGGAGGTGAAAACAAATATTATAGTACAGTACTCATTTGCCAACCGTTGTTAAAAAAAAAAGAAAAAAAAAGGTTGCTTATTGTTTTACCTGGATGTCTACTAAGAAACACCGACACTTTTATGGAGGAAGTGTTTCGTGTCAGACATCCATGTTACACACCAACACTCCTTTTTTTTTTTATCGGCGAAAGTTAATTGTTAGTTGTTAGATTAACATCCATGAGAGTTAATCTCCCCACCCTTGCAAAGTACCAAGTGTTTGTCTTCTTAATTCAAAGTTCCCTTAAGAAGAATTGACCCCGTGACCTCTCCCTTGGGAACTAAGCCCTTAGGAGAATCATGGTTGGTTAAACACCAACACTCCTTGAAGCCTCCTCAAAGCGTGTCCAACACTTTTTCAACGCATTTTAATTTTAAAAAATCAAATTCATAAAATTGAACACTTCACCGATGCTTAGTAGACATTTTGTCGACACTTCTTGAACTCTCTAATCTAAACATGTCCTATGCGATGAATTTCTTCATAATAACAATGTTATGCATTCTTCGGAACACAACTTATGCACTCTAAATATGTTTTGCAACATTTATAAGGTAAATACATTTGATATTATAATGTTCTGCAATTATTTTGCACTCTTTAGCATGCAATTAATACAAGAATGTTATCTTGATGTTTAAGTTATAAAATATATCACTTTTTAATTTAATTCCTATTATGTTGCATATTTTTCATTACGTTTGAATTAATTATTCAAATATTTAAATATGACATATGCTAATATTAAATTTATAAAAATATACATTTTTAACATGTTCCCAAGCATGTTGTCTTGCATTTTTAAAAATTGACATGTCGGTGTGTTCATCACGTTGTGTTGTGTCACGTATCTGTGTTTGTGCCACTTAGGATGTTTGCTTCATGTATATTACATAGTTCATTCCTTTTGTCAATGTTGCACTTAACTATAATAATCCAATGCCAAAATCAATTGTAGGCTGTCTGATACTTGTTTTGTAATGTAAAATAATGGTTGGCATTATTTTCAGGGCTTATTTCCAATTGTATTTACTCCTCAACTCCATTCTAATCTCCTCAAGTGGAGCAATAAGCAGGCAATATCCAATTGAACAATTGCTTTTCTTATATCCACTATCTAATAAATCTCTACTTTATGTTTCCGGGTGCTTTCAAGTTTTTTTGGTGCTATTCCCAGTGCATTTCGGAAAAGTTTCCCTACTTCAGAACACTAAAATAGAACTTCAGAAGTGAAATTTTGAGATCTAATCCTGTTTTTACTTGGAATGATTTGTTCATCTCAATGAGATATTCAAGTTGCAAGAGACATCTGATAGTTCCCATAATAAAAGATATATACAAGCAAGCTACATACTCTATCAAGTAGTAAAATTGACAGTCAAAAGATGAATCAAGTGCTGTATCTATTAAGATGAAAAGTTGAAAAGAGTCACAACCGATGATGTAGGGTGTTGCTTCTAAATCCTGTATCAATTTGTGTTCGCCTTGTGCACACAAATTTCTTGTCCTAAAATCAAGACATATATATATACCTATATAAATTTGTAGTAACAAAATTCAAAATTTTAAATATTGAATTGAGTACAATTTCTGATAAAATTTGTAATCAAAGATTTACAATTTCTTTCTTTTTCCCTTGAAAAATCCTAGATCCGATCATAGCATTAATACACTAAAATTGCAACGATGCCAATGGAAACCTAACCTATTCACAAAATTTCGAACAAAATCCCCAGGATACATTGAAACCAGTGATTTCACAGCTCAAATGTGAAAATAAACAAGATAAGCAAGGCATCGATGGCGATATATACGAAAAACGAATATCTAAACCAAAAGCATTGAATTTGAGAAATGAAATTAGGAAAACAAACATATGTATGTGTATATATACAGAGAGAAAGAAGAGGACTTACAGGCAAACGCAACACTGAAAGTCATCGAGAATTTCCTCTTCGGCTTCAACAACAGCCTCATTTTCCTGCTGATTGTTCATTTCTATATTGTTATCACTATGTAAAACTTATATATATATATAGAGAGAGAGAGAGAGAGAGAGAGAGAGAGAGAGAGAAGGTTTGGTTTGGTTTGTTTTGGCATTCACGTCATCGATGGGGAGGAGAACGGAATCCAGATCCTCAGTCGCACTTGCCTGTCGCCTATTCCTGTAACGCCCCAAAACGACGTCGTTTTGGGGCAACTTTTCAAGAAAAAAAAAAAAAAAAAAAAAGGGAAAGAGAGAGAAGAACAGAACTCAGAGAGGGGGAAGAACCAAGAACTCAGAGAGGGGGAAGATTCATGGCTAGATGTAAGTGTAGATATCGATTCATGGCTAGATATCGATACATGGCTAGATATCGATTCATCTAGATCCGTGGAAGATTCAAACAGAGGGGGAAGATTCATGGCTCTCAGAAAGGGGGAAGATTCATCTTGCTGCAAGAACCCATTAATGGCCTGCAATTATTCACTTCAGAATCAAAAGGGTGAAGTTCTATCAGTTCGACTTCGTCACGAACAAGGCAGCGAACCTTTTTTTTTTCCTGGCATTGCCAAGGATGCGAAATTAATGAGAATGCCAGTCTGTATCTAATGCAAAATGACACAAGCCGAAAATAAAAAAAATTATCAATGTAAATTATCCTAAAATTTATGATCAAACTGAGCTAATTAAAAGTGACAAAGAGCAAAATGCAGGAAAAACCAGTGTAATTTGCCTTAATTTATATATAAAAAAAAGTTAGCCATGAATCTTTTTAGCATCAATGTATATTTTATATATATATATAGATATGTATATATCGATACACTTACATCTAGTTGTTTGAGAGCTGCAGCAAGATGAATCTTCCCCCTCTCGGAGAGCCATGAATCTTCCCCCTCTGTTTGAATCTTCCACGGATCTAGATGAATCGATATCTAGCCATGAATCGATATAGAGCAAAATGCAGGAAAAACCAGTGTAATTTGCCTTAATTTATATATAAAAAAAGTTAGCCATGAATCTTTTTAGCATCAATGTATATTTTATATATATATAGATATGTATATATCGATACACTTACATCTAGTTGTTTGAGAGCTGCAGCAAGATGAATCTTCCCCCTCTCTGAGAGCCATGAATCTTCCCCCTCTGTTTGAATCTTCCACGGATCTAGATGAATCGATATCTAGCCATGAATCGATATCTACACTTACATCTAGCCATGAATCTTCCCCCTCTCTGAGTTCTTGGTTCTTCCCCCTCTCTGAGTTCTGTTCTACTCTCTTTCTTTCCCTTTTTTTTTTTTTTTTTTTTTATTTCTTGAAAAGTTGCCCCAAAACGACGTCGTTTTGGGGCGTTACAGGAAAAGGCGACAGGCAAGTGCGACTGAGGATCCGGATTCGAACGGACGAAGGTAAGGTTTGCTATATTCTTGGCGCTGGCCGCGAAACCCAATCCAATCCAACCCGTTTTTGCAGCCCAAACCCAATTCAATTTCTTTTTAGATCCTTTATCTCTTGGTTATTGTTTTCTTGTTCAAACTTCACTTTATTTATTTCATGTGCAATTTTTTTTTTAAATTTATTTATTTTTTAATTGAAAGGGGTAGAGTAATAAATGATAATTCAAAAGAATAAAGTGTATTTTGTTGCTGGTATTTTATCACCACCCTGACATTTATAATTGTATTTTACTTTATTCGAGAGAAAAATATAAATATATGTGACATTTAATTAGTGTTCTATTGATCTTATAAAAAATAACTAACATTTTGATTATTTATTCCAATTTTATATGCCGTTGTTCATTTGTCAATAGGTGTCCATTAAATACAATTAATTTTAACTTTGCCACTCCTTTTATCTCTCTCTCTTCACTCTTATTTCTTGTCTTCTTTTCTTCTGATGTACCCCAAAACAAAAAAAAAAAAACTTTCCTTGTTGCTACCTTATATACTATGCTAAAGTTGTTTTGAGAACTAATTATGTTAGTTGATTTTTATTTTTTTTTTAAACAAAAAAAGACATAAAAAAATAAGGGTAAATTACAAACACACCCTTGACATTTACTTAAATTACAAATTACCTCATGTAGTCCTAGAAATCACATTATGTCCCTAAAGTTTCTAATTTCATAACAAATAGGTCCTTTTATTAATAAATCATTAAGTTAATTAATAGTTTTTAATAATATTAAAATTTTATTTCAATTAATAATTCAGATAATTTTATTATTATATAGGTGAACAGTTAGAAATTTCACTTTTCAATTGATTCTGTTAAATAAAAAATTCTGACAGGGAGGTATTTGTAATTTTTTAAATCATAGGAGATAATTCGTATTTTAAACAAATATCAAGAGATATATTTGTAATTTACCCAAAAATAAATGATATATCTAATTTTTTTATAATAATTTTTTTATTATTTTAATATGTTCCGAACTTGCTAGTTTGTTTTTCCAAACAAGGGTTGGTTGTTACCAAAGTCCACGTATGGCCCAATTGCCATGGCAAATTTCAAAGGCTCGGTTGCATGATGTACTTGACATAGTACATCGACTGCATGAGAGAACCCAAAGATTTTGTCCAAATTTTACAACAAATTCCTTGATTTTCCTAGAGAAAATACAAAATAGCACAACAGAGAGCAATAGACACAAATATGTATTGATATAAAAAAAATAAGATATTTTGTTATTTACATTATTCCAATCTCTTACTTCTCGATCAATTAGGGTCTGTTTGGTAATATTTACGTTTTCAGTTTATATTTACAAAAATTTTATAAATTGATTTTTGTTTATTTTTTATTTATTTTTAAACTACAGACGCGTTTGATAATTGACAAAATGTTTAAAAAAATATAAAAATATAAAAAAGAGTGATAAATGACAAGTGGTGGCAAGTGGCGGCGGAAGACGGTGGTGGAAAGTGGTGACGGTGGGTGGTGGGTAGCAGGTGGTGGTGGGTGGGTGACGGTGGCGGGTGGTCGGTGGTAGCGAGTGGGTGGTGGTGGCGGCGGGTGGTGGATGGTGGTGGCAGGTAGGCGGCGGATGGCGGGTGGTGGTGGGTGGTGGTGGCGGGTGATGGGTGGTAGCGAGTGGGTGTGGTCGTGGTGGTGGGTGGTGGTGATAGATAGGTGGCGGATGGTAGGTGGTGGTGGGTGGTGGCGGGTGGTGATGGTGAGTGGGTGGGTGACGGAGGCAGGTGGTGGTGGCAGGTGGGTGGCAGATGGCGGGTAGGTGGCGGATGGTGGTGGTGATCGGCGGGTGGGTGACGGTGGCGGGTGGTGGGTGGTAGCGAGTGGGTAGTGGTGGCAGGTGGGTGGGTGGTGGGTGGTGGGTGATGGTGGCGGGTGATGGTAGCGGGTGGGTGGCAGGTGGCTGGTAGCTGGTGGTGGTGGGTGGCTGGTGATGGCGGGTGGTGGTGGCAGGTGGGTGGTGAGTGGTGGTGGCGGGCGGTGAATGGTAGTGGCGGGTGGTGGATGGCGGCGGGTGGATGGCAGGTGGATGGTGGTGGTGGTGGTGGTGGTGGTAGCGAGGGGTGGGTGGTGGTGGCGAGTGGATGGCAAGTGGCTGGTGGTGGTTGGTGGGTGGTGGCGGCGGTGGTGGGTAGTGAGTGGTGGTGGTGGGTGGTGGGTGGTGGTGGCGGCAGAAGACGGTGGTAGAAAATGGTGGTGAGGTGGTGGCTTGTGTTGGATGGTAAAAAAAAAAAACTCAAAACTCAAAACTCAAAACGGAAACACATTTTTTTAATTTACATTTTTTGGCCAAATTTATAAACTGAGACCATTGATTTATAAATCAAAAATTTACCAAACAAGTTTTTATTTAAGTTTTTTAAATTTTTGTAAATATAAGCAGAAAACTGAAAACGTAAGTGTTACCAAACAACACCTTATATTTTTAAAGCTTTTGATTTTTTTTTTCCCTGTTTAAAAAACTTTTGAAGATCTAATGTGATTATGTTTAGCAATTTTATTTCTCAGTCTACAATTTTTTTATATTTGTATACTAGTGTATGTCCATACCTAAAGGTACGTTATAATTAATAATGAGATCAAAATATAATTAGGTATAAAATTATTAAGTTAGAATGTAACTTACCAAATTTGTTGCTAACAATTTGAGGTGAAAATATAAATACAGGTCCAATTAATTATTCGGAAATAAAAAATATGTTATTTTTATCACTGAGGTGAGTTTTTTCAGTCTTTAAACAAATCACACAATCCTCGTTATCTCCTTATCTCTCCTTGTAAAAAGATTAGATTTTAGGGAGATTGACCAATATAATAAGTCCCATATTTTGGACTTGTAATCCATATAATCTCATATTTTTTCTTGTAATCGATTTAGTCCTTTTGGATGTGTAATGACTCATTTGCCCGTCACATTAGAGTGTTACTGTAACAATCCAGATTTTAATTATTCTTTAAAATTGATACTAATATTATTTAATTACAGTTGGGAAAATATACAATTTATTTTGTATTATTATGTGTAATTTTGTAAAATAATATAATTAGTAAAAAAAATTTAGGGGTCAAAGTATAAATAAATAACTGAGTTAAACTTATCCTTTTGTGGGGATAAACTTCAAATGTAGAGGCCAATAATAGCGGCTAAATATAGGGGCCACGTGTTCTAGCTATGTGTCACTTAAACTTACTGAGCAAGTATTGTACATTGTATAAAAGGAGCTAGGGTGTTGTGAACAAGGAGGAGGAGAAAACAATTAAAGAAAGGGAAAGAAAGTACTCGAAATCAAGAAGGTTTTTCATGGTAGAAAGAAAGAGTGAGATATTAATATTAAGGTGAGTTATATTATATCTTGAGTCATTATAATATATTTTACATATGTTTTAACTTACCATAATTTATTTTATACAAGTTATATTTTATAAATTATATTAATATTTTAATTACGTGAGTTATTTTTTGAACTCTATTTATTTAAAATGAAAAACATAGATATGTTTGTTTAACTTTTAATGATTATTTGACTATGACCTTATATACAATTATGTTTTATAAATGCCGCCACGGGAGTCCCACGCCTTGGGGGACTTAAATAACCATTGGTCTCTGTTTGGTCACTTTGTGACCCTCTGTTGTCATGGATCTATTGAACTCTGTTCTGTGCAGAGTAAAGTGTTGTACGGAGATAAGTGCTACACTATTGTGGGAGCCACCTCTTGAATCCGTACCTCTGTTCTGACTGTCATTTCTGTGATTTCTGTTCTGTTCGGTACTGTGGTTATGGTTATTTATTTACATAATCTCAGTTTCGCTACGTAAATGATTATTTGTTCAGACTAAGTTATCTTAAATATTTTACTTACATAATTATTCATAGTTATTTTGTGTCACTTATACTCTTGGTATAATATTTCTCATTCTGCCATGTGCTTATAGTTGTTTACCAATTTTCAAGAAACAATACAATTCAAAAATAGCTTTTGGAAAGTCTTAGATGCGAGACTGCGAAATAAATACACACAGCACTTTATGATAGTTTTATATGTAAATATCGGTCTTTTTGGTCAATAAATTTTGTAATAAAAATAAAAGCTCCGATGATTATTTTGGTACTCTCATTTAAATATTATTTCCGCTTGCGTTTATTAATTTGTTCAAGAATTGGCCGGAGGTAACTTTAGTTATTGGCCATCACGATACTTAACTTTTGGGTATGAGGAGCGGGTCGTGACAGTTACATTTAGAAAAAGTATACTAAAGAATTTTTTAATGTCACATTATACCCGTCACGTTGGAGTGTCACATTTGAAAAAAGTATACCAAAGAGTTTTTAATTTTTTTAGAATGTCACATCATACCTACCATGTTAGAGAATCACATGTCACGTTTGGAAAAAGTACACTAAGGAGTATTTTATTCTTTTTAGAGTGTTACATCATACCTGTCATGTTGTCAAGTTTGAGAAAAGTACACTAAGGAGTTTTTTAATTTTTTTTTTAGAGTATTACATCATACCCGTCACGTTGTCACATTTAGGAAATATCCCTAAATTTTAATCGTAAAACTAAACTTTTTTCTTTTTTTGTTAACAAAACCCAATTTAAAATTTGAATTCAAATTTGTTCACCAAAGAAAAAAACATTTTCCAAAAATATATATTCCAATTAATATTTTGATCTCATCATTAAACATAAATATTTATAATGATGTTTTGTCTCTTAATAACCAAACAACTTTTTTTTTATTTATTTAAATTTTGAATTCAACTTTGTAAACTGAAAAAAAATTCTATAAACATTTTTTAACATAACTATAATCAAACCCAGCAGTGCCAGCCAGAACACAAAGCAAATGCAAAAAAAAAAAGGGGGGGGGGGGCAATTTTACATGCCCTTTGCCTCTAAATCCCTCATCCTTTCTTTTTTTTTACCTTTCCTATACTAACTACAAAAACCCATAAATGTAGGGCATCTTCTCCACTTTTAAGAGCATGAAACACATAAATCCATAAATCTAGGGCATGCCTAGGTTATAGAAAAAAAATAAAATAAAAATAATGTTTGGTTGTTTACTCCTCTTCCTTGCTTTTTCTACCTCTCTCTCCCAACCCCTCTAATTTCAAACCTTCATCTTACAATTTCTTCCAAAACAACAGTCCCTCTCATGGACAACAACCCAAGATTCAAAAATCCTCACTGCCAATTAGAATCCGAAATCACCATCTTCATATAGTTATACCACCCTCACCGACAACCCCCCTCTTTGAAACCACCCTCACTGCTACCTCAGAAAGCATCTTCCATGCCTCCTCCAACATGATGCCGTAGGGCCAAGACCTTATCCGCGACTATCTATGGCAACACTACCATCGGCTACTACTTCAGTAGATATCGTACGGTGACGGTTCGTTTGGATCCAGTGCTTCCTGTTCTGAAAATGCTATACTCAGACCGACCCAATCTTTGATCTGACCAAATTGACTCGTCGGGCTGCAACAACCGTTAGATGTGTCTCTACCAGGTATTGTAAGGCGATGATTCGTTCATGGTAGGCGATTTCTTAGCCAAAATATTGACGTTTCAGAGGACCAGAGTCCCCAGTGTTGCTCTCGGATGCGGTCACGACAACAAAGGCTTGTTCGTCAATGCTACCAGGTTGTTGGGTTTAGGCCGGGGGAAGTGAGGTTGAGAGACAAAAGAGAGAGTGTTTAATGAACCGGAAATTATTAAGTGAGGCTGAGAGTCTTAAGAGAGATAGAAGAATTTAGAGAGAGAGTGAGAAGAGCATGAGAAGATAGAGGGAGTGAATGTGTGTTTTGAAATTTAAAATCTGGAAAGTGAGGCTAAGAGAAAGAGCGATAGGAGAGTGTAAAGAGAGAATGGGGAGGGACATGAGAGAGAAAGAGAAAGTGTCACGACCCGCTCCCCGTACCCAAGGGTCAAGCATCGTGATCGCCAGTAACTGAGGTTACCTCTGGCCAATTCTTAAACAAATCAATAAACGCGAGCGGAAGTAATATTTAAATGAGGGTACCAAAATAATCATTGGAGCTTTTATTTTTATTGCAAAATTATATTGACCAAAAAGGCCGATATTTACATAGAAAAATATCAATAAAAGTGTTGTGTATGTGTATATTCCGCAGCCTCGCATCTAAGACTTTCCAAAAGCTATTTCTGAATTGCATGTTTCCTGAAAATTAGTAAACAACTATAAGCACATGGCAGAGTGAGAAATATTATACCAGGAGTATAAGGGACATGAAATAACTATGGATAGTTATGTAGCCAAAACATTTAAGATAACTTAGTCGGAACAAATAATCCTTTAAGTAGTAAAACTGAGATTATGTAAATAAATAACCATAACCACGGTAATTTGGTAAACAAATAATTTAAGTGGCAGAAACTGAAATATAAAAATTATGTAAGTATATGACTATAACCACGGTACTGAACAGAACAGAACAGAACAGAGGTCACAGAAGTGACAGTCAGAACAGAGGTACGGATTCAAGAGGTGACTTCCACAATAGTGTAGCACTTAGATCCGTACAGCACTTTGCTCCGCACAAAACAGAAGTCAATGGATCCATGACAAACAGAGGGTCACAAAGTGACCAAACAGAAGCCAATCGTTATTTAAGTCCCCCAAGGTGTGGAACTCCCATGGTGGTACTTACAAAACATAATTGTTTATAAGGTTATAGTCAAATATTCTTTAAAATATAAATAAACATATCCACTGTTTCATTTTAAGCAAATAGGGTTCAGAAATTAAACCACGTAACTGAAATATTTATATAATTTATAATAGTTTATAAAACATAACTTGTATAAAATAAATATGGCAAATCAAAACATACGTAAAATATATTATGGTAACTCAAGATATAATATAACTCACCTTAACTTTAATACCTCACTCTTTCTTTCCACTGCTAAAGACCCTTTCATCTTCCACTATTTTTCTTTCCTTCTCTCTTCCTTTCTTTCTCTCCTTTCTTCTTTCATTCTTTCCTTTCCTTTCTTTCTCTAGGTGAAACGCCTTGAAAAATCTAGAAATCCCTTAGATGTTGATTTGTGATTATGTATCAATTTTAAGCAGTATATAACAATCCCAATCAAACAATCAAGACAAAATGACATAACGATTTTATGTGGAAAAACCACAATTGGACACCTCCAATTGTGATAAAAAACCATGGGCAACTGCCACAAAACAATTCACTAAGAAGATATAAAGGAATTACACAGGTATACTCTCAATTACCTAGTGAATCCACGCTCGAATTGAACCAACCCCTATGTACCTCTTCCAACCCCGTCTTCGCGTCGGAATTGTCTTGACGATGAGGCACTCTAGAATCCACCAAAACTTCAGGCTCGAATTCTTCTGAATCCACCGAAGAACAACTCTCTCTTTTGTGTAGAACAAACAAATAATCCTTTGATGTATACTCTTTAAACCATGAGTTGAATACTCAATCAAAACATCAAAGAAAATTAGCAAAATATCCCCAGATATAAACCTTAATATCCAAAAAGAAGATCTGGAGAAGTAAGTCAAGTTTTGGGAGAAAACCAACTACTTATAGAAATCCAAAGTAATCCTAGTTTTGGAAGAAAACCAATTCTTTATAGAAATATGGATTTTGAAGCTCGCTCGAGCGAAGCCTCTCTCGCTCGAGCGAGAACCTTAACTTGCGTGATTTCCACTAGTGTCTTCGCTCGAGCCACGAACCCTTCGCTCGAGCGAACAATGAGCTGTTTCAGGTTTTTGTATAGACGCAATCCTTTGCTCGAGCGAGGACTTCTTCGCTCGAGCGAGCAAGGGCGGACAACCAACTTTGAATGCAATTTTGCATTTTGTTTTGGGCGCGAGCTGACTGGGCAGCTCGACCCTTGTCATAATCAGCGAAGTGGCAATCTTGAAAGCATTAATATCACAAACTTCTCTGATTCGGGTTGGATTCGCATCTCATAAACTCATAGCCTCACTGAAATAAAAGTGTGAAAACAAATACAACTGAAAGGAGTTTTGTCAAACGGGATTGCCAAGAATAAAAACCTAACAATCTCCCCCTTTGGCAATGCCGTGAAAAAACACACCTAATAAATAAAATTCTAAACACCCCAACCCATTACAGCCAACAAAAACAAACTTCTTTCTAACGGTCAAGATCTGCAAAACAACTATTAATGCCACAACGGTCAAGATCTGCAAAACAACTATTAATGCCACAACGGTCAAGATCTGCAAAACAACTATTAATGCCACAATCTCCAAAACAACTATTAGTCCCACAAGAGTAAAAATAATAAACATATGACTAGATTATCTTGAAGCGTGAGATAAAAAAATGAATAGATGGAAATTGGAGATTTTAAGAACATGTAGCATGAAAACATGAAAACTAAGACACATGCACCCGACACATGAATGGATGAAATCACATTACGACACATGTGCATGAAAACATGAACAACAATTTTAACAATCTCCCCCTTTTTGTCATGAATTGACAAAGGAAGCTCAATCAACTAAAGTAAGATAAAAAACCACACAAGCAATGATATGATGATGTAAATATCAGGAGCATGCAAAAAGGAAATAATAAGCACACAGTGCATAGTAACATGCAAAACAACTAAAGCCAATCTCCCTTACCAAACAAATCAAAGTGATCATGCTAACAAACTCTTGTAATGATAAACCAAACTCCCCCTCACTAAAAACAGCCACAAACACTGAAAACACTAAACAAGAAAAACAAAATATAATATGGTGGAGCAAGCAAGGAATTTCAGATTTGTACCTTGAAACACACAAGATTATCCAAGAAGCACAATTACTTGAAAACACAATATGCACAGTCTCTAGAAGATTCCTCATAAAAGAAAGTAATGCATTATGTGAAAAGCATAGATCCCATGATAAAAGTGTGTGTGTGACTCTTGGAGTTCGACAAACACTAGATTCAAATCCTAGTAGTGATATGAAAGCTGGACCTCTGACAAGAGAATCTAAGCACAACTAAGGAAAGTCAAACCACTAGGAATCAAGGGGTATTTGGTGAGTAAATACGGAGGCTCCCCCTCAATCAATGAATCCTTTATTTTATTTTATTTTTTTCACATCTTTTTTTTTCTTTCTTTTGCACAACTTTTTTTTTCTCTTTCTTTTACACATTTTTTCTTTCTTTTGCATACTCATTGGCGGCTGATACGCTCAAGAGTATGGAAACCGAACCAGAGAAGCATGGATATAATAAGGATGGCCTGGTTGGTAACTGTGATATAATAAGGATGGCCTTTTCCTCATGCCTGGACTACAAAGAACATAGGGGAAAGCCATGGAGATGCAAAAAGATGGAAAATGGTTAAGAGACTCAACATCACCCATGATATACTATAGGTCAATTCCTTTAGAAAAGCAAAAGATACAATGTCAGAAGTCCATAAAAAAAATAATCACTAAGGCGGAAGACTCCGATATTTGCTAATCCAAGAGTGTGTACAGAATGAGACATACTAATAAAAAAACACACACTCCAAAATGAGTAATGACCACAGAAAGTACACACATATTAACATGTAATGGATATTCTTATCAATTCCAATATGCACCAAGGACCACTCAAAAAATTTTAAGCTTACAAAACCATACTAAGAAAATCTTTTTGGGTTTTTTTTTTTTTTATTTTTTATACCCAAAACAAGACAAAAAACGAACATGCACACATTTTTTTTCTCTTTAAAAAAAAACAAAACACACAGAAACCCAAAAACTAAAACAAATAAACAAATTAACACAAGTCAAGTTTTTTCACCCAAACCGCTTTAGTATAAACAAAGTTGTGAGCATTGCGGTTCTTGGGTGGTGTCTTGACGTTGTGGTTCCCTTTGCTTTCAATGGGAACCCGTCTCGACTTGGTTTCTAACTTCCTATTTCTAGGTCTAGGCAAATACACTCTCCCATTCAACTTATAACAATAAGGGCGAATATGACCATGCATACCACAATGATGACAAATAAAAACAGGGTGTACCTTCTTTTCTTTTGCCTTACCAACCCTAGGAAGTTTGAGAAGTCCATTCTTATGTTGAATTTATTGTTCTCCCTTTCCTTGAGTTCTTGTATCATGAGATGTAGATGCACTCTGTTTTTGCTCTTTGTTATCACCAAAGCCAATGCTACTCTTGTCACAACACATTTGTTGAGACCCAATGATATCCTCCAAAGTCTTTGATCCTTTATTCCAAAGACCAATGATAGCCATAGCACACTTGAGCTCTTCCTCTTTCTTGATCATTAGTTCTTTCAAGGCAACTTGAGACATCTCGAGAGATTCAATCTTTTCTTCATACATTGCATAGATTTACTGTAGCTCATTCCTCTCTGTCTCACAAGTCAAGAGCTTTGCACAAAGAACTTGTCGATCATTAGAAATCTTAAAGGCATCATTCCTAGCCTCGGAAATCTCTTTCTTTAATTTGACATTCTCATTTTCACATGTTTTGAGTTTCGTAGTGAGTTTGTCATTCAATTTGGATAAGTTAAGAGATTCCTTATACAACTTTTGATATGATTGCTGAAGTTCTTCATCTTCACTCCCCGAGGATTCATCATCAGTGGCATTCTCAATTGAGCTCTTCGAATACTCTATTGGTCCATCAGTTTCAGAAGCTGCCATGAAGGCAAGGAATTGTTTATGTCCCTCTTCGCCTTGATCTTCGTTGTCACTTTCATCTTCATCAGATTCTGATTCATCATCCCAAGTGATAGCGAGGGCTTTCTTCTTTTTCAAACGAGTGGGGCATTCTGAAGCAAAATGGCCAAATCCTTGGCATTCATAGCATTGGACTCTTTCAGAGTTCCCTTATATCTTTCTTTTCTCCTTCTTGGCTATAGAATTAATTTTGAGTTTATCTTTGCCTTTAGATTTATGAGTATGAGTAGATTCCAAAAGATTAGGATTCTTTTTCAAAAAAGATTTTTTAAATTGTTTAACAAAAGCAGCCGTAATCTTGGAATCTATCTCACAATCCTCATCAGAATCCTCTCTAACTCTATGAGCACTACTAAAAGCAATAGCATCTTTTTGTTTTTTTTTGAAATTCCTATGTGCCTCATAAGTTTGGAGATTTCCAACCAAGTGATCCAGCTTGAGGTTGTCAACATCTTGAGCTTCCTCAATAGCTGTAACTTTTGGTTGGAACCGATCGGTAAGGATCTCAAAATTTTTCCCACAACTTTGGATTCTGGTATTTTTTCACCTAAATTGAAGCTGGAATTTACAATGTCACTCAACTTCGCATAAAATTCATCAAAGGTCTCACTATCTTTCATTGAAAGGTTTTCGAAACTAGACGTGAGCCTTTGAAGTTTTGAGCGTTTAACCGAAGGAGTGCCCTCATGAATAGTTTGTAAGATATCCCAAGCCTCTTTTGCGACTTCACAATTGCAAATACGACTAAACTCTTCAGGTGTGACAGCGCAAAAAAGAGAATTGATAGCTTTACTATTCCAGCTACTATCTTGGTAATCAATTGTGTCCCACTTATCAATTGGTTTGGGGAAAGTTACTCCATCAACGGTAATCGTTGGTTCAGTCCACCCATACATGACAGATTGCCAAACTTTTTCATCAATAGATTTTAAAAACGATCTCATCCGAGCTTTCCAAAAAGAATAATTGGATCCGTCAAGTAGGGGTGGTCGAACCATAGAATTTCCTTCACGAATTGTATCCATTATCACAAATCAAACAAGATCCCGCTCTAATAGATTTTTTATAAAAAAAAAAAATAGAACGACCTGCTCTGATACCAATTAAAAAATCTAGAAATTCTCTAGATGTTGATTTGTGATTATGTATCAATTTTAAGCAGTATATAACAATTCCAATCAAACAATCAAGACAAAACGACACAACGATTTTACGTGGAAAAACCACAATTGGACACCTCCAATTGTGATAAAAAAACCATGGGCAACTGCCACAAAACAATCCACTAAGAAGATATAAAGGAATTACACAGGTATACTCTCAATTACCTAGCGAATCCACGCCCGAATTGAACCAACTCCTATGTGCCTCTTCCAACCCCGTCTTCACCTCGGAATTGTCTTGACGATGAGCCACTCTAGAATCCACCAAAGCTTCAGGCTCGAATTCTTCAGAATCCACCGAAGAACAACTCTCTCTTTTATGTAGAACAAACAACTAATCCTTTGATGTATACTCTTTAAACCATGAGTTGAATACTCAATCAAAACATCAAAGAAAACTAGCAAAATATCCCCAGATATAAACCTTAATATCCAAAAAGAAGATCTGGAGAAGTAAGTCAAGTTTTGGGAGAAAACCAACTACTTATAGAAATCTAAAGTAATCATAGTTTTGGAAGAAAACCAATTCTTTATAGAAATCCGGATTTTGAAGCTCGCTCGAGCGAAGCCTCTCTCGCTCGAGCGAGAACCTTAACTCGCGTGATTTCCATTAGTGTCTTCGCTCGAGCTACGAACCCTTCGCTCGAGCGAACAATAAGCTCTTTCAGGTTTTTGTATAGACGCAATCCTTCGCTCGAGCGAAGACTTCTTTGCTCGAGCGAGCAAGGGCGGACAGCCAACTTTGAATGCAATTTTGCATTTTGCTTCGGGCGCGAGTGTAGACACCCCATTTTTGACCGACCTTAAGACTCAGACGTCGCCGATTGAGCGCTCGGTGATGTTGCATACTGTGCTCGTTCAGAAGTCTCAGAGTTGCGGCCGGTGCACCCTGCCTCCAGACTCCCGAACCCTCTTCTGTGCCTTGTCTCGGTTTGCGAACCAGACTCGGTTTTCTCTGTTTTCTTTCCTGAGGGAAGGGAGTGGTCCCGTAGACTATCTCCTGGTGGCCGTGAGCTACTTTTTGTGGCCGTAGGCCATTTTTCCCATTTCGGAGCCCGGTTCCCGGTTTTCGGAGCCGTTAGGCCGTGTGCCTCGGTTCGGGACCGCCCAACCATCTCCGATTTCTCCGGTTTTTGGCATGCATCTCATTTACTCCCATTTAAGGGACACTGGGGCCTCAGAAACCCACTTCGCAGCCGAACACCACTTCCGGTACCCGGCAGCCTATTTTCGGGACCCCGAACCGCACGGTTTTGGCCCCGAGCATTCATTTTGCATCGATGTCTGTTCATTTTTGGCAGACACCTCTGTTTGGTCCTTTCGAGGGACACTGGGGGCTCAAAAACCCACTTCGCAGCCGAACACCACTTCCGGTGTCCGGCAGCCTGTTTTCGGGGCCCCCGAACTGCGCGGTTTTGGTCCCCGAGCATTCATTTTGCATCGGTTTTCTTCGATTTTTGGCGGAGACCCTCTGTTTTAGCATCCCGAGGGACACTGGGGTCTCTGAGACCCACTTCGCAGCCGAACACCACTTCCGGTGCCTACAGCCCATTTTCGGGACCCCGCGCGGTTTTGGTCCCCGAGCTTTCGTTTTGCATTAGTTTTTGTTCAATTTTGGCAGGTACCTCTGTTTCATCATTCCGAGGAACACTGCGGTCTCAGATGCCCACTTCGTGGCCGAACAAAATCTTTTTTGTTTGCCCTCAAAATATCTAGATATTTTGCCCTCAAAATATCTAGATATTTTGGGAAAGATATTTCCAACCCTTTGGCCCTCCTTTTAGTCCCTCTCTCTTGTCTATTTCCAGCAGCTGCCGAACCTCATTTGAGAGGAGAAAAAA
Source organism: Camellia granthamiana (assembly GCA_036172215.1). Classification (NCBI taxonomy): domain Eukaryota; kingdom Viridiplantae; phylum Streptophyta; class Magnoliopsida; order Ericales; family Theaceae; genus Camellia; species Camellia granthamiana. The sequence goes on along the minus strand of CM069910.1, from coordinate 25,604,740 downwards.
AAATCTTTGAGCCTTGGATATTCAAAAGCTTCCATTTTCCATAGCCAAAACCCTAAAAAGCTTCAAGGTTCTAGGCCATTTCTTCATCATCTTCAAGCACAACCACCACCAATCCATTTCCAGCAGCTAAGAGAGCTTTCTAGCAGCTAGGAGGCACCACTTCTCAAGCAAAGAAGCAGCCAAGACTTGTCTACAAGGGTGAGTGGTCATTTCCCTCTTTCTAGCTCATTTCTTGCATCAAAGTTCTAGCCTATGTATGATCTGATTTCGTGGCTGCCATGAACTGATAAAGTGCTTATTTTGAGCCCCTCTTCAACATTGAAGAAGGGCTCAACCATGTTTGGTGAAAGCTTGTACCATCTCCCTTTATAATCCTCTTTAGGCCTTGATTTTTGCATGGTTTTGTAGCCCGTTGTGTTTTTGGTTTTGGCCCTTGGTCAGAACTGAAAGGGGTCTTATTTTGACCCCCTTTACATGTTTCATCAAGAATGTTTGGCTATTTGGTGAATGCTTTACATACTTTTCATTGTAGCCCTTTTGGTGGCCCTATTTTGCATGGCATTTCTAGCATGATTTTATTCTGATTTTGAGGTTTCCATCTACTGTAAATATACATATTTTGGGCTCCTCTTCAATGTTGTAGAAGGAAATTTTGCTGTTTGAATTTTCTATATACTACTTGTCTCAAGACCTCTCTTTGGTTCATTATTTTGCATGCTTTGTTAGACTTATTTGGCTCCGGATTTCAGCCTTCATCAGGCTTAGAAATAGCCTTATTTTTGTCTCCTTGTCATGTTTTGTTAAGGGCCTTAAGCCATTTGGTGATTATTTTTGGTACTTGTTTTGTAATCCATCAAATTTACCGTGAAATCGCATGCTTTGTTAGGCTTGCTTAGCCTCTGATTTGAGCCTCCATCAGGCTTATAGAATGTCTTATTTTTGTCTATTCTTAAAGTTTTATTAAGGGTCTTAAGTGGTTTGGTCAGTGTTTATGATACCTCAAGTTATAGCCTTGTTGATTCGTTAAATTGCATACTATGTTTAGTATATCTACACACTGTTTTGGAGGTTGTCATCTCTTGTAAATGTGCATATTTTTGGCCCCTCTTTAATGTTGTAGAACTGATTTTTTGGGTTTGGGCATTGTAGATACCACTTGCTTTGTAATTCCCCTATTTTCCCGTATTTTTGCATGCTAATGTTGCCATATCTATGCTAGCAATTTGACCATATTTGTTACTGAAAAATTCCATATTTGGGACTGCCTTGCTACTGCTTTTTCTGTCATGAGTCGATTTTGCATGCATAGCATAGCTGTAGGCCATTTCGGGGGGTTATTATCGCATTTCGGGATGATTTCATGCATTGATTGTCATTTCGTATCATTTTGGGGCTGTTTTCCCCTTCATTTAGCCGCTGAAATTTGGTTTGCATGCTTGCATATCATTTTCCATGCCATTTCATGCCTTAGTGCATTGCCTCGGTTTGCGTGCCCGTGGGCACGCACTTCGAGGCACTCCGTTTTCCATTCATTGGCCTCCTATTTGAGTGAGCTGAAGCTCTCCCATGTTGGTGTAAGCCCATCGTTGCATTCCGTATGCCATTTGCATTGTGTTTATCATCGCCTCGGTTTGCGTGCCCGTGTGCACGCATTTCGAGGCACTTTATTTTTATCCGACGGCAGCCTATGTGAGTGTGGTTGAGGCCCTCTCATGTTGGCGTAAGCCCAATTTGCATTTTCATGCTTGTATGCCATTGCCTCGGTTTGCGTGCCCGTGTGCACGCACTTCGAGGCACTTCGGTTTTATCCGATTTGCATTTCATCATCGCCTCGGTATGCGTGCTCGTGTGCACGCATTTCAAGGCACTTCGGTTTTATTCGATTTGCACTTCATATCATCGCCTCGGTTTGCGTGCCCGTGTGCACGCATTTCGAGACACTCCGATTTACATCCCATTTCCTCATCGCCTCGGTTTGCGTGCCCGTGTGCACGTATTTCGAGACACTCTGTTTTATCCGCTTGGCATTGCGTATGCCTCTGCCTCGGTTTGTGTGCCCGTGTGCACGTATTTCGAGACACTCTGTTTTATCCGCTTGGCATTGCGTATGCCTCTGCCTCGGTTTGCGTGCCCGTGTGCACGTATTTCGAGACACTCTGTTTTATCCGCTTGGCATTGCGTATGCCTCTGCCTCGGTTTGCGTGCCCGTGTGCACGCATTTCGAGACATTCTATTTTATCCGATTGGCATTGCGTATGCCTCCGCCTCGGTTTGCGTGCCCGTGTGCACGCATTTCGAGACATTTCATTTTATCCGGTTTGCATTGTGTATGCCTCTGCCTCGGTTTGCATGCCCGCGTGCACGCATTTCGAGGCACTCTGTTTTATCCGATTTGCATTTCATCATTGCCTCGGTTTGCGTGCCAGTGGGCACGCATTTCGAGGCACCTCATCCTTATCATTCCGGCGTCCTATGTGAATGTGGCTGAGGCCCTCTTCATGTTGGTATAAGCCCATCATTACATTTCGCATGTCATTCCGCATCGCCTCGGTTTGCGTGCCCGTGGACACGCATTTCGAGGCATCTCATTTTCATAGCATTGCGCATGCTAGGATTGTATGTTAGTTGCATTTCATGCATATCATGCATATCGCATCGTGTCCGGGATAGGTGTTAGCCCGGGCACGGGAAACGAGGCGCGTTTCGCACTCCGAGTGGCGGAGCATGTCTCAATTCCCAAGTCACCGACACTCCGGATTACCCATGATGGAGTTAGGTTTTGTTGTAGCATTCACATGCATTCATTCTATACTGAGTTGTGCAATTCGGCTCCTCGGCCATCATGCATCGGTATGCGTGATTGGTGGCACGAGGATCGAGGAATGCATATATTTGTGAAATACATTGCCATGCCCTTTTCCTGCTCTCTGTTGCAGCAAAATCAAGAATCAGCTACTTTTCGGAGTCCGGCGCGTATTTCGAGAAATATTGCAAACAGAGGCTAATTGGGGCATCCAAATGCATTTCTGCGAGAAAACATGCATAATTCATCAGAAGCAAGGCAGTCCCTGGCTTGCATGCCAGCTTTTACTCTTATGTAATTAATTTATCAATTAATTAGGAATTTGTATATTATTCGGACTGTAATATTTCGGACTGTAATATTCTTTTATTTTCGGACTGTATTATTTATTCGGACCCTCTGCGCGAGGGCAATGCTGTAATAAGGGTGTGTGAGTGTGATGTATGTCTTCACAACCCCCATTTCTTTCTCCCTTTTATTTACCTGCTTTCGATGGTTAGATATAGGGCATATTTTATTTAGCATACAGTATGACAGCATGTTTGCGTCATTCATTTGTTTTGCATGCACCGGGCTCGGCGCATCATACAAACTGCATTTGTATTTCAATTCCAAATTGAATACATGTTAGTTGTTGCATTTCACATGCCATGTTTAGAATAGCCGAGCCTGCTATAGTTTGCATTTTTGCATGTGTTGCATTAGGCATTTTGTATATTTTAGGATCATGCATGATTTCTAATCGGTTTTCGGTTTTGGCTTGGAGTACTCGGTGAGTGTTTATGCTTTAGCATCCTTGCATGCGTGTGAGTGTTGCCAGGATAGCATGCTTACCATGAGGCTATGTGCTTATGTGATATAACTGCCTTGAATGCCTGTGGGTGGAGGTTGAGTTATTTGAATTGGGACAATTCATTGACTGTTTGTTTTAAGCCCACTAGATAGTGGCAAAATCATGTTTTTCTAAGCCCACCTGAGGGTGGCAAATCCGCGTCTTAGCCTACTTGCGGGTAGCACCATCAAACCACTTTCAAATAGACAAACATGAAATGTTTTGTTCCAATTCAGACAGCCCAGTCTATACTTGTTTGCTGCGAGCATCACATAGTAACCTAGGCTAATAACCGGAATAAGAACTCACAATGTTTTCAAAAACAGATATCATGGTTAGTAGAGGCCGGTCTTTGACCAGGCGAGCGGGGGTGCTCACGATGTGACCTTCCCCAATCGTACCCAAGTTCCCGAGCCAACTTTGGTGATGACGGACACGTGGCCTTTTGGCACCGAGTCAGGGTTTCCTAAATTTCCCATTTTAAAATATTTAGGTGGCGACTCTGTTATCTGGCAAAGCAGGTCCATGTTTGGCACTTCTTTCAAAAATCAGTTTTCTCAAACGATTTGCCGGATTTGGACTCTTTGGTTCAGATTTAGAACCACAACAAAAATCGAGTCCGAACTGTAGCGAGGTCCCTCGCGGGCTTGTTACAGCGAGCTGACCGGGTAGCTCGACCCCTGTCATAATTAGCGAAGTGACAATCTTGAAAGCATTAATATCACAAACTTCTCTGATTCGGATTGGATTCGCATCTCATAAATTCATAGCCTCACTGAAATAAAAGTGCGAAAACAAATACAACTGAAAGGAGTTTTGTCAAATGTGATTACCAAGAATAAAAACCTAACACGCCTCCCTATTTATAGGGAGATAAGGCGCATACGTGGCAGATTTGATAATAATTCATAGGTTCATTCTTATCCTTAATAGATATTTAAGATAATTATATTTTGACCCAATATTTTAATATAATTATATAAATAAATTAATTCTTAATTAAATTACACTTTATCGTATACCAACAGAAAATAAATTATTTATTTTACTACCACCCCCATTATTATTATTATTTATTTATACTTTGATCCCTAAATTTATAATAATTATATTATTTTACAAAATTATACATAATAATACAAAATAAATCATATATTTTTCTAACTATAATTAAATAATATTAGTATAAATTTTATAGAATAATTAAAAATCTGGATTGTTACAATCTTTTCTCCTCCTTTTAAAATTCCGTCCTTGAAATTTGTCATATGTGTAAGTAATCCACTGCGCACTCTGATAAATATATATTAGATGATTAACCTGATAGGAAATATTACCTCAAAAAAAATTTTTTTTTTACCAAAAGCAACTCACAGTCTAGTTGTCAAAAATTGATTTGGGCCATAATGAGAAATAATCGGTGACTTTAAAAACTTTTCACTCGTTTTGTCTACGATAAAAATAAATAAAATAAATAAAATGAGAACACAATGACAAAATCATATGCATGAGTTAAAAAAAATTTGAGATGAACTTCCATTTCTTTTATTTGTGAACTTTCCACTGATGGAAAATAGTTTCAAAATTAGTATATTTAAAATTGGAACCCACTTTTAAAAAGTCGAAATAAAATTTTTTTTTTTTTGAATACTGAACTGAAAATTATATATATTTAATTATATTATAATTTTGGTGGGTGCTTGAGCCTGACATCCTTTGTTTCTTTTCCTTCTTTTACTATAACAAATATAAATTATATCTAATATCCTTCACCAATTATGCACAAAAAAAAAAAAAAATTAATATATATAATCATATAAAATTATAATATAATTAAATCGACTAACGAAGTATAATATTTAGGTAATAATTACCCGCTATCCTACTTCTTAAATGTGCATGGGTCCTATGCTCCAATGATGATTTTTTTTTTATAAACCATTGCTCTAATACCATTTGTTACGACCCGTTCCCCGTACCCAAGGGTTAAGCATTGTGATGGCCAGTAATTGAGGTTACCTCAGGCTAATTCTTAAACAAATCAATAAACGCGAGCGGAAGTAATATTTAAATAAGGGTACCAAAATAATCATTGGAGCTTCTATTTTTATTACAAAATTATATTGACCAAAAAGGCCGATATTTACATAAAAAAATATCAATAAACGTGTTGTGTGTGTGTGTCTATTCCGCAGCCTCACATCTAAGACTTTCTAAAAGCTATTTCTGAATTGCATGTTTCCTAAAAATTGATAAACAGCTATAAGCACATAGCAGAGTGAGAAATATTATACCAAGAGTATAAGAGACACGGAATAATCATGGATAGTTACGTAGCCAAAACATTTAAGATAACTTAGTCGAAACAAATAATCCTTTAAGTAGCAAAACTGAGATTATGTAAATGAATAACCATAACTACAGTAATTTGGTAAACAAATCATTTAAGTGACAGAAACTAAAATACAGAAATTATGTAAGTATATGACCATAACCACGGTATTGAACAGAACAGAACAGAGGTCACAGAAGTGACAGTTAGAACAGAGGTACGGATTCAATAGGTGACTCGTACGAACTCTAGAGGTGGCTCCCACAATAGTGTAGCACTTAGCTCCGTACAACACTTTGCTCCATACAAAACAGAGGTTAATGGATCCATGACAAACAGAGGGTCACAAAGTAACCAAACAGAAGCCAATGATTATTTAAGTCTCTCAAGGCGTGGGACTCCCGTGGTGGTACTTACAAAACATAATTGTTTATAAGGTTATAGTAAAATATTCTTTAAAATATAAATAAATATATCCACGGGTTTCATTTTAAGCAAATAGGGTTCAAAAATTAAACCACGTAACTGAAATATTTATATAATTTATAATAATTTATAAAATATAACTTGTATAAAATAAATATGGTAAGTCAAAACATATGTAAAATATATTATGGTAACTCAAGGTATAATATAACTCACATTAACTTTAATACCTCACTCTTTCTTTCCACAGCCAAAGATCCTTTCGCCTTCCACTATTTTTCTTTCCTTCTCTCATTTCTTTCTTTCTTTCTTTCTTTCTTTCCTTTCCTTTCTTTTCCTTTCTTTTCCTTTCTTTCTTCTATCTTCTTTCTTTCTTCTTCCAGGTGAAACGCCTCCCTATTTATAGGGAGACAAGGTGCATACGTGGCAGATTCGATAATAAATTTATAGATTCATTCTTATCCTTAATAGATATTTAAGATAATTATATTTTGATCCAATATTTTAATATAATTATATAAATAAATTAATTCTTAATTAAATTACACTTTATCGTATACCAATAGAAAATAAATTATTTATTTTATTATCACACCCATTATTATTATTATTATTATTATTATTATTATTATTATTATTATTTATACTTTGACCCCTAAATTCATAATAATTATATTATCTTACAAAATTATACATAATAATACAATATAAATCATATATTTTTTCAACTGTAATTAAATAATATTAGTATAAATTTTACAGAATAATTAAAAATCTGAGTTGTTACAGAAAGGGTGGGTGGGTACAAAGTTTTAGATAGTAATATTAGATGTGAAGATTCTGTTGTGCATAAGGCACAACAGCAACTGTTGCACATAGTACGGTGCCGTTTTGTTTCTTTGATTTGTTTTGTTTTTTGGACTTATTGTTGTTGAATGGCATTGGCTTTTGAAAATATTCCTTGTGACAAAACGTTTCATTAATTTTCTTATTGGTTTCATTTATTAAAAAAAACTTTGACCAAAATATTATTGATTTTCTTATTGGTTATTAAAAAAATATTATGCTTATAACCCATCTATGAGTATTTGTTCAAAATCAAATAATGTTAGAAAATTTTAAATTTTTAATACATATTTTAAAAAATATATATAAATTATATTAAAAATGTAAACATGTATATAAATATATAAAAGTGTGTAGGAATATGTAAAATGTGTATTAAAATTTTAATTTTTGAACATTATTTAATTTTTAACAATTCGTAGCCTAATTTTTTTTTAGATACAACCAATAAGAAAATTAATAATAATTTGGTTAAAGTTTTTTTAGGGAAATTATAAAAAAAAAAATCCTAGGATTTGACTCTTGTAAGCCCTAAGATTTTAATTTTATTAATTTAAACTCTAATATTTTAATTTGTTTTCAATCTAAATTGTTTATCCATTTATATTAAGTAAAACTAACGAAAACAATGATATTTTAACCATTAAACTTAACAAAAATAAAATGCTATTTTAAACATTTTATGCACTTACATTAAGTTTAATGGCTAAAATACACTTTTTATGTCGATTTTATTTAATAAAAATAGACAAATAATTTAGATTAAAAAAATAAGGGTTTAAATTAAAAAAATTAAAACTACAAGATTTACTTTGTTACCATGATCAAACTCTAAGATTTTGTTTGTTTGTTTGTTGTGATTTGTCCAAGTTTTTTTTTTTTTTTTGTTTTGTTTTGTTTTAAACTGCAGCCAAACTTTGTCCTAAAGGATACTTTTAAAAGTCCAATATCATTTTATACACACACACACACAAAAATAAATCAAAAATAAAATCAAAAAACAAGACAAAAAAAACAAAATTAACAAACAAACCAAAGACTCATTCTCGAAGAAGATAATTGCATTGGAGAAAGTAGTGCATTACAGTTAAAATTTGGGAAAAGACTCAAAAAAAGAGGGAGGGTGAGTGGGTGAATAGGTGAAAAGACTGAGAAAATGAGAGAAAAAGAGATATTTTGGGGAGAAAAGCAAAAGTAAAGAAATCATCTTAATTTTTAAATTGTTAGATGAAATAATCTGAATCGTTGATTCAAAATGTATCTCTAATATATTTTGAGACATTTTCAAAAATCATCCGGTCATTTTATATAGATTTGTTTTTTAAATTGCAGCCAAATTTTGTCCTAAGAGATACTTCTAAAAGTCCAATACCATTTTATACACAAAAAAAAAATAAAGATTAGTTTATGATTAGTTCAACCGCGATTTCTAATACTTATTTTCCTAATTTTAAACAATTAAAAAAAAATTCATTGATTAGCTTCCATTTAATCATACAAAAATAAAAATCTAATTACTTTATTATTTATTTTATAATCTCACATCGAGAGAAGAATGAAAAAGTGAGTTGTTTCACTTATATAAAGTAAATCTTATACTCCATTTAATATTGTAATGTTGTGCATAGTTCAGTTCAAGACAATTTAAATTTTAATATAAAAACTCTAATTAGCCTATGATATGATTTATTTTATAATCGTACATCAGAAAAAGAAAGAAAAAGTGAATAGTTTCACTTATATAAAGTGAATCTTATACGACCATTTAATATTAGGGTGTTGTGCATGTTTAAGTTTAAAATAGTTTAAATTTTAAAATAAAATTTGAAAGTTTTAATTAATTAATTTTTGTGTAAGTTGGTTGGTCTTTTGACCTAGCCGATTAGACTGAATTATTTTTGGTTTGATTGATTCGCTAGTTTTACTGCGATTTTAGTAGTTTTATCAAAATTTATTAGTTAGATTTGTTTGATTTGAGATAAATTAAAGATTGACCTGATGAAAGATTGAACTATTGATTGCTTGATTAGAAATAAATTTTCCGAGCCAAACAATCATTAACTTTTATTTTACAATCTCGCATCAGGAAAAAAAAATAATGAGTTGTTTCGCTTATATAAAATGAACGCTATGCTCCAATTTAATATTGTAGTATTGTATATGCTTCAGTTCAAGATAGTGTAAATTTTAAAATTAAAATAAAATTAAAAAGTTTTAATTAATTAATTTTGTATAAGTTGATTGGTCTTTTGACATAACCAATTAGACTGAATTGTTTTTTGTTTAACTGATTCGTTGGTTTAACCGCTGTAGACGTCCCCGAACGCCCCGGGAGGGTGAGGTCCCGTTCCGCTCGTTTTTGCGGGTCTACTACAGTTCAGACTCAAATTGTCACGGTTCTTAATCTGAATCAAAGAGTCCAAATCCGGCAAATCGTTTTGAGAAAACAGATTTTTGAAAGAAGTGCCAAACATGGACTGCTTTGCCAGATACAGAGTCGTCACCTAAATATTTTATTTTGGGAAATTTAGGAAACCCTGACTCGGTGCCAAAGGCCACGTGTCCGTCATCACCAAAGTTGCCTCGGCTCGGGAACTTGGGTACGATTGGGGAAGGTCAGCTATGAGCACCCCCTCTCGCCCGATCCGAAGATCGGCCTCTACTAACCATGATATCCAATTTTGAAAACATTATGTATTCTTATTCCGGTTATTAGCCTAGAATTACTATGTTATGCGCATAGCAAACAAGTATAGACCAAATCGCCTAAATTGGAACGAAACATAGCATGTTTGTTTTGAAAATGGTTTGCTACCCGTAAGTAGGCTAAAAATGCAGGTTTTGCCACCCTCAAGTGGGCTTTAGAAAAGTCGGTTTTGCCACTATCTAGTGGGCTTAAAACTCACAGTTTTAACGCATTATTCCAATTTAGGTAATTCAACCTCCATCTACAGGCATTCAAGCAGTTATATCACATAAGTAGCTAGCCTCATGGTAATCATACTGTCATGGCAACACTCACACGCATGCAAGGATGCTAAAGCATAAAAACTCACCTAGTACTCCAAGCCAAAACAGAAACTAGTTAGTAATCATATGCATGATCCTATTTCATGTTTAAAATGGCTAATGCAACACATGCAAAGATGCGATCTAGACAAGCTCGGCTATCCTAAAGATGGCATGGGAAATGCTGCAACTAACAAGTACTCAACTTGGAATTGAAATGCAAGTGCGGTTAGCATGATGTGCCGAACCCGGTGCATGTAAGACAAATGTATGGATGCACGCATGCATAGCATAAGGTATGCTAATTTAAACATGCCCTAGTCTACCATCATAAGCGGGTAAATAAAAGGGAGAAAGAAGTGGGGGTTGGAAGACATGCACACACGCACCCACACTTATTACAAATTTGCCCTCGCTCGGAGGGACCAAAAGAATAATACAGTCCGAATAATGAATCAACTATCCTAGCTAATTAATTATTACACAACTTCTAATTAATTAACAAATTGAATGCAGAAAGGAAAAGGCCACAGCCCCTGCCTCGGGATGCGCGAATGATGCATGCTTGACCCATCTCGCCCGGAAACTCGCTGCCATAGCATTGCTGCCTCTGTTTACACTGCCTAGCTCCTCTGAAAACTGCACAAGTCTCAGGATATGTCCTTTGCACACTGTGGAACACCACCGGCTGGGAGGGATGGCCATCGGCCTCGGAGGATGACCATCGGCCACAGATGAAGTTATCGGCCATTGATGAATTGCCGGTCGGCACTGTATTTAGCCGATCGTCCAAAGCTTCCTGCAGAACCTGCAATTGGCAGCAGCAGAGGGCAAGCAGTGTATGACATGGAATTTTTAGGCAAATGTATGCATGGACACACTCCCTATCATGTAATGGACTCAAGGGAGCATGGCCCTCGACCCTCGGGCCACCAATCACGCATTTCGATGCATGATGGCCAAAGAGTCAAGTATTCATTTCAATGTCAAATGCAATGCACACAAAACATACAAGGGACCCAACCTCAATCATGGTTGATCAAGAAGCGAGGCAATGCACAACAATGCACATGCGACCTAAGCATGCAAGCAAACATACAAACATGCAATGCAACTACATGGCACACACAATGCTAACAATATAACATGCACAACGCATTGAAACATGGCATACACAATGCAAGATGGACTTACACCAATGTAAGTGGACCTCAGCCACACTCACATCAGTGGCCATGAGATGAAAATGAGACACTCGAAATGCGTGCACATATGCACGCAAACCGAGGACCGAACCTAAGGCACGAATGCCACTCTACCAAAGCATGGCAAGACATGGAACATGGTATGCAAACATGCAAATTTCAGCACTAAAACATGATGCTAACACAGCCCCAAAACATGGCAATATGGCACCCGATGCATGAGATGAGACCCGAAACTCAAAATTAGGCACATGGAATGACTTATAACTATACAAAGCATGCATTATTTGATCATGAAGCATGAAGACAGATTCAAGGCAGTCCCAAAACATGCATATTTCCAGTTTATAACAAGGCCAAAAAACAAACACAAGTAGGGCTAATCTATCATGCAAGAATAGCCTTAAAAGAGAGATAGAGAGGCAAGGGACAGAAGCTGGCCCCAAACAGTGATGAGCCCTTCAACAAAGTTGAAGAAGGGCTCAAAATAAGACCCTTTACAGTTTACATCAAGCCACGAAAATAAACACAAGTAGGCCTAAACTATCATGCAAGAAAAGGGCCTAAAAGAGGGTAAAGAAGAAAAGGGTAGAAGGAAGCCTCAAACAGGAAAAGACCCTTAATCAAACATGAAAAAGAGCTCAAAATAAGACTATTTCCAGTTAGGGTCGGAGCCCAAAAATGCAAACAACTATGGCTTAGATATGAAGCAAGACAAGGCTAGAAAAGAGGAAATGAAGACTTACCCTTGAAGAGCAGGAATGCAGCAGCCTTTGATCCAAGAAAAGGAGCTCCTAACCTCTGAAAATCAGCCTCAAATGGTTGGAATGGAGGATGGAGGCCTTGTGCTATGGGTTGGTGTGTAAATGGCCAAGGATAATGGACTTTGGAGCTTGGAAGAGAGGGTTGAATGTATAGATATAGGGTTGTATGCATATTGGTGCCTTAGTTGGTTTTTTCAACCTTTAGAAATGGAGGAGGGGTGCTAGTTATATAGAGGAGAGGAGTGAAGGAAAGGGGGGGAAAAACAAATTCAAGTTTCTCTCCCAAAAGGCAAAATCTCGGACAGAGGGTTTAAATGGAGAATAGCTGGCACAGCTGGCATGCACCCTGCTTGAGGGGTGCAAAAGGGTCATATCGGCCATGAAAGGAGGTCATCGGCCAAATAAATGGCCGGTCGGCACAATAAATGGCCGGCCTGCAATCTTTTTTGGCCGGTCGGCTAAATGGATGGCCGATGGGTGACCGATAAGGTCAAAAAGTGTCAGTAGATGTCCAGATTGAAGCCCCGGAAGTTAGCTTTCCAATGGCATAAACCTTGCATTAAAATTCCTCCTGTGGAAAAAGTTATGCCCATTTTGGTGAAGCCGCGCAGATTCGATCCAACCGGGATGATGCCCAACTTCAACTGATCATATCTCCCCCACTCGGACTTGGCTTTAAGAGATTCTTGAGTGCAAAATGAAGCCCCGGAAGTAAGCTTTCCGACGGTGGTGGCCCCATAGCTAAAATCCAAGTATGCAAATGAATAAGCCCGATTCAGCGAGGGCCGCTCGACTCTCTTCTACCCGGATCCTTGCCGAACTTCTTCTCCAACTTGTTTTCTCCTCTCCTTTCCTCTTTTCTTCAACTTCAAACCCATAAGCAAGGTGTTTTGAAAGATTTTTCAAAGATTTCATCTCTCTTTCGTTCATTTCCATTTTGTCCTTGCTCAGTTTATCGAAAAGCGCAGCATTTGACAAAATGCGAGTCTCGGAACATCGCAGAAACTTTATTTCAAAAATGTTTTGAAAGAGAGGGTTTTAAGGTCTAAAAACCATTCAAAATATTTTTGGTCCAAAATGGGGTGTGAAGTTGAGATTTGTCTCTCTCCTTGCCGAAGAAACTGAACCTTTGCCCTGCACACTTTTCTCCACCAAATAAACCATCAGTGGTGCCCAAGTCTTAAGGGCGGTCAAAAATGGGGTGTCTACAACCGCAATCTTCGCAGTTTTATCAAAATATATTGGTTAAATCTGTTTGATTCGAAATAAACTAAAGATTAGCCTAATTAAAGATTAAATAATTGATATTGTTTGATTCGAAATAAACTTCTAGCCTGAACAATTGTTAAGTTTTATTTTACACAATCTTACATCGGGAAAAGAAGGAAAAAAAGAGTTGTTTCAGTTATATAAAGTAAACATATACTCCCATTTAATATTATAATGTTATGCATATTTCAGCTAAAAACAGTTTAAATTTTAAAATAAAACAAAATGTAAAAGTTTTAATTAATTAATTTTTGTATAAGTTGATTAGTTTTTTAACCGATTTTAACGATTTTATCAATATATATTGTTTTATTTCTAAAAAGTATGTTTAAGTTTTATGATAAACTTTAACATAGAATAAACTAAAACTAAAAAATTTATAAAATGAAATTTATTTTTATTTTATCATAAATATAATTTTTTTTAATTTAATCAATTTTTTTTTTCATATTTACCAATTAAATTATGACATTTATTTTTTTATTGTAAACTTAAAATATACAGTTAATAATATAAAAATTGCAATATATTTTCCAATACAATAGTTAAAATTTAATTTCATTCTAAATTACTTTATATATATTTTAAATAAATCTTATATTATTATTTGATTTTAAAATTATTTTTAATTATTTATTTAGGCCGTCCATCTCACGAGTTCGTAGGCTAGTATATTGGTATACTAAATCGGTGGTGCTACATGTACTAATTAATGTACACACTAGTGTATCAGCTAGTATTATGTCATTATTATTGACCCCACCTGTTATACAAATTACAAATACCCAAAACCTCTAAAATTATGTTACATCATCGGTTAGTATACTAGTTAATATATTAATTGGCATATATAACATTATTCATACTAAATAGTAAGTCAATTAGTGCATCTAGTACCACTGATATTCGGTGGTACTACATGTACCAATTGATATACCAATTAATATACTAACATATGTTATGACATTATTACTGGACCCACCCATCTACATCTATATTTATATCTATATATATATATATGAAGGAAAAAGGGGTTTCTAACCCCAAAATCTTGTGAGAGCTCCAATATCCCAATCTAAATTTATTGATTTTTTGATTTAAAAAAAAAAAAACCTTAATATTTATTAATTTCTCACAACCCCCAAGCTTTATCCTTATAATAACACTTTAATGCATTAAGAACAAGTATAAAAAAAAATTTCCTTGAACAGTCCAACACATATGAATTCCTTGAAAAGTCGCAACACATATGATTATTATCCCTCATAATAACACTTTAATGCATTAAGAACAAACATAAAAAAAATTTCTTGAAAATTCCAATACATATGATTATTATCAAAATATTAAATTTTAATATAATATAAAAAAAACAAGACATTTAATTCTTTGAAAAATCTAACACATATGATTATTATCAAAATATTAAACTTTAATATAATATAAAAAAGAAAAAAAAACATTTAAAAATCGTAATTCACATATATATCCCTTGATCAGCATTTATTACCTTTTTCCAATCTACGTGTCTTTCCACATGCCTACATTTATTGATTTGGTCAAAATTTCCTAATCAGCATTTAAAATCCCTTATACAGATAATTATAGATACAACCCGTGCATAGTTACTGCAGTACCTTTTTCAACTTCTCCCATACACTATGGTTAGTGATAAGATTGTTAAATTATTTTTATAAAAAATCTTTAAAAACATAATTTATATATTAAAAAAAAATCCAAAACAAATATAAATATTTATAATTATTCTGTGCATAGCACGGGTGATAGGCTAATTATATAAATTACAAATACCAAAAACTTCTAAAATTATATCATATCATCTATTAGGGCTCGTTTATTTTGGGGTGTAGAGGGTGGGATGGAATTAGGATAGAGGTGAGGCTTAGTATTGTTTGTTTGTAGAGTTGAGGAAGAAATTAGGATGGATGAGAGGATTAAGATGGAGGTTGGAAGGGAGATTGAGATAGAGGAGGTAGAGGTGGTATTAGAAAAATAGTGAGGGGACTAGAAATTTTTTTTATTTTATTTTTATTTTTTATTTTTTACATGTTAGGCATTTTTTTTGAACATTAATGTTTATTTTTTGTATTTTTTTATTTGTTTTATTATTTTATATAAAAATAATTTAACAACTTCTACACTAACAATTATTATCAAAATAAACATAATTTTACTTAATTTCTTCCCTTCTATCTCTGAAAAAAAACGAGACCTTAATATACTAATGGATACATATAATATTTTTCCTGAATAAATTGTTGGCATTTATTTGTTTTATTCAAATCATTAATGAGGGCGGGAAAGGAGGTGAGGGAGGGATGGCCGGGCGATGGAGAAGGGTGAGAGGGAGGACAAAAAGAAAAGAGACGTGAGAGAGGATTAAGGCAAAAAAAATAAAGGGGTAATAATTTAATTTTGCCTTTATAACATTTTTAAAAATTTCTTGTTAAATGCGATGAT
The DNA here is from genome assembly GCA_036172215.1 of Camellia granthamiana. Classification (NCBI taxonomy): domain Eukaryota; kingdom Viridiplantae; phylum Streptophyta; class Magnoliopsida; order Ericales; family Theaceae; genus Camellia; species Camellia granthamiana. The sequence goes on along the minus strand of CM069910.1, from coordinate 25,588,773 downwards.
TTTAGGTTGTGTTTGGTTAGCTTCTCCAAACATATTTTTACCCCTTATTTTAAGTGTTTTGTTTGTTTAGAGTTTTCAAAAATTAATTTTACACTTATTTTTGAAAACTCTTTCCAAGGCAGGAAAATTTGAACTAACTGGTCGTCCTTCCGAACGTCTAGCCGGTTGACCGAAATAGTAATATATATATATATATATATATTACAATTGGCACTTGTTATTTTTTTATATTTTAAATAAAAAAAAATTCAAAATTTGTTAAATTTTTTTATGAGTTTTGAATAGAATTTTGAGTTGTATGTTTAGTTATGAGTTGTAAGTTTTTGTAGCAAATATCGTATATCGCATCAAAAATTTCCTACTCTTTTCAAAACTCATTCACTAAACAAATTTTCCACACTCAAACCATAATTCCAAAACTCACAAACTCAAAATACAATTCTATTATCAAATCATATTTAGAAAATTTTACCAAATGCTACCTTAGATTCTCCACTTTTGCAATTATTTCTTCCTCTTTCAAAAAAATAAAAAAACTTTTATTAAGAAGAAAAATGTTAGAGATTTATGCTTATTTGGGTAGTACGTTAAAAATCATTTTTTTGACTTTCTAATTTTTTTTTTTTGAAAAAACGTATAGAAGTAGAGGGATGATATGGCCTAAAAAAGTCAAAAATTTAAGATTTCAAACTAACATATCACCCGTGCTATGCACGGGCTAAAAAAATAGTTTTAAAATTAAATAATAATATAAAATTTATTTAAAATGTATAGAAAAATAGTTTAAAATGAATTAAATTTTAACCATTTCATTAGAATATATATATATTGTAGTTGTTATATCATGAATTGTATATATCAAATTCTTAATAAGAAATAGATGTCATAATCTAATTGGTAAAAGTAGAAAAAATACAATAAATTACAAAAATTATATTTATGATAAAATAAAAATACATGTCTTCCTATAAGTTTTTCAATTTTATTTTATTTTATATTAAAGTTTGTCCAATTATACATAGCTAAAAATTTCATTCATATTTGCTATTTCAATATTTTTTAATTACAAATAAATAATTTTTGTTTGTACTCTTTTTTTAAAATCTCAAATTAGATACAATTTATAAATGGTTAATTTCTTTAAGAGGAAAGCACAAATCCCCTTTTTGTTTAACCGATATTGTAATGCAATTTATTGTAATGCTTCACTCACAGCTACAAGAATTGGTCCAGTTCGAATCCCTTCTGCCTTAAATAATTCGTATGCATCGTTTTCTTTGCCTTTTGTGCAGTAGGGTCTATAGACACTTGGGTTGCTACAACCCCACGAGTTGGTATGATATATACTCGATTACTCATACTTGATTGCTTCATATATCCATGCCAATAGGGAGGGAAATACTTAATTGGCTTTGAGCTGCCCTTCTCTTTTTGAATATGGAATTCCCTTTTGAACTGTGTCTGTGTGTGTGTGAGAGAGAGAGAGTGTGTGTTTTTGCTATTTGCTGCTTTCCTGTTCATAAGTGCAGCGGATCACAAATATACTTGTTGGCTGTAAAAACATCTTCGATGTCAAGAAGAGGTAACAAATAAAAGCTTCAAATCTATTTTGTTGATCTCTAAGTCCATTTGAAAATCCATCATGTAAGGGTTTTTCCTTGCTGTCATCAAAAATTATGGCACACATTTCACCACAGATGGCCTAGGCGGTCCTAGGCTTTAATGCAACAATGTTTTCTAATGAGTAGTTCAAGTATATCAACAACATCTGCATTTTATGAAACATACGTTCCAAAAAAAAAAAATTCATAGATGCAAAAGATTTTGACAACTGGCCATCATCTTGTTAAAATATAAACTGAAACATAAAATGAAGCAAGAACAATATTAAATATAAACCAAAAAAACGTTGAACATATGACTAGTATAAAATGTTGGGTGTGTAAAGAACTTGTCAATGGTTTTTAGATTATTGTCAATACTTTTAGATTGAGGAGTGGGTACATTCTTGATCTAAGAATGTGGGGTCAGCCGAACCATCCTCTGGATCATGTGGAGAATCACCAGGCAAGATGGGAGCAGGAGGAACTTCTTCCATATCCTCTGGAGCACCAGATTCATCCTCTTCAGACTGTTCAACCTCCAATGCAAGACGTACTAAATTAGTTATGTCCATTGGCGGTACAATCTCAAGTTTGTGATCTGGTGTGTGCTGCTGATTAAAGCGGCCTGGAAGCTTGGAGGAACTATTATAGCAGCCTTCACAGAGGTCAAAGCCAATTCTCTCCTTGCAGTCTTTGCATCTGTATCGCTCCCCAATTATTGGACACACCTGCATCAAAATGATAAGGAAATTTTTACTGATTACTGGTTTTTAATGAAAAAGATGAGAAGATTTACATGTTTATTTGATTTGGAGGTTCTTGCATAATCTAGCATCTATAGATGTGTGGTCAATGGTCAATGGTCATGTGCCTAAAGACCAAGTAAAGAACTTCAAATTTCAGGTTGGACATCTTTCTGGGAAAAGTTAAGCACACACCCGCTCTCACTCTCATTCACGCTGACTCTGAGAGAGGGGTATGCGTATGTGGGAGTGAGAATGGGTGTGTTAGTATGCACCATTGCATATTTCCACCAAGTCTCACCCTACATGAATGACGTTCATTCCTCCCACTCTTTACTATGCTCTTGGTCATTGCAAGACAATCAAGTCCAAACTTACATCAATTCATCGTGATGATAATATATACCAGTATAGTTTTCCAGCTTGTGGTCTTGCACTCAATTCCAAGTTCTTCCCACATGATGATATTAATAAATATGTGACTTTGCAACATGTTTGTGAAAGAAATGATGAAATAGACTAATGAACGTCTTAGTTTCAGTGAGCAACTAGTGATGGTCATCCAATTGTACACTCCATTAAGAAAAAGCCCCAAAAGGGAGGGAAAAAAAAAGTTCTAGTCAGCAATTACTAATGTTCATCCTAACATATGCTCCGTTTGACAAGTGCCGGAAAGAACAAAATGCCTTATAACAGAGTCAAAAAAGGTATCCATAGTGATTATCAGGTTTCCAAAGTCATGTGTATAATTTGTCTTCCAAATTATAGAACCACAAAGCAAGACAAAATATTGGCCTTACCCCGCAATAATCACAACCAATTCCGAAATGAACCTTGGGTCCTCGGCTAGACAACATTGATATGTAATCCGTGGTAAGTAATGTTGATTGCCAGGCAGCATTTTTCGGGGCTTTTGTTGAACCTGCCACTAATTTATAGATCATATTAGCAGCAGCAAGGTTTAATCATGCCAAAAATAACACTATGGAATATAAATGGGCAACTTAAATCTAGGGAGTATTGTTGAATAATCCATCAGTATCGGCAGGGAAATATGTAAAATATCATGTTGACATTGGTACAATTATCTCCCAAATATTATGCAAGGTTAGAGCTCGGAAGTCCTACTTTGCCCGATAAGTGAGGCTAAGGGGTGGTCACATGTATCCCAAGTTTGCACCCTTGGGCTAGGTGAAAGGGGCTAGATCGGTTCTTGGTTATCAATATATATATATATTGTGCAATTAGAAGTATCATAAGATCAACAAAAATCCAATGTAAAGGAGCAGCTAAAACTTAAAACATACATGTTGGTGGACTCCCATTCTGATTAGCAGACTGTTTGGATGCAGCCTCCTTTCTTAATGCATATTGTTCTGAGAACTGCTCCTCCAAGAAATGGTTCAGTACCAAACAAACTTTTGGGTGCCCATTTGGATGTGCACTTGGACATACTTGACACATGGGGACCTTGTCATCAGGACTGATGATACAAGTTTCGCAATATACTGCACAAAGGAAGACAGCAGACCGACATTTCATTACATAACTTTTCAGACTTCAACTGTGTACAATGACGATTTAAAGCAGTAAAGTTTACCATGGCCACAATTAAGAACTACAGGTCGATAAAGCAGTTTCTTGCATGTAGCACACAGGAAATCAGCAATAAGCACCAGCTTGGAATTTTGCTGTTTATTGAATTTATCTCCCAGCATACCAATTTGTCCAAAGGGCACATTTTTAGTGGCTTCAAAAGTTGATTTTGCAGGAATGGGCATTTTATCATCTTTATGAGGCGCAATAGTACTTTCTGATTCCCCTTCCACTATAGAACATGGTCCTAAACTAACATTATTGCATGAACTGGTAGTAGAATGTGGGGGAACACCACTGTGGATATACGGCTCTTTAATAGGTTCTGATCCAGATAAACAATTATCAAGCTGGGGAGAGAACTGATCCGATATCTTTTCTTCGTCTGAAACAATGAAATAAGAAAACATATAGAATCGTGTCAGAATACCAGATCCTTGAGAAAGAATGAATTTAACACAAATCAATGAGTATGAGCTTGAACATCAACAGGGTTAATCACAAGATGCATAATCAGTAACTGAAGGATTTAGAAAATGAATGCATTAATTATAAATAATGGTTGAATGAAAAAATAGCACATCAGTTTCTATATAGGTTTTGCTACTAGTGAAAACAACAGTCAACTATAATAAAGTTTGATAGTACTACTGGATCATTGACAATGACTTCAAAACAAATCAATTACTAGAAACTTGAACAGTGGCGGGTGTAATCGCAAGAAGCATAATTAGCAACTAAAGCATTATAAAATGAATACGTATGTACATATAGCTGTCAAATAAAATATATCACATCACATCAACTTTAATATAAATTTTCTTACAAATCAAAACAATTGTCAAATGCAATAACATCAGATAATACCAGATCACTAAGAAAGAATGACTTTGCCAAAAATCAACTTACAACCTACAGCAGTTCAAAAAAAAAAAAACCTTGAAAGCTACAGCAACGGTTGTTATCATGAGATGCATAATTAGTACAATTTTTACATAGGTTTTCTCACAAGTCAAAAACAACATCCATATTACATTGCTATACAACATACATAATCCAGAACACATCAATGTGAAAAACATACGAAAATATCTTCCTACAGTCTCTGATGTATCTACTAGCAAATATTCCACAGAAGTATTCACTTGGAAAAAACTTGCCTATTCCAACCCAAGAACAGAACCAGGTTGAAACTCACCTTGGTTTAATGGAGAATTGACAGAAGGAAGCAGAAAGAGAGTCCAAGACCACAAAATATCTTAGAACTACTTTGTTCTCTTATAGAACCATCATTTTTTTTTTGATAACTCGGTATCCAGCGGATTGGACTGACTAATTTGGCAGACCAATCTCACCGTCCACTTGTGGGGGTCCCAATTAAAGCCAAGGAAAATCCCTATTTAGATTGGCCCCAAGAAATTGTTTGGACCTAGGAGGTTTCGAACCTAAGACCTTGAAGGGAGCACACCCTCAAGCCTAGGCCAACCACTTGAGGTTTATAGAACCATAATGCTTGCAAGCAATTGGTGTCACTTGGTGCAGTCCGTGAACACAATCATTTCTTGTTCTATAAATTCTCTTATTACTGTTCATTAAACTACAAAATTTACTAGAATATGTTTCAAAATTGAGAAAATAAGTTCCAAAATTTAGCACCACTTTCATTCTATATTTTGCTTTACCATTGAATGCAGCAGGCAATAATTGTATTTAAAAAAGCAATAAATAAACTACACTCAAGCATACATACATTTACTAACATCTTTGACAACTAGAAGATAAAGGGTATTGACAAGAACTCAAGATATCTGTTATCACAGATACTGTAAATTTACTGCAAATGAATTGCTTTCTTTGCTTCCATAGGAGTGTTTAGAAGTCTGACATCATTAGTCCCAAGGTCCTAATATAAAAGGTCCTCCAGAGGCTAATTGAACTGCCATCTGTGACTCACATACTCAGTAACTAGCTGTCACCAAAAATACCATGAAGATCATAATTACTAACTTTCCAGCTGTAAATGTAGTCATAATGGCTAAACGTCCAAATTATTCTGCTGTCAAGCACCCCGCCACACAACTTTTTAGACTAAAATACTACACAAGATTTTTTTTTTTTAAATTAAAAAAAAAAAAAACATTTTTTTTCCTTTAAAGCGTAATAGATTTTTTTTATGCAAATAGAGCAAACTTTTACATCTCTGGCATTCACAATTGTATGCAATTTTCCATTCCTATAAAGCATAAATGGACATATATTACATATTTATAAGTGAAACTAATCATCTATGCAAAATAATTTGATAAGCATAAAAACCAAACGTTCACAACACACCTATCACTTGTTGTTCCCTTCTTTTATAAGCTATTGGGTATAACTTCAAAAGCAAGAAGTGCAGTAATTGACAGATACTAGGGAAATGATTGTATGGATGCCGACAAACTGGACAGTGTGAAACCAGACAAGAATCCATGGCTCTGAAGACACACCAGAAGCAAGAAATGTGCCCACAGCCTGCAAACATGGGAATTGAACTTTAAAATTAAAGAAGGAATAACAACTGATTTGTAGTAATTGTAATGCCTTCTTACCCAACACAACAGGCTTGTAGAGGAGATCCCTGCAGACCAAAGGGAAATTGCCATCAAACAAATTATTCCCCAGAATAAAAGATAACAATATAGGTTCAGTTAGTGTGCATCTGGATGTCCCTTTGAATTTCAATGGCCCCATTGTGTTGTCTATGGTTATTGAAGTAAGTATCACCTAAGGTGGGGCCATTGGAAAAAAAAATAGGATACTTCACCATGTTTCTTGGTATATGAATGAATTTAGGTTTTCTTGAAATGACAATATTGTTTGTAAGATAATAATTCATTTTCCTAATTGCTAAATCAGGCAAGGATCAAAACTTTCTTTTGTTTCCATCAAGATCGTTGAAACATTTCCATTTAAATGAACTGCAACAAAACATGGGTGAAAAATGAATTTCACACGTGTCCATTGTAACAAACAAACAAAAAAAATGGTTGAAACGCACCTGAGTAAAAAATTTCCCATCCATGTTGATTGTAACCAAAGGTAGTGTCCCATTTTGCATTTTAGAGAAAAGAAATATTTTGTTTAGAAACCCAACAGTTGCAATGAAACATCTTCAATTTCTATGAGATTTAGCTTATAACGAGAAAAACCTTAGGCCTCGTTTGGGAATAGACTTTTTTAGTAATTTTTTGGCTTTTTGGCTAAAAAAAGAAATAAAAAAAATTAATATGTTTGGGATGACTTTTTGATTTTTTACAAAAAGATGTGCAAAAAGTAGAGAAAAAGGAATCTTTGACTTTTTAGTATAAGTTGTTGGTTTTTTAGTTTTTTTAGTATTTTTTTGAATTTTTTGACTAAAATCACCACTTGCCAAATGAGGCCTTAGTAGTAGAAAACTCCTACTTGGGTGATGTTTCTTACTCAAAAACTTGATTCCGCACTCCCAAATAAGAAAACTTGTAAGAAACTCACACTCCCTTTAAAGAAGAAACTCACTCCCAACTAAGATATAACATCTCAAACATATATATCTCAAAGAAACAAAAGAAAAGCAACAACTCAAACTTAATTTTATACTTTATATTTAATATTTATTTATACTTAACAAAGACAATTTGTAGTTGACATCAATCTCTAATATTTTATTAATCTTTTAAGACATATATTACTACTAAGCAGGGGAAAAAATTGTTATAATATATTAATATATTTAATACATAGGATATAAAATATATACATGCTCTTATAGGTGCTCCCAACATTATAAACTTCTATATGCTCCCGCTTCATTTGTCACTGTCGACCCTGCCCTCGCCTCTACTTCATGTTACTAACAAAAAAACTAGAAAAAAAGAGAAGAAAACTAGGGAGGTGAAAACAAATATTATAGTATAGTACTCATTTGCCAACAGTTGTAAAAAAAGGAAAAAAAAGCTTGCTTATTGTTTTACTTGAATGTCTACTAAGAAACACCGACACTTCTATGGAGGAAGTGTTTCGTGTCAGACATCCATGTTAAATACAAACACTCTCTTTTTTTGATCGGCGAAAGTTAATTGTTAGTTGTTAGTTATTAGATTAGCAACCATGAGAGTTAATTTCCCCACCCTTGCAAAGTACCAAGTGCTTGTCTTCTTAATTCAACTTTCCCTTAGGAAGAGTTGACCCCATGATCTCTCCCTTGGGAACTAAGCCCTTAGGAGAATCATGGTTGGTTAAACGCCAACACTCCTTGAAGCCTCCTCAAAGTGTGTCCAATACTTTTTCAACGTATTTTAATTTAAAAAAATTAAATTCATAAAATTGAACATTTCACCGCCGCTTAGTAGATATTTTATCAACATTTCTTGAACTCTCTAATCTAAACATGTCCTATGTGATGAATCTCTTCATAAGAACAATGTTATGCATTCTTCGGAACACAACTTATGTGCTCTAGATATGTTTTGCAACATTTACAAGGTAAATACATCTTGATATTATAATGTTTTGCAATTATTTTGCACTCTTTAGTATGCAATTAATACAAGAATGTTATCTTGATATTTAAGTTACAAAATATATCACCTTTTAATTTATTTACTATTATGTCGCATATTTCTCATTACCTTTGAATTAATTATTCAAATATTTAAATATTGCACAGGTTAATATTAAATTTATAAAAATATACATTTTAAATATGTTCCCAAGCATGTTGTCTTGCATTTTTTAAAAATTGACATGTCGGTGTGTTCATGTCACGTTGTGTTGTATTTTTAATCTGGAACACATTAGATTCTGCTTGGGAGGTGGTTTGAGGGGTGTGCTTTGAGGATGTTTTGTTAGATGAGAGTCTGGGTGGCCTGGTGTATTTGGTGCATTGAGGCAATATAATCTCTTTATTTGTTTATGCTGATCCTATTGTGGAAAATTAGGATTGAGTGCTTATTTAATGAGGCAGTACCAGAGTTGTCTGCTTTGGAGGAGCTGGTATAGTTAGTTGTGTCTCCGGGTGCTGGTTTGTTGATTTGTATAGATAGTTGTTCTGTTCTGGTGTTGAAGTTTTGATGCCTACTGATGGTGCTATGTAGTTAGTTGCTCTGCTGCTGTTGCTGTCTTGTTGCTTTGCTGCGGGTTTGTTGGTTGATATGTTTTGTTAGATGTTATGCTCAGTAGATGTCAGATGTTTTGGTTGGAGAGCAGCAGTAGCAGCATTGACACTAGTGCTGGTTTATTGCTGTGTTTTTCTTTCTTCCTTTGGTTGTTTTTGGTTAGTTCCTCACCAATCTTGGGTTAAGTGCTAGCATATGTTGTGCTTCCTTTGCGGTGCCAACCTAATTGGGATTGTTGAGGTCAGCTATGATGCTCAATGCACTTCCCTTCTTTGTTGATGTAAGTTTGGCATGTATATTGCTTTTTTCATCAATAAAGCTTATTTTTTACTGATAAAAAAAAAAAAAAACGTATTTGTGTTTGTGCCACTTAGGATGTTTACTTCATGTATATTACATAGTTCATTCCTTTTGTCAATGTTGTACTTAACTATAATAATCCAATGCCAAAATCAATTGTCGGCTGTCTGATACTTGTTTTGTAATGTAAAATAATGGTTGGCATTATTTTCAGGGCTTATTTCCAATTGTATTTACTCCTCAACTCCATTCTACTCTCCTCACGTGGAGCAATGAGCAGGCAATATCCAATTGAAAAATTACTTTTCTTATATCCACTATCTTATAAATCTCTACTTTATGTTTCCGCGTGTTTTCAAGTTTTTTTTGGTGCTATTTCCAGTGCATTTCGGAAAAGCTTCCCTACTTCAGAACACTAAAATAGAACTTCAGAAGTGAAATTTTGAGATATACAAGCAAGCTACATACGCTGTCAAGTAGTAAAATTGACAGTCAAAAGATGAATCAAGTGCTGTATCTATCAAGATCAAAAGTTGAAAAGAGTTACAACCGATGATGTAGAATGTTGCTTCTAAATCCGGTATCAATTTGTGTTCGCCTTGTACACACAAATTACTTGTCCTAAAATCAAGATATATATATACCTATTATATATATATATGCATACATATGTTTGTTTTTCTAATTTCATTTCTCAAATTCAATGCTTTTGGTTTTGATATTCGTTTTTCGTATATATCGCCATCGATGCCTTGCTTATATATTGTTTATTTTCACATTTGAGCTGTGAAATCACTGGTTTGAATGTATCCTGGGGATTTTGTTCGAAATTTTGTGCTAGGGTGTAAACTCGAATGAGGATCTCTACTTGATTTCTCTCTTGACTCCCTACTTGTTGGGCCACTGGGCTCAATTTTTTGGCTCAATTTCGATGATCCGAATTATTTATATTTTAAAATTTATTGAATATATTATATCTGTAAAAAATTAAGTTGTAAAAAATAAAGTTGATTAGATATTAGAAAGCATGTATTCAGAAAACTATTAATTAAATTTAAAAAAAAAATTATTTTTAGTTCGATAATCCGAACACGTAGTTTCTGATATCCGATCAACTTGATTTTTTACAGATATGATATACTCAACAAATCTTAAAATATAAATGGTTCAAATCATCAAAAATGGGCCCAATGGCACAGCAACTAGGAAGTCAAGGAAAGACAGTAAGGAGAAAATCCTGATTACGTAAACTCACCCAATGGGTGTGCTAAATTTATAAAATATAAATTTTGATTTTAAATTAGAAACATATATATTGTTTGTTTATTAATGTTGTATTTGGTTGAGAGATTTAGAAAGAAATTTGGAAAGAAAAAAGAAAAATGTGTGTAAAATTAAGTGAAATCTAGGTATATTTTATTCACATTTCAGCTAACTTTTCCATTTCTCTTTCCGAATTCCTCATTAAATCTCCCAACCAAACACAGCGTAAGGGATAAGTGTCTTACTTTTCAAACCCAACATCTTAGGTCAAAACATTGTACATTTCACTTTATAATTTTTTTTTTCTTTTTGGATATAAATTCACTTGGTCAAAGGAAAGAGTAGACTAAAGTGAGTTGTTGTTAAATTAGAAATATTTGTAATGTTTGTTAATCAAGTGGTAAATGTGTTACTTTTTAAATTCAAGATCTTAGATTTAAATATTATACATTTCACTTTATAATTTTTTTTTTTTTTTTTTAGAATATAAATTCACTTGGCAAAAGGGGAGAATAGATTTCAAGAGATTACAGTGAGTTGAATAGACTTTAAGAGATTACAGTGAGTTGTTCATATATATATATAGAGAGAGAGAGAGAGAGAGAGAGAGAGTGAGGACTTACAGGCAAACGCTACACTGAAACTCATCGAGAATTTCCTCTTCGGCTTCAACAACAGCCTCATTTTCCTGCTTATTGTTCATTTCTGTATTGTTATCTCTATGTAGAAATTATATATATATATATGAGAGAGAGAGCAAAGGAGGTTTGGTTAGAGCCGTTGCTATTTCACCGGTGTTGGAGTAGATAGAGACGAATAATTGGGACATATATTAGGAGAAGATAAAAGGATGATAATGCATGACCGAAAGATGATAATGCATGACCAAATTACAATTACTTTTGATTGATGTAGATGAAAGGAGAAGATAATTGGGACACATATTAGGGATGAGAAACACTATGGATCCAGATTAATCCATTGAGAAATTTTTTGGGCGGGTGACTGGGGCTGTTTGGTATAGTTTTTAGGGTTGATTATAACTTATTTTAATTTGAGAGTTTGTGTTAGATTATTTGGTGTAACTTTTACTTATAATTTATTAGACAGAAATAACTTAAATAAGTCGAAAAAAGAAGATTATTTAAGGGAAAATTATTTAGAAGTCCTATTAGGGAGACTTGTGCTACATTTGGTCCCACAAAAAAACTTATGTTCCCATAAGTCCAATGAGAAGTTTCTTGACATATTTACCCTCAATATTAGTTGTTAATATCATAATTAATAATAAAACCATATATAGGGAAATTGATATAAACATAACGTAACGTGACACCTACATAAACGTAACGTGACACCTATACGTAACGTGACATCTACATAAACGTAACGTGACATCTACATAAACGTAACGTAACGTGACACCTACATAAACGTAACGTGACACCTATATAAACGTAACGTGACATATCTACATAAACGTAACGTAACGTGACACCTATATAAACGTAACGTGACATATCTACATAAACGTAACGTAACGTGACACCAATATGAACGTAACGTAACGTGACACCAATATGAACGTAACGTGACACCTACATAAACGTAACGTAACGTGACACCTATATATACGTAACGTAATGTGACATTTACATAAACGTAACGTAATGTGTCACGTTACGTTTCGCAAACTTAATAAGTTTTTATTTTTTTAATCCGTTTGTTTTGAAATAAATATATAATCTTAATATATTTTTATTTTGTATTATTAATTGTAAAATTAAAAAAATTATTAATAATATATGTGAAGAATCTCGTCAAATCATGTGTGCATGAGAGAGAGAGAGAGAGAGAGAGAGACCTTTTTCACAGTCTGTGATAAAGGACAAAATTATAGTGGTGGAAAAAAAATTTAATCTAAATATAAAATCAATGTTGCTCTGTTTTCCAGGTGAAAAGGGGAAGAAAACCCAAATCAATGTCGGATTTCACCCAAACGACCCTTTTACTCCGTTTTTCTCAACGACCAAATCAAGGTTCGGCACATCTATCCATAGAATAAAAAACAATAAAGCATATATAAAATATTTTTACTCGTCTTCAAACATGAGACGTCTCTGGACAGCGTCCATGCTTGCATCGGTGTGCGATAATATTTAATAATAAAGTAGAAGGGAGGAAGTGAAAGGCGAAGCATAAGGTGTGAAAATGAGGGGTAAAGAGATTAGGATCTTGTGGAATACATTTTTATGAAAATAGGACTTGAGACTCTATAAGAAATTACACAGGACTTAGCCTAGCACAAGGTTCTGAAAAATGACTTATAAATAAGTCTCCCATTATTTAAAAGTTGGAGAATGGGTGCTTTTAGTTTCTATTTTTTGATTATTAACTTTTTGCTTAAAAAAAGCTTCACCAAATAGGGCCATTGTGTGATGGAGATTAATTTATGTAGTATAAAGTTCATGTATAAAATAAATTTAAATCACAAAATGAAGATTTTAAATAATTTTTGAATTGATAAGAGTAGGTTCGTAATATAACTCATTAGGGATAGAAGATTTGATGCCAAATAATTATCCAAACACTCCATCTAATTTTTCATTCATTTTACTCATTAGGGATAGAAGATTTGATGCCAAATAATTATCTCATTACTACATGTAATTTTTCTTTCATTGTTTGAATAGGATGAACGGAATTTCATTAATAGGTAAACCCAATTCACCTTAATCTTTCACGTCTTTCCATCTGAATGTGGTCTATATGTTAAACATAGTGTAATATGACCTTTGGAAAATTTTAATCCAAACTTTCGTGTTGAGAATGCATGTCAATTGATTTATTAAAATAACATAAAATTCATGATTGACCTTGATTTTATTATTTGACAATTGAAGTATCCAAAGTTAAAATTTATTGACTACTTGAGCAATAAAACCACAACTTCAGTCTTACAAAGGCCGTGTTTATGTGAGGTTTATTTATTTATTTATTTATTTGATTATAGAGTTGTTGGTGGGAGTGGGGTGCAAACCACTGTTGGTGATTCACTAGAAGAAGCTTAAAATTGAACCAAACAGAAATTCAATTTATTGGAACAATTCTGAAACAAATACAGAGAGCACTCTTCTTTCTTCTTTCTTCTTTTACTTCTCTCCCACACATTTAACTCTCACAATACAATAGCTATTTATAGATAGCCTAGACAGTTTAAAAACATATAATCATAATGTGAAAGCCTACAGCCATTGTTTACTTCCTGCCAATTTTTCTTCAACAATGGAGGCTGTCAAATATGGTGGGTGGTTGGCTACCTACCATGGCTGCCTATCAAGCTTATTTTCAACATCCCCCCTTAAGCTTGATTTTCCATGCTGCTTCATTCCAAGCATTATCTTCATTCTGTAGAATAGATCATTTTTCAATGGCTTTGTGAAAATATCTGCAAGTTGATCTTGAGATTTGTAAGGCCATAATTCCACCTCTTTATTTTTCATATGCTCTCGGATGAAATGATATCGGGTGTCAATATGCTTACTTCTTTCATGATAAACTAGGTTCTTTGCCAATGCAATTGCTGAGCGATTATCAACATAGATCTCAGTGGGTTTTTCTTGTGGAAATCCCAAATGCTTCAGCATGTTCCGTAACCATATTGCATGACACACAGCTGAGTTAGCTGCAACATACTCAGCTTCGCAAGTCGATAATGTAACAATGGCTTGCTTCTTGGATGACCATGTGAATGCTAAAGTAAACCCCGTAGTACTTTTCCGTTCATCCAAGTCACGTCCTCAGTCGCTATCTGAGTAGCCAACAAGACTGAAATTATTAGTTGGTTTATTGAATAGACCATCATCGACTGTACCTTTGATGTAGCGAAGAATCCTCTTTGCTGCATAAAGGTGTGACTCATCTGGTGTTTCCATATATCTGCTAATCAGTCCTACTCCATAGAGTATGTCTGGCCTGGTGCAAGTAAGATAGCGAAGACTTCCAACTAGGCTCTTGAAATAAGTTGGATCCACATCACCTGCCTTCGTACCTTTTCTGAGCTCCACTCCACTGTCTACAGGAGTGTTCACTGGATTGCAATTTTCCATTCCATATCTCTTGAGAATTTCCTTGGCATAACCACTTTGGGAAATAAAAATTCTATCTTTTCTTTGTGCTACTTCAATGCCGAGAAAATGAGCCATCAATCCAATATCTGTCATTTCAAATTCTTGAACCATGCTTCTTTTAAAGTCTTTGAACATGGCTGGATTGTTTCCGGTAAAGATTAGATCATCAACATAAAGATAAGCAAGCAATATGCTTCCATCAGCTTCCTTCTTCAAATATAGTGCGTGCTCATATGGACATTTTTCAAAACCATTGTCATGAAAATACTGATCAATTCTAGTATTCCATGCACACAGAGCTTGCTTCAATCCATAAAGTGCTTTCTTCAATTTGTACACTTTGTCTTCATGCCCATTCTGAACATACCCCGAAGGTTGTTCAATATAGCTTTCTTCTTCAAGGAAACCATTAAGAAATGCAGATTTCACATCAAATTGATAAATCTGCCACTTGTGCTGGGCAGCCAAAGAAATCATTAGCCTGATAGTCTCCAATCGGGCAACTGGAGCAAACACCTCTCCATAGTCAATTCCAGCTCTTTGCTTGTAACCTTTTGCTATTAACCTTGCCTTATAGCGTTGCACTTCGCCTTGTGCATTCCTCTTTGTCTTGTATACCCATTTCACTCCAATGGGTTTGTGCCCCTCTAGTAGACTGGTAAGCTTCCATGTGTCATTTTTCTCAATGGCATGAATTTCTTCATCCATTGCTTTCTTCCATTTATCTTCTTGGATGGCTTCTGAGAAGGTAAGTGGATCACTATCTGCGAGTAGGCAGAACAAATTCAGATCTGCTTCTTCTGTAGCTTCATATATTTCCTGCAAATTTCTCATTGGTCTTGGTTGTTTGAAAAAACTATCATCTGATGATGCTGATGATGATGATGATGCAGCACTTCTGTGAGAAGTTGGCGAATCTAGGTGCAGGAATTCTATGTGGAGGAGTTTGTGGCTCATCTTGAACTTCTCTTGTGATTTTAACAGGAGCTTTTGATGTTTCATCTTCAAGAATGAGTTCTGCATCTTTGACAACTTTATCTTGATTTCAGTTCCAAGCTTTTTCTTCTTCAAATATTACATCTCGACTCATGATCACCTTTTTGGTAATGGTATTATACAACTTGTATCTCATTGTTCTATCTCCATATCCGAGCTTGGTTCTCCCTTATCATCGAGCTTGGTTCTTCTTGCTTCTGGAATCTTGGTGTACGCAACACACCCAAATATTCTGAGATGATTGGCACTTGACTTATGTGAACTCCGAGCTTCTTCTGGAGTCATAGAATGAAGACTCCTGGTTGGGCATCTATTTAGTAGATACACAGCACATGATACGGCTTCAGCCCAAAATTGCTTGGGCAGTCCCTTTCCTTTCAACATGCTTCTTGCCATATCTAAGATTGTGCGATTCTTCCTTTCAGCAACACCATTCAGCTGTAGCGTATAGGATGGTGTTGTTTGATACTTGATTCCCTACTCTTTGCAATACTTCTCAAAAGCATCTGATGTATATTCTCCACCTTGATCTGATCGCAATGTCTTGATGTAGTAGCCGCTTTGCTTTTCTACAAAAGTTTTGAATTCTTTGAAGATGCTGAACACCTCCGACTTTTTTTTAAGAAAGTACACCCATGTCTTCCGTCTATAATCATCAATGAAGGTGAGAAAATATCTATTCTGTCCATTTGACATCGGCTTCAATGGACCACACACATCAGTGTGCACTAGCTTCAGCGGCTTTGTTGCTCTCCACTTCACTTCTTTGGCAAAACTAGTTCTGTGATGCTTGCCAAGAATGCAACTTTCATAAACTTCATTAGTATGAGCAATATGAGGGAGCCCTTTCACCATATTCTTGCTTGACAACAGCTTCAAGCTTCCAAAGTTGAGATGTCCAAACCTCAAATGCCATAGCCAGTCTTTGTCTTTGATGATGGCATTTAAACACTTCGCAGCATCATGTTGGATGTTCAATGCAAACATCCGATTCTTGGACATTCTCACCCGAGCGATCAAATTACCAGGATTGTCTTTGATGGTAAGATGACAATCTTTCATGTTGATGTCGTATCCTTTCTCTAGGAGTTGTCCCATACTCAAAATGTTGTTCTTCATGGCAGGAACATAATAAACATTGGAGATGTAATCATGATCTCCATTTTTGAGCTTGATCAGAATATTACCTCTTCCTTTCACTGGAGTTTTTGAAGAATCACCAAATGAGACTTGTGCTTGTACAGTTTCGTCAAGCTCAATGAACAGCTCTCTTTTACCACACATGTGATTATTGGCTCTCGAATCTAGATACCAAACATCGTGAACAAACAGGACTGTAGGTCCAACTTTGTTTGTTTCCTACTCGGCAAAATTTGCTTGCTCGCCGGCTTCTGTTGTTGCTCTACTTCGGCATTCATTGCTGTAATGCCCGAACTTGTGGCACTGGTAACACTGAACATTACTTTTGTTAAAACCTGGTCGGTTGTTGTAACCACCTCCTCTACTGCTTGCTCTTCCTCTTGGAGCAAAGTGTGGTTGACTTCTTCCTCCTCTGGTTGGACTTCTTCCGCCTCTTCCTCGAAAACCAGAACTTCGGTTATTGTAACCATGACCTCTTTCTTGGCTTCTTTGTGATGTCCCCCCTTGCTCGTTTCTGTCATCTCTAAAAGATAACTTTGATTGAAGAGCTTGCTCTAGAGAACTTAAGGAAGTCTTCTTGTTGATTCTTTGTTCATGAATCTCAAGTGTGCCCATCAACTCATCGGTGGTCATGCCATTGAGATCTTTGGACTCTTCTATTGCTACAACCACGTGCTCAAACTTGGAACTGAGTGATCGGAGAATCTTCTCTATCACTTGAAGAGATTCCATCTTCTCTCCATATCTTCTCATCTGATTAACAATGGTCAATATTCTGTTGAAGTACTCAGAAATTGACTCATTCTCATTCATGTGCAGCATCTCGAATTCGCCACGTAACACCTGTAGTTGAACTCTGATCGTTTTCTCAATTCCACGGTGTGAATTTCAAAGAATACTCCATACCTCTTTAGAGGTTGTTGCTGTTGAAATCTTCTCAAAACTTGATTCATCAATGCCTTGATAGAGTAGATACAAGGCCTTTTTATCTCTCTTCCTTGAATCTTTTAACGCCGTCTTCTGAGTATTATTTAAATTTCCTTCATCTTCGAGAGTAGCTGGCTCGTCATATCCTCGATCCACTAACTTCCACAAATCTTGTGAGGCTAGTAGGACTTGCATTTGAATACTCCAATTTTTATAGTTCTCCTTGCTGAGTTTTGGAAACTAGGACTGAAAGAAATTGTTTGTGTTGGCCATTGGTTGTCTTTAACAATCTGCAAATTTTCAGAATGGAATTTGCAAATTTTGACCATACAGATGTGTTCGGAATACTCCAAATAGTTGGAAAGCACTATTGGATCACCCGAAACAGACTCCGAATGGGTCAGATCAAGCCAAAACAAGTTGAACGGCTCAGATCTGTCGCTGTAACTTAGCCGCGGCACACCGGATTATTGTTCCGTGCGCCGATGTCAGTGGCTCAGTCGACGCGGCTTCGCTCGGTCAGCGGCGGCTCGGTCAACGGCTTGGTTTGGTCAGCGGCGTGGCTCGATGACGTCACAGGATAACGTCACTCTAGAACGTGCGCGTGGGATCACGCGTCGTCTTCCTTTGGAAGCGTGTGTCGCACGTGCCGCGCGTTGAATGACGCGTCTTCTTCCTCTGAAGGCGCGTAGCGGCGCGTGGGCGAGTGGGGGCGCGTGAGAACGGCGTCGGAAGCGCGTGGGGAGCGTGCGGGTCCGTCCAATCTGCGTTTTTGACGCGGTTTTCACGGTTGTGCTCGTCTCGTCGAGGGCTTCAATTTGATGTAATCAAAAATGGATTTCGACCACTTTTATTTCTGAGCAATTTTCGAAAAACACACTCTGTTATTGCTATTTTGCAGAATTTCTGCAAATTCAAGCTACCTTCGGGCCCTGATACCACTGTTGGTGGGAGTGGGGTGCAAACCACTGTTGGTGATTCACTAGAAGAGGCTTAAAATTGAACCAAACAGAAATTCAATTTATTGGAACAATTCTGAAATAAATACAGAGAACACTATTCTTTTACTTCTCTCCCACACATTTAACTCTCATAATACAATAGCTATTTATAGATAGCCTAGACAGTTTAAAAACGTATAATCATAATGTGAAAGCCTGCTGCCATTGTTTACTTCCTGCCAATCTTTCTTCAACAATGGAGGCTGTCAAATATGGTGGGTGGTTGGCTACCTACCATGGCTGCCTATCAAGCTTATTTTCAACAAGAATGTTAATTTATTAGTAAAGTTATATTACAATTAAAGGGACTGTCGCTACTCTATTAACTTGAACTATGATATTCTCCTCACCCCAACTTAAGGTATGACTACAAAATCACTGGATCAAACCTAAAATTTGTTTAGATGAGAAATTTAGAAAGGGAGTTCAAAAGGGGGAAAAAAAAATATTTTACAATTCATTGTTTTAAAATTCCCTGTTTGGATAACAGAAATGGTGAGAATGTTTAAAACCTACAAGGGATTTGAAGCAGGGATTTTCACAACAGGTAATTTTGAAATTCTTAAAAGATAGAATACATATATTAAGAGCTTGTAGCACTCCAATTACATAGATTTTTTATTTTGTTTTTACACTTTTTGTGTGGTTTGAGCAGGCACACCTAATTGATTAAAAAATGCCAGGAAGAAATTAGTGGGTTTTTTTTTTTTTTGACTTTTTTTTTTCCTCAGGAATTTATAGAATGCCGATATAGCGTTTTTTTTTTTTTTTTTTTTTGTATTCTTTAAATCGCTCGTACGACAATTAATTCTTAATCAAATTAAAAATATTTATTTTTAATTAATTAAACTGACTCAAATGATTATATTTTGCACTTTTTCTTATATTAATAAAAAAAATTGTTGTAAATTTTTTTTAAAAAAAATTCAAATACCTACCAAAAAGTTGATGATTTTTTTTTTGTTTGAATTTTTTGTACGAATATTATTTTCTTCTATAAATGTACTAGTATATGAAATTAAATAAATAATTAAAATAATTTTAAAATTAAATAATAAAATAAAATATATTTAAAAAGTATAGAAAAATAATTTAGAATAAATTAAATTTTAACCATTTTATTAGAATATATATTGCAGTTGTCATAATTTAATTGGTAAAGATGAAAAAAATAGAATAAATTAATATATATTTATGATAACATAAAAATAAATTTCATTTTATAAATTTTTTTGTTTTAGTTTATTCTATGTTAAAATTTATCATAAAACTTAAACATACTTTTTAGAAATAAAACAATATATATTGGTAAAATCGTTAAAATCGGTCATAAGACTAACCAACTTATACAAAAAGAAATTAATTAAAAATTTTAAATTTTATTTTATTTTAAAATTTAAACTGTTTTCAATTGAAACATGCACAAAATTACAATATTAAATGGGAACATATTTTTACTTTTTATAACTAAAACAACTCACTTTTTTCTTCTTTTCCTGATATGAGATTATTTAAAATAAAAATTAACAATTGTTTGGGTCGAAAGTTTATTTCGAATCAAACAATATCAGCCATTTAATTTTTAATTAGATCAATTTTTTGTTTATTTCGAATCAAACAAATCTAACTAATATATTTTGATAAAACTGCTAAGATCGCGATTAAACCAGCGAATCAGTTAAACCAAAAACGGTTCAGCTTAATCAGTTAGGTTAAAAGTGTCACGACCCATCCCAATGACCAGGGTTGGATTCGCAACTAGCTAATTCTAAAATTTCTTAAATTAATTCCAAGTAATTAAATAATGCAGCGGATTAAAATAAAAGATATAGATAAATATCTAAAGCGTACGTAGAAATTATTCTTTATGTAAAGATGTAACATCAGTCAGATAATGATTACAAAAAAAAAAAAAAATATTCATATCAAATTTGAGGTTCTGATCCACAAGGTAAAACCATCATTTTTTAAATTTCTTCACCTGAAAGGGGTTTTAATAGCTATAAACACATAATTATTTAGGCTAAATAATAAATAATTTGGTTCGAATAAATTATTTTTAATAACAGACATATAACACAAAATCATATAAACAAAATAATTATAACTACGGTACAAAACAGAACAAAAGGTCAATGGATCCATGACAGATAGAGAGTCACAAAGTGACTAATCAGAGGGCCAAAGGTTACTTAAGTTTCCTAAGGCATGGGACCTCCGTGGTGATACTTATTCAAAACAATTGTTTATAAAATTATTGTCAAATATTTTCTAAAATTTAAACAAATATATCCATGGGTTTCAATTTAAGCAAATAGAGTTTAGAAAATAATCCACGTAATTGAAACATTAATATAACCATAAAACATAAATTATATAAAATAATTCATGGTAATGTAGACGTCCCCGAACACCCCCGGGAGGGATGAGTCCCCCGTTCCGTTCGTTTTGGGCTCACTACAGTTCAGGACTCAAATTGTCACGGTTCTTAATCTGAACCAAAGAGTCCAAATCCGGCAAATCGTTTTAAGAAAACAGATTTTTGAAAGAAGTGCCAAACATGGACTGCTTTGCCAGATACAGAGTCGCCACCTAAATATTTTATTTTGGGAAATTTAGGAAACCCTGACTCATTGCCTAAGGCCACGTGTCCGTTATCACCAAAGTTGCCTCGGCTCGGGAACTTGGGTACGATTGGGGAAGGTCACTTCGTGAGCACCCCCGCTCGCCCGATCAAAGATCGGTCTCTACTAACCATGATATCTAGTTTTGAAAACATTATGCGTTCTTATTCCGATTATTAGCCTAGGATTACTATGTGATGCGCACAGCATACAAGTATAGACTGGATCGCCTGAATTGGAACAACACATTTCATGTTTGTTTTGAAAAATGGTTTGATGGTGCTACTCGTAAGTAGGCTAAGACGTGAATTTGCCACCCTCGGGTGGGCTTAGAAAACATGATTTTGCCACTATCTAGTGGGCTTAAAACTCACAGTGAATGAATTGTTCCAATCCAAATAACCCAACCTTCACCCACAGGCATTCAGGCAGTTATATCACATAAGCATATAGCTTCATGGTAAGCATGCTATCATGGCAGTCACTCACACGCATGCAAGGATGTTAAAGCATAACCACTTACCGAGTACTCCAAGCCAAAACAGAAGCTAATTAGAAATCCATGCATGATCCTAAATATACAAAAATGCCTAATGCAACACATGCAAAAATGCAACTATAAGCAGGCTCGGCTATTCTAGACATGGCATATGAGATGCAACAGCTAACAAGTATTCAATTTGGAATTGAAATACAAATGCAGTTAGTATGATGCGCCGAGCCCGATGCATGCAAGACAGATGAATGAATTCGCAAACATGCTATCATACTGTATGCTAATTGAAACATGCCCTAATCTAACCATCATAAGCTGGTAAATAAAAGGGAGAAAGACGTGGGGTTGGAAGACATACATCACACGCACGCACACTTATTATAACATTACCCTCGCTCGGAGGGTCCGAATAAACAATATACAGTCCCAAATAAATAGTTACAGTCCAAATAATTACAAAATCCTAATTAACAAATTAATCTAAGAAAGCAATAAACTAGCATGCAAGCTAGGGACTGCCTCAACTCTGCTCCGGGTGATGAATGATGCATGTTCAGGTTGCCTTGCGCGGAAATCCATTGCGATGTCCCGATTAGCCTCTGTTTATGATTAAGCCTGGAATATTTCGGAAAGCTCTGAAAGGCTGTTGATTCTTGATTTGCTGCAACAGAGAGCAAGAAAGGGACATGGCAGTGTATTTTCACATATGTATGCTTGACTACTCTTCAGGGAGTGTAGTCCTCGATCCTCGTGCCACCAATCACGCATCTCGATGCATGATGGCCGAGGAGTCGAATTGCATGACTCAATGTGAAATGAATGCACATATAAACACAACAAGACCGAGACTCCATCATGGGTAATCCGGAGTGTCGGTGACCGGGAATCGAGATACGTTTCGTCACTCGGAGTACGAAACATCCCTCGTTTCCCGTGCTCGGGCTAACTCCTATCCCAAACACAATGCAATATGCATGATATGCATGAATGCGACTAATATACGTCCTAGCATACACAATGCTATGAAATGGCATACACAATGCACGATGCAACATGGCATACACAATGCTCTAACATGCAACCTAGCATACGCAATGCAAAGGACTAAGATAGCATACACAATGCAATATCGGCTTACATGAATATGAGTGGACCTCAGCCACACTCACATCAGCGGCCATAAGATGAAAATGAGACACTCGAGATGCGTGCACATGCACGCAAATCGAGGACCGATCCTAAGGCACGAATGCCACTCTAACAAGGCATGGCAAGGCATGGGATATGGCATACAAACATGCAAATTTCAGCGCTAAAATATGATGCTAAACAGCCCTGAATCATGGCAATATGGCACCCGATGCATGAGACGAACCCCGAAACTCAAAACTAGGCATGCGCAATGGCCTATAGCTATACAAAGCATGCATTATTTGATCATGAAGCATGAAGATAGAACCAAGGCAGTCCCAAAACATGCACATTTCCAGTTTAAAGCATGGCCAAATAGTGCTAGTAAGATAGACTAAAATAGCATGCAATTTCGACCAGTAAACATGGGTTACATGGCAAGTACATGAAGCGAGCACTCACCAAACCAGAAAAAATCAGTGAACTAAACATGCCAAAATATGCCCAAATAAACATGGAAAGGCAGGCAACACGTGCACGAATAAGGGGCTCCTTTAGAGGGCATACAAGGGGGTTATTAAGCACATGCAAGATAGACAAGAAGCATGACCAAAACAACTCTAGAAATCAAATATGGTAGTCCCAAAACTCATCAAATTGACCCTGAAATGTGGCTAAGGAGCATGCAAAGAGGGGTCCCTTTGAAAGGCCAAAATAGCCATCAAACAAGTCAAGGTGAGAGGGGGTTACCCCCCTCTGATTTGGACGTTCAAAATAGCATCAAAGCCACTGGAAATCCACTGGATTCCAGTGGCTAGAGAGCCAAACAAAGCATGCCACAAAAGCTTAGGTGTAAGGCTCAAAATGAGAAGGAATCAAGCATACAAGGAAGCATATGACCTCAAATAAGAAAATACCCTTAATAAAACATGAAGATGGTGTCAAAAAAATCCTCTTTCCAGTTTATAAAAAGTCTCAAAAATAAACACAAGTAGGGCTAATCTATCATGCAAAAATGGCCCTAAAAGAGAGGTTAGAGACAAGGGACATAAGCTGGCCCCAAATGGAAAAGAGCCCTTCAACAAAGTTTAAGAGAGGCTCAAAACATGGCACTTTACAGTTTATATCAAGCCACGAAAATGATCACAAATAGGGCTAAACTATCATGCAAGAAAAAGGCCTAAAAGAGGGATAAAGAGACAAGTGGTAGCAACTGACCTCAAAAAGAGGAGAGCCCTTCAAGAAAGTTGAA
Source organism: Camellia granthamiana (assembly GCA_036172215.1). Taxonomy (NCBI): domain Eukaryota; kingdom Viridiplantae; phylum Streptophyta; class Magnoliopsida; order Ericales; family Theaceae; genus Camellia; species Camellia granthamiana. Next base: position 25,564,435 of record CM069910.1, on the reverse strand, counting down.
GAGGGGCTCAACAAAAGACATTTCACAGTTTATAACCAAGTCCAAAACAGCTCACAAATAAGCCTAAAATATCATGCAAAAATGGGCCTAAAAGAGAGTTTAAACACAAAGGGTGAGGAGGAGACCTCAAACAGAGAAAGATCCTTAATCAAACATGAAAAAAAGCTCAAAATATGGCTATTTACAGTTTGGGTCGAAGCCCTAAAATGTAAGCAAGAAAGGCTAAAATAGCATGCAAAATAAGGCAAGAAAGAGGGAAAATGGGACTCACCCTTGTAGAACCAAGCTTCAACAGCTCTTGGACCAGGTTTGGGAGCTCTTAACCTCTGGAAAACAACCTCAAGTTGCTGGAATGGATGTTGGAGATGTGGTGCTATGGGTTGTAGTGTAAAATGGTATAGGACTTAAGGGGTTTTGAGGGTTGAAGTGTAGAGAGAGAGAGATTGAATGCAAGAGCTCAAAACCAAATTTTGTAACCTTCCAAAATGCAGCTGGGGGTGCTGGTTATATAGGCAAAGGAGTGGAGGAAAGGGAGGGAAAATCAAATTCAAATTTTCCCCCCAAAAGACCCCCCCGGATACAAGATCTGGGGGGAAAAAGAGGGCATATCTATAATGTACCTGTAGAGAGGAACAAGGCCGGCCAGGTTTTGAGGGTTCAGGTGGCCGGTCGGCCACCTCCCCTGGCCGGCCGGCCAGGGTCAAAAGGGTCAATGAAAATTAGTGGCCGGCCACCCCATATTGGTGGCCTCCCATGTGTGCACAACACAGCTATGTGGTCAAAACCCTGAAAATGTGAACCAGGAGAGAGAAAAACTAGCTTTTTAGAGGGGTTCAAAAGGGTCAGGACGAATTGCTGGCCGGCCATGTCATATTGGTGGCCTCCCAGGTGTGTACAACACAAATATGGGGTTTAGGGCCAAAGAAAATGGCCCGGAATGGTCAACATCAGCTTTCTAGCGAGGAAAACGGGCGACGGAGAGCGATGAAGGAATAAAGCTGGTCTTCAGAACAATTGCTGGCCTCCCACCCTTCTACAAGCTTCCTAACCATGAAAATAAGATCCCTGCCAAAAATGAATTGAAACCGATGCAAAACGAAGGTTCGAGGGCCGAAACACGCAGCCCGAGGCCCCGAAAACTGACTGTTAAGCACCAGAGGTGGCGCTCGACCACGAAGTTGGTCTCTCGAGCCTCAGTGTCCCTCAAAAGGGAGTAAATAAGATGTATGCCAAAAATCGGAGCAAACGGAGGTGGTTAAGCGGTCCCGAACCGAGGCACACGGCCGATGGCTTCGAAAACCGGGAACCGGGCTTCGAAATGGAAAAAATGGCCTACGACCACAAAACGCAGCCTACGGCCATTGAGAGATGATCTACGAGACCTCTCCCTCCCTTCGGGAAGAGAAAATGGAGAAAACGGGACCTGGTTCGCAAACCGAGACAAAACACAAAAGAGTCCGGAAGTCTAGAGGCAAGGCTCGCAGCCGAGACTCCGCAACCTCCGAACGAGCACAATATGCAACATTACCGAGCGCTCAGTTGATGACGTCTGAGTCTTAAGGTCGGTCAAAAATGGGATGTCTACAGGTAACTCAAAACATTCGTAAAATATGTTATGGTGACTCAAGATATAATATTACTCACCTTATTATCGACCCTTAGCCTTTACTTCTCTATTATTACTTACTAGTATACTGTACTTATTTTGAATCTATGTATTTCTTCCTTGTTTCTTTCCAAAGCTTGGCGACTCTCTATGGGAAATGTGCACAGTCATTGTAAATTTGCCACCACGTGTTACTCAAATCACTTGCCACTTGCTTCTTCCCTATTATGACTTATCCCGGTGCTTATCTAAATAGGCATATTCACCACCCTATGTGTTAGGGTGGTGATAGGCCGTATATATCCATTTTTTTTAAAAAAAAATTATTTATTTATTTTTTATTATTAACATTTCACTTTATTAACCATTCAATATACACTCCATATATATGTATGTGATATTTATTTAGGGTGTCACAAAAAGACCAACAAACTTATATAAAAATTAATTAATTAAAACTTTTAAATGTTATTTTAATCTTAAAATTTAAACCGTCTTGAACTGAAATATACACAATACTATAATATTAAATAGGAACATAATGTTCATTTTATATAAGTGAAACAACCAACTTTTTTCTTATTTTCTCGATGTGAGATTGTAAAATAAAAGTTAACAATTGTTTGAACGGAAAGTTTATTTCTAATCAGACAATCAGTTGTTCAATCCTTAATGAAGTAAATCTTTAGTTTATTTCGAATCAAACAAATGCAACCAATATATTTTGATAAAATCGCTAAAATCGCAGTGGATCCGGCAAACAAAAAATGATTCAGCCTAATAAGTTAGGTCAAAAGATCAACCAACTTATACAAAAATTAATTAATTAAAACTTTCAAATTTTATTTTCAAATTTAAACTGTCTTGAACTGAAATATGCACAATACTATAATATTAAATAAGAGTATAAGATTCACTTTATATAAGTGAAACAACTCACTTTTTTCTTATTCTCCGGATGTGAGATTATAAAATAAATTATATCATAGACTAATTGGAGTTTTTATTTTAAAATTTAAATTATCTTGAACTGAATTATGCATAACACTACCTTATTAAAAGGGAGTATATGATTTACTTTATATAAGTGAAACAAACTTTACTTTTTCTTCTTCTCCCGATGTGGGATTATAAAATAAATCATAAACTAATTAGAGTTTTATTTTTGTATGGTTAATAGAAGTTAGCCAATAGAAATTTTTTTAATTATTTAAAATTACTAAAATCAGTATGAGAAATCGCGATTAAATCGGCGAATCGGTCAAACCCAAAATGGTTCAGCCTAATCAGTTGTCAAACCCAAAATGGTTTAGCCTAATTGGTTAAGTCAAATGACCAACCAACTTATACAAAAATTAATTAATTAAAACTTTTAAATGTTATTTTAATTTTAAAATTTAAACTGTCTTGAATTGAAGTATACACAATACTACACTATTAAGATTCACTTTATATAAGTGAAACAACTCACTTTTTTCTTTTCTTTTTTCTATGTGGGATTATAAAATAAAATTTAATAATTATTTGGACGGAAAGTTTATTTTTAATTAAACAATCTCAGTCTTGCAAGATTTAATCAGATCAATCTTTAATTTATTTCGAATCAAAAAATGAAATCAATATATTTTGATAAAACTGCTAAAATCGCGGTTAAACTAATGAATCAATCAAATAAAAAATGATTTAACCTAATTGGCTAGGTCAAAAGAGTCAGGATCCCCTCCTTGAGGCCTCTTCTTCATTTCTTACTGGCAATGGCTGAGATCAGTCGTTGCAGATCCAACGGCTATTTAAAAAAAAAAAAAAAATTAAAATTGAATTGAAATTTTCCCGTCCAAACCCAAAGCTGTATAGGTTATACACAAATTTGGAATCAAATGTCATCACACGCACTTCTTCTCCTCCACAGAACCCATCCTCACCGGCGACCCACTTCCGGTGGCAATCTACGCTTGACGGCAACCCACTCCCGACGCCAGCGACCCACTCGTGAAACCCAACCCAACCAATCGAGGTGAGTCTTTTATTATGTCTGCTTCGCAAACACACAGCTTTCACGCTTGTCTCCTACACCTCACCAAACCCGTCTCATCGGTGACCCTCTTAACGGCGACCCACTCCCTAAACCTAACCCATTGCTTTGCCCTCATTCTCTCTGCCCTCACTTCGCGAACCAGAGAGCAAACCACACACATAATTATCAGAAAATAATTCTTGATAGCAATTTATTTGGGGGTATAAGATTGGAATATCTGATTCAAGTAATTCCGATTGTGGTATTTCTGGAGAGTCTTTGTTTGCCAAACTTGTTCGAATCTCTGTTTTAGGTATTAGTGTTTTGGGGAGTCTTTCTTGCTGCTGAAATGGGTGCAGAAATAAAGTTTCTCAAACAGAAATGGGGTTGAACACTGTCTGAAATTGATGTCCATCTGTTGCTGCTGTCCATCTGTTGTGAACATGAAAGAGCTTGAATTTGTTCTTGTTTTTTGTGTGAACATGTATGAGGGTTAAATGTTTGCTGAAATTGTTTTTTGTTTATAGTTGCTGAAATTGGCCTAAAATGTGTGTTATGGCTTGTATTTACACTGGAAATGTGTCACGACCCAAACCCGCCCCTATAGGTTTAGTATCATAACCGACCAGTAATCCTTGAATTATCGAAGGCCTCTGAACTGATTAACATAATTAAGGGGCTAGCAGAAGCAAATACATAAATAGCATTGTCCAATGAGCTATGCTGACTTATATGAAACAGAATATTTAAAATTTTACATACATAACCAAAAGTCATTCATACATTATACCCACACACATAAACGTATCTTAAGTACAGCCAACGAAATAAACACATCATATATACATAAGTAACCGAAACTCATAACATGCGACACGTCCAGAACCTCCACGTGAGGCGCAATGGTTGGCTGACAACAGAACACAGATCCAAACAAAAGCCCTTAGGCTCGATCTCCAAAATGCCCACCTATACATATATATACACACAGTGAGCTAAAGCCCAGTGAATAACATTAAGGTAAAGAGGTTAGTGAACGAAATCCGAACATATCACAAGCGTAAAACAGATCATAGCATAATTATTCTCGTATCTGAACATAATAATGGTACATCCCATAGAACGCATCACATATTGTCTTCCGACTAGAGTAATCGGTTCCAGATACCGATTAAACACATATCACCACAATGAAGTGGCTAATGAGATCTTGTAATCACATATATGTCAAGGACTCGCATTAACATGCCGTCCTCCATAACTTGGGACTATCTATGGATGCCATAATAGATTCGCAAATAGTATATTCGTTCACATAATTAAAATAATATTTCAGAAATTATAACTTATCACATAATAGTTGAAACATAGTTCATATCAACATATTTTTACAGAAATGTTACTCACAGTGGTTCCTGTAAACGGCCAATCAATCCTCGAGTCTCGATCTACAACCACAAGGTACATAACGCAAACATAACGTATCATTACATATTCATATGGCCAACACGGCTTAACTTTCTTTACATAAGTTTCTTACTTAACGCATTGTTCCAAAACACACTCTTATGATCTCATAACTTAGTACATTCCTTTTCTTAGTGTGTTTCTAATCCATAACCTCATTACTATAGCTTAATTAAGGCTTAGGAATGCTTAAGATACAGTGAGGATGCCAAAATGCATTGGAAAACATTTGGTCAAATTTCTGAAAATAGGGTCCCCGCTCGAGCGTAGCTTTTCTCGCTCGAGCGGACATGCAAAATGTGAATGGTCGCTCGAGCACAGATTTCTTTGCTCGAGCGGTCTGCAAAGATATGAAACTTCTGGGAGCTTGCATTTCATGCTCGAGTGGACTTCTAGTCGCTCAAGCGGAAGTGCACGCACTCAGAGTGGTCGCTCGAGCGTGAACTCCTACACTCGAGCGTGGATGCAAATTCTGGAATTTTCATATTTGTTCTACCAGCTCAAAACTCGGATTTAACTCTCCAAAACACATCTCTTGGGCCCCAAAACTTGAGATAACATTGTAAACTTGCAAAGTATAAAGGATTAAGGATTATTTCACAAAATCATGGCCCAAGAGTTTGCCAAAATCTCACAATTCAACTTGAAACTTAAGAAGCAAAACATGCATGTAAAATCTTTCAAGCTTTTTCTTCAAAACTCATGAATTTAACAAATTGAGCTCACAAGCCCCATGCATGTAAGAAATCCCTTCTCAAAACATGAATTCAAGTGAAGAAACATGATAATTCAAACATGCATGTATCAAATAACTCCCATAATAATTTAGATGCTCAAAATCAAACTTAACATGTCAAAACTCCATATTTCCATGCATGAATGCCTCAAATTCATTTAAATTCTTTCCTTCCACTTCCAACACATGCAATTGAGCCTCAAACCTTTATGAATTATGTATGCATGTGACTTCTAGCTTTTAATTTCATCTCCAATGGCCTGAATGATGCACAAACATGAGAGCTCTTGACAAATTCATACATGCATGTATAACTTAGCAACATTTCCTTTATTCAAGCTTATTTTATGCATTTAAACTCATGATCTTGATGAAATCTCATGCTAGACGACTTAGATGCACAATCTAGAGGTTGCAATCTTACCTAAAGCCTTCAATTAGCTAGATACTTGCACAATCTTTGATCAATTCAACCTATATCATCAACTTCATCTCAAGAACACACTTTCTCACTTTACACTTGAGCTCACTCTCTCTCTCTAGAATGTCTCACCAGATTTTTCCACTCAAAGAATGAAGGGTCTTGAGCTCAAACTGAGCTTATAACTCATATATATACTTATGATGCCATAATACATTAATTGGAACATTAGGCTAACCAAACACAACTCAATTAATCAGACTGAGTCAATTTTTAATAAAATTTTCCATATGGTTCTAAAAATTCCGAATAACATATTCATGTAATCAATTTCGATTTCGGATGCCGATAAGGCTTTAAATTTTCATATTAAAGCGGAATTCTGGACAGATATTTCTTCAAGTAACAGATAGAAAGCCAAAAATCATGCAAAATACATAATAAACACATAATTTATGTTAATCCTCTCATTAGCATCATTAAATACGAATTAGTAGCTAAATGCGGATCGGGGTTGTTACAAAATGTTCCAAATTTTGATAACTGTTGTTGTGCCAAAGGTTGTTGTTCATGTTACTGAAAAAAGTTGATGAAATTGTGCTGAATTTGTTGTTCAATCTAGTATGTAGTTGGTTCAATAAACAAATGGGAACATTGCCCACCACAAGAACAGGAAGGAAATGGCTAATTGTTGTTTTTTTTTTGCATCACTTTTAACACAAATTCTTATTTAAAAAAAAAAGGGACACTAATTTCAACATGAACATCCCCATAAACAACCAAACCCATGATTCATATTAATGGAAACTTACTGAACACCCAGTTAACTGGTTCATTTGATGGGAATATGAGATTGAAAGAGAGAAACAAACAAATCACCTCTTCAATATTGAATTACTTTTAAATAATAATAAATAAATAAAAAGAACTTGTAAAATCTGGTTTGGATTTAATTGGAACTTCAGAGCTACTTAGGGAGAGACTGAGACTGGAATCCAAGATTGAAATAAGAAAATTTGAAATTCAGGAACTATTATTTCTTCTGAGGGAAACCAGTTGAGAAGTAGTGGTTAATGTTAATTGTCTAGTTTAGGATTCATGAATTACTTGGTATTGAATGGTTATTTTGGAAGATACATGGACAATGTATTGAAACTCAAAGGCTGAGTTGTATTTCAAATAATTAAAGTGGTACATTTTAAGAAAACATGAAAGATGGAAACTTTTGTAGATAAGAATTAACTAAAATTAACAGAGCTCCTATTTAATTTTATTTGATTTTGTTGAGGTGATATTCCTCTTGTTTCTTACCGTATTATTGGTGTTTCACACTGAAGACTCCATTTTATGGGCCACAATTACTCACATTTGAACGTTGAAGCCATACGATCACACTTGCAAGTTGCTGGAGAAGAGCTAAAGCACAAAATTCAATCTATTCATAGAGAGAATCAATCCACCTTGGGTTTCAGGAGTGGGTGTCGACGAGAGTGGGTCGCCGGTGAGGCTGGGTTCGGTGGAGAACCAGGTTGTGAGGGTGGGGGTGAGGTCAAATGTGTATAACCTGTATATATAGGAGAAAGAAAGAAAGGCGTCGGCCGGTTTCATTTCAGGAGCTTCTTGAAGTTGTCGAATGTGGGTTGCCGGTGAGGGTGGATCACCGGTGAAGGGGTGGGTCACCGGTGAGGGTGGGTTCGGTGGAGGAGAAGGGGGCTGAATGAGAGTGAGTGAGTGAGAGTGAGTGTATATTTGTATAAGCTATATATATCTTTGGGCGGGAAAAAGGAATTTCAATTTGTTTTAATTTTTTTCCTTCTTTTTTGATCTGGACCGTTAGATCTGCAATGGCTGATCTCAGCCGTTGGCAGTAGGAAATGAAGGAGAGGCAATAAGGAGGGGATCCGAACTCAGGTCAAAAGACCAACCATGTTACACAAAAATTAATTAACTAAAACTTTTAAAATTTAAATTATATTAAATTGAAACATGTACAACACTACAATATTAAATGGGATGAGATTCACTTTATATAAGTAAAATAACTTCTTTTTTTTTTAATTCTTCTCCCGATGTGAGATTATCAAATAAAAGCTAGCCAATGGAGATTTTCTTAATTGTTTAAAATTTAAAAAATCAAGAAAATTAGTATGAGATATTGAAACTCTTACAAGATTCCTCACTAAAAACACTACAATATTAAATGGGATGGGAGTATAAGATTCACTTTATATGAGTAAAACAACTTTTTTATTTTTTTATTTTTATTCTTCTCCTGATGTGGGATTATCAAATAAAAGCTAGCCAATAGAGATTTTCATTATTGTTTAAAATTAAGAAAATCAAGAAAATTAGTATGATATATTAAAACTCTCACAAGACTCCTCACTAAAAACCCATTTTCCTTATATAATATATAGATAGATAGATAGAGATAGATAGAACTTGATAATTACATCTTCTCTCTCTCTTTTCTCTCTACACTTTGCTTTGCTTGGGACTCGAATAGGTAGTCTCATAAATTACTTAACATCTTTGAAAATGAAGAAAATCTCCTATATTTTGGTTGAATAACATTCAAATCAATGGGAAGTGATTAAGAGTTTTAAAATTAGAATTCTAACTTGAGTTCTAATGATATGGTCAAAAAAATGAAAATAAAAAATCAAGCTTAAGCATCACATCACAGTGAGCCCTATCTCCACTAGAGCTCTCTAGAGCTCCTTTATTATAACTCTCAATCATTTTTGTATATTATATTGTGCCTCGGTTTCAATGGAGGTGGAGAAAAAGCGGAGGATTTTACGAAAAATTATTAGTTATTCTAGTGCGTCACGTGGTTATATCACTCACCAATTACATTTTATTATATCTTTTCATGTTTTTTAATTAGCCAATATAAATTTAGTAGTGCTACATGTATCAATTAATATACTAACTAGTGTACCAACATATGTTATGATATTATTACTGACTCTACCTATTATACAAATTACAAATACCTAAAACCTTTAAAATTATACCATATTGTCTATTAATACACTAATTGGTATACTAATTGGTGCATATAGTATTATTCTTATAAATTTGTAGATTCTACATTTTACACTAATCACAACCTTATTAGAACTTCATGTAACAGTATTCCAAAATCAACCAATAACTTCTCGATTTCACAAGAGCGTGTACGAAAGGCCTCCACATGTGTCAATAGTTTATTAGAATAATTACAATTCTGTATTATACTTTCAAAAATTTTTTTTTATAAATTTATTAAAAAAATTATAATTATAATTATTTTTGTTGATAAAATTTACTATCAATCTATAATTATTTTTTGAAAAATATACTGAGATAATTTCCCTAACTTATTTATACACTCTCACCAGTATAAAACTTTGCCTTCATGGGTTGGTTTCGGAGAGTAAAGGTTTGGAGAAATTTTTGTATGCCAATAGGATACAACGTGACACTATCTTCCACTAATCACAAATGTGTATGCCCATTATTGTTCCCCAAACACTCAACATAAATGTAATGGATCCTACTGTCAAAGCCAATCACAATAGTAGAAGGTACCACGTGACATGTTCCCTATCCGCATACAAAAATTTCTCAAAGGTTTGTGTTTGTTTGCTTGTTTAAGTTGGATAAAATTATTGTACAATAAGATTGAATAAAAATATTATAAGTTAAAAATGTAAAATAAATTATGTTTATTTATGTAATAATATAATGATATTAATTAATTATATAAAAGGTGACATTATTACTTTTGTAAAATGCAGAACAAAACATTCATTTTACATCCAATTCTACGGGATTGGATTTTTTTTTTTTTTAAATGAAAAAAAAGGAAGCTCTGTGGTGTCATCACAGTCTCTGCGGGCTCTGGCTTCGGGGTAACCGGCTGCCAGCCAAATTTAACCTAACCCGTAGAAAGGGACCCATCACCAAGGCACCAATGGAGCTCAACTACATGCCACAGCTTAAGGACAGGTGTCGAGTGGAGTACAGGACAAGCTCTCAGAAGAGATCACATTACCCCCCTCAAGAATCGACCCTGGCTCTAGGGATGGCAATTTGAAACCGGTCCGACGGGGATCCCCGATCCCGACCCCGATTTAAGCGGGTTTTCCCCGAAAAATACCCCCGCGGGGACGGGGATGGTATTTAAAACTTAATCCCCGAACAGATTCGAGCCGGGGACGGGGATCAGTGTTCAAGCCCCGGCCCCGTTCCCCGGCCCGATTTTTCCCCGAAATGAATTTACTAATTTACCCCTCTATATATATATATACACAAACATACTAATTTATTAATTTCCCCGGTTGTTCCAGCCCCGTGTCTCTCTCTCTTCACTCTACTCACTCTCTCACTCTCACACAGTCTGTCTGTGTACCTCTCCCTCTCCCCTCTCCCTCAGTCACTCTGATTTCTCTCTCGTTCTCTCACCTCTCGTTATCATCATCATCATCAAGATCCACCACCGTGAAGCCACCGACGTGAAGCACCGATCTCACTCACTGACTCTGATTTGTCTCTCGTTCTCTCACTTGTCGTTATCATCATCATCATCATCATCAAGATCTACCACCGTGAAGCACCGATCTAAACCGTGAAGCCACCGATCTAACAGATCGTAGTGTTTGAACTGTCAAGCCAAGCCAAGCCACCGATCTAACAACTCTCTCTCTCTATATATATATATATTTGTGTGTGTATAATGAACATGTTTTTTTTTTTAATTTATTTATTTAAGTTGATGTTTGTGTTTATGTTCTAGATCTGTTTATATATATCATCATGTTCTAGATCTGTTTATATATATCATCATGTTTACAGATTAATTTATTTATGTTCTAGATCTGTTTATCATCATTTATCTGCGTGTGTGTGACATGAACAAGTTCAGATTTTTGAGATTTGAGATTTTTTTTTGAGATATATATATTATATATATCTTCGTCGCCAGATTTTTGATATATATATATATCTGCGTTGATGATGATATATATGTGTGTGTAATAGATTATACAACAGTTGATGATGATGATAGATTGTTGTTTTTGTGTTTAAAAAAAAAAATAAACAGGTTGGGGATTTTCGGGGTCGGGGAAAACCGATCCCCGATCGGGGGCGGGGGCGGGGGCGGGGGCGGGGGGGCCGATGGGGTCCCCGTCGGGGATCGGGGCCGGGGACGGGGAATTTCTCACTATCGGGGATCGGGGACGGGGAGTGTGGTCCCCGGCCCCGAACCGCCCCGTTGCCATTCCTACCTGGCTCAGTGCTGAGGAATGCGTTGCATTCTTCACTAGGGCCCCAACCTTGGTGGTTATGGGATTGGATTTGAGAGTGTTTTTTAGAATTGAATATTTTAATTGTCTTTGTAGATTTTTATAAAAAAAAATATACAAAATAAAAATAAAAATAGAGAGAATAATATGATTGGACGTATTGACTTTTTGACTATTTTAGTCAAAAAGCCAACACCCCAAATGGGGCTCTATTGGGACAAACTTCTACTCCATCCATCTTATTTTTTTTTTTGTCAACCTTTCATTTTGGTTCATCTCAAAATAATTGTCTACTTTCTATTTTGAGTATTGAATTTTTTTATATTTTCAAAATTACTCATTATATACAAGTACAAACACATTTTAAAATTCAAAATTAAAGGATGTTATGATAAAAGTATTTTAAATTTTGAATTGATGTGTAATGATTGTTTGTTGGGATATTCTATTTCCACACATTTAATTGCCCAGTGCACACACTTAATGAAATATTATTTTAATGATAATTATACCCAAAACTAAAATGACTATAATAGAAATCCACTAGCACCTATAATATGAAAATATTCACTGTATACATTTTTTAAAAAGAAAAAAAAATCTCAATATACACATTTTGAGTAAAAAAATTCCTAAATCCTAATTTTTCCATTGTTGTCACTTTGCTTGCTACATACTCTATACTCCTCTATTCCTTGCAAAGCAATATTCTCTTAACAACTCTCATATTGCTTTAATATTCAGATTTATACTCTATTAGTGATGAAAATGTTAGTTTTTTCGTGCAGAACTTTTTTTTTTTTTTTTTTCCTTTTGCAGTTTTTAGTCAGACAACCAGAGCCAAATTATTTCATTATATTCAGACATCAACTGTCGAATTATTTCATTATATTCGGACATCAACTGTCGAAAGTTTTTTTTTTAATTTTTTTTTCTGAACAAATTTGTCAAACTAATCATTTTTATTCGGAAGTTAAGTTTCGAATTAAATGTATAATTTCGAAAAATTAATGCCAAAATCCCCAAATCGAAAAACATAAAAAAAAATTTAAAAAGAAAAGGAGTTTTATGGCAATGGAGTGCACAGAGATTTGAAAATAGTAAATGCAATAACAAAATGGAAAGATACCTCATCTTTAACAATATTTTGGAGAGGTTTTAATGGTATTTTTAATAGAGGTTCAATAGAGTCTTCAATTAAGGTCTTCAATGGAAGACTTTTTTGTCTTCATTTCACTTCACACTGTGGTTTTGAATGATCTTCATGTGGGTTTACAATAGGTCTACAAATCTAGAAGCATAGTCATTCAACAAGTGTATGGAAAGAAGGGTTGAGTGGTGTGTGTACAATGATTATGAGTGAATGATATAATTATAACTTTTAGTGTGTGAATTGAGAAAATTAATTAATAATCAAATTAATAAGTATATGTATTGAGAGAAAATATGCACAGAGGTAATTAAGTGTGTGGAAATATATTTTACCTTGTTTGTTTGTCTCCTTAGCTTTCATTTGACATGTCAAAAAGCTTGACTTTTTAAGTATTTTAGTTATAAAAAGATAAAATAGATTAAAAAATTAATAAAATAAAATATCATATCAAAATCATAATTATTTTTTTTTTTTTTCATAAAAATTAAAAAAATTAAAAAATTTATCCCAATGAGACGGAATGAGTGTTTTAAGGGTGTGTTTGATTGGACAGACTGGATAAGGGGGGATTAGAATCCATCGGATTTGAGTCCTGGGACTGTGAATCACCCGGACTATTTGGTTGGATTGGATATGTATCCTGTGTTTGTTTTTTCATGGGATTAGATGTCTGGAAAGGACTATTTTTAGTTAATTCAACGTTTGGTTGGACGGACTGGATAGGATAAATGAACAAATGACTATTTTACCCTTTTTTAATTGTTTACTAAGTAATAGCAATATTAAACATATCTTTAATATTTTAACTATTTTTAGCTAGATTAAATAAAAATTTATTTTATTTTATTTTTTACACAATTAAATAAATTTATTTTTTTTAAAAAAATAAAAATAAAAAATCAATAAAAACATATATTATTTTTTTAATTAAAATTTTAAATAATTTTTTTTAAAAAAATAATAATAATCAAAAAATGAAATTAAATAAAACATCTATTAAATTTAAATAATGAAATTAAATAAAACATAAACAAAATTTTAAAATAAAACATCAATAAAATATCCATAAAAAATTATTTTAAAAAATTAAATAAATAAAACATCAATAAAAAGTTAAATAAAATTATTTTATTTTTAAATTGAGACATTTAAATTTTATTGAATTTTATTAAATATAATACATAATTAAATAGTAGAGGGTCAAAATTGTCATTTCATCATCTAATCCAAACAGTGATTAGTCCCCCCAAAACAATCCCATACCCCCCTAGGACACAATAGTCCCCCATATGGGGGATAAGGAGTCCGGCCGGACATGGAGTCCGACGGACTAAAAAAAACAAACATTGGATTGAATTTACTGTGCGGATTACAATCTACACAGTAAATAATCCCCCCTTATCCCCCAATCAAACACAAGTTAAACTATGTTTCCCAATAGCAACGGATAAGTAGCAACTGAGAACCATCAAAGCAAGAGCAACGGAGTCATTCTTCATTATTTTGTTTTGTACTCCCGAGATTGTTTGGGATAAGTAGCAACTGAGAACCATCAACGCAAGAGCAACGGAGTCATTTTTCATTTTTTTTTTTATACTCCCGAGATTGTTGGGATAAGTAGCAACTGCGAACCATCAAAGCAAAAGAATAAGTGGATAAAACAGATAATTATGAGGTGATGTTTGATTTAAAAAATTAACAGTGGGGGTATTAATAATTTTATTAAATTAGTATAATATTTATTATCTAATTAAATTAGTAAGATAAATTATTTCTTTATCTATTATTTAATTTGTATTGAATAAGAAAATATATGAAAATAAAAGAGATTTTTTATTTTATTTCCTAATTTAGGATATATAATCTCACCCTTATTTCATTACTAATAATCCTATAAATTTGTTGAATTAATTATTTATTAAATTAATAATCCTGAAACAAAGTTTCAAAACAAATACAAAATTATTTGACCTACAAATTAATAATTCCAATCTCATATTCTAATCTTATCAAATAAACATGCCCTTAAAAAACTATCAAGATCCCGTTAGCAATACATTTTTGCACTAGGGTCATTTTAGGGAGTAGATTAAAAACTACTTTTTAACTTTTAACCTTTTTTTTTTTCTTCACAAAAAAAATTTAAAAAATCAAAAAATATCTTTTAACCTTCTTCTTAAAACACCACTACAGCCATTGATAATGGAATCAAATCATTTGATTCAAAATATAAAAGGGCTTGTTTGGCTGGACATACCTTCCAAATTCAGCTAACAGCCAAGTCATTATAAAGATATTCTGGACATGGTTTCAACCATCTTGCTGTGTGTTTGTGCCGCATTATGTTGGGCCAACCCCTACTTTAAAAGGAAAGCACAAATTCCCGTTTACAGTATAAGAAATTATATTTTTGCCCATTAAAAAATTAGTGGGCAAAAATTTATTTTTAGTCAGTAAAAATTTTTTATGACTAAATTTTTTGATCGCCGCTTTAGTCACCAATGGAAGGTCGGGAAATTACTTGATTTTTTTGGAGAGAATAAAAAATAGCACAATAGAGAGCGATAGACACAAATATGTATTGATATATAAAAGAAAAATGTTTTAGAATTTTAATTCTTGAGATCTAGAAGAGCTCTAAACAAGTGGGTCTCACTTACGATATGATGTGTGTTTTTATTTTATTTTTTTTAAACTATCACATCATTAGAGCTCCCTAATTAAGGCTCCCTATCATTACTGTATATAAAAAGAAGATATTTTGTTATTTACATTATTCCAATCAAGTCTCCATTCTTATTCAACCCTTAATGGCATCACATGTTTCTTTTTTTTTTTGATCGGAAGAAATATTCCATTCAAGAAGCCAAACGGCATTTACATGAGTCCATCCAACCCAAAACTTACATCAAACAAAGTGAAAATAAAGTGAGAAGCACAGAGGAAGAAAAAACTATGACAATATTCGAACTCACATTACGTGTCTGTGCTCGTACTGCAAAGCAGAGCCGATTATAAAAGTTCGGCAATAGAGCATGTTCAAGATATATCATAGATCCCAACCACAGAGGGGGTAAGTTGAAACAAATCTGCACTGATGGACTCAAAGAAAATTAGCCAAACAAACCCAAAACAACAAACACACAGAAAAAAATAAATAAAAACAAAACAAAACAAGACCCAAATCCACATCCAAGCAAACTACCATCAGCAGTGGGGTCGGTGAGTCCGACAAAGGTGAAGGCGGCGGGAAAGAGGGCTGAGAAACCGGCTGAGGTGGAGGCGGTGGTGATGGCATATCCGTGAAGCCACTCTCGGAGTTGATGGAGGGAAGGGAGGAAACACCTCACAAAGGAAGGAGAAGGTGGAAAGCTAGAGCTTCCAAGTTATTTGTAGCAAAGCAAGTAAAAAAGAGAGAAATGAGGGGTACGGGGAGGGGGAGAGGAGGCCGGAGGCTGCCGGAGGCTGCCGGAAACCCCCTTTCCCACGGACGGCTGCTGCAAGCTTTGAAACCCTAGGAAAAGAAAAGTTTAGAGAGAGAAACTCTCAAACTAGAGAGAGAGAGAGTGAACCAATCTACCAAATGACTCACATGAATGACCAATTTTCTGACATCACATGTTTATTCACACAAACCCTTACTTTTAGTTTTACTCTCTAGAACATCATCAAAATTGGTAGACATTTTACCCATTCAAACGTTATTATAAAGTGTATATATTTTATTTTGCGTATTAATTTTTTTATATTTTTATTTCAATCACACTTTTTATTTAAACTATTTATTCAAATATTATTCAGTATGTTTAGTTTTAGTTTTCTGAATTTAATTTTCTAAAAATTGAGTTTTTTTTTTTGTTTTTCGTATTTTTTTACTTTTAGTGAATATTTTTAAAATTTTAAGCAATTTTTTTTTTAACTTTTTTAGATGCACCTTAGATGTATCCAAATAGTAAAATATTTGTGAAAAAATATTTTAAAAAATTAATAAATACACAAAATTACGAAAAATGTACTAAATTTTCATTTTCATTTTTTAATTTTATTTTTGGTATTTAGTGAATTTTTTAAATATTTTTCACAAATATTATACTTTCTAAGTGTATTTATGTTAGGTGTGTCTAAAAATTTTAAAAAACTACTTAAAATATTAAAAAAATTCATTAAAAACAAAAAATATATGGAAAATAAAAAGGGAATTTTTTTTAGGGTCCCTGATATTAAGATTTTATAGCATAAAGGACATTCAATATTTTCATAATGTCTAAGGTCCCTCAGCATCGATTCAAAGAAATTTTAATCTATAAAAATTCTTCCCAGAAAAATTTTCTCTAGAGAAATTCTAGACTTCCCAAAGAATTTCTCTGGGTTCAAACCAGAGAAAATTGAAATTTCTCTGAGTTTAAACCAGAAAAATCTAGAGAAAATTAAACAACACAGAGAAAATTAAATAGGGCAGAGAAAATTACCTAGAGAAAATTAAAATTTCTCTGAGTTCAAACTAGAGAAATTCAGAGAAAATTGAACAATACAGAGAAAATTAAACAGGGTGGAGAAAATTAAACATGTCAGAGAAGAAAAATGAGAAGGAAAATGTACGCTACTCTGCAAATAGTGTCTTCGGGGAATTGGCCTTGGGCGAGGAAGACTGTGCTATTTTCGAATCCATTGTTTCATTCATCGCCGCCTAAAAATCATCACAAGTTCTGCAAGATGAAGTCTCCGCACAAGTTCTTGATCAGAACTAGGTCTTCATCGCTGCTTTCCCTTTCTCTCTCCCCCACCATATCTACGAGCTTGAGCAAGAAGAATGCTTTTAAGCCTTCGTCATCAACTGTTGCGAAACTACACAGATCGTTTTCGCCTTCCAGATTGACAAACAGATTGGTGCCACCATTGAAGAGCATGAAGATTGTGTAAAGGAGTGATGATGGGCTAATGATTCGTCTCAATTCAACTCCCATGCGATTCAATGTTTGAAAGGTTAATTTTCTTTTTTCATTATACATGTTCACGTTTACTAGCTTCAGCGACTTGAGTCCATACTTTTTCTTGATCTGCAATGACTCTACCGGTAACAAAATTTCTTTGTGATATATAGGTGTGGGGTTGAATGACTTTAGATATCATAAAATAATATTTTGAATCTCTTCTATTACTAAAAATAAGAGAGAGACATTAGACTAATTTTTCCAAATAAAAAAGTAGAATTTTCTAAAAAGTGTTTTCTGGAAACCAAAACCAAACAAGCCGATTAATTTTATAGAATGTCACATCAGGAATAAAGATGAAGGGGAATGATCCTAAGGATTAAATATATTTTACCTAACCTTTGAAAACTAATTACATATAACTAGTGAATGTAAGTTGAGTTAAAATGCCTAATCATATGCCTAGTGTATTGGAGTTGAAAAAAAAGTAAATTATACTAGACATTTTGACTAAGAAATTTCCTTTTTAGGAGATTTGGTCAAAACTCTCTCATAATAAAATTTTAGGAAAATTTAGTCAAAGCCCCTCAATTGGACCATTGTTTGGTGAAAATGACAATTCAATTTATTTTTCTTTATAAACCCTCTAAGGAGAAAACACATAATTGAATAAGGACAAAGTAAAATATCTACTTTTTTTTTTCTTTATACAATATTGCCAAAATAACATGTAACTGTCAAACAGAGTAACATGTTATTGTGAGACAGAATAACATGTTACTTTCAAATAGAATAACATGTTATTGTTACTGTTTACATCAATTTCAACGGTAATAATTAAAAAAAAAAAAAGAATTTCATAACTAATATGGATCTTATTTGATAGATCTTGATGAGAGAATTCTAAAAATATTAATTTTATTAAAAACCGACATCTATATAAAAGTTATATTATTTTAAAATTTAATATTTTGATAATAGTGATATTTGTTGAACTTTTCAAAGAAATTTTTTTGTACTTATCCTTAATGCATTAATTTTTTTTTGTACTTATCCCCCCAAAATTTTAATGCATTAAGGATAAGTACAAAAAAATTTCTTTGAAAAGTTTTAATGCATTAAGGTAGGGGTGCTCGCAGTTTGGTTTTGGATGGTTTGGTTTGAAATTTGGACCCGCCCGCATATGTGCAGTTTTGAGAAAATTGAACCCACAGCCGCCCGCAGTGCGGGTTGCGGTTTGTGTGGATAGGATTCGCAGATGTGCAGACGATTATGGACGGTTTACGGATTGAACTTTTTTCTTAAAAAAATTATTTTTGAGTATTTTTTTTTTTCATTTTGTAAATATTTATTTTGAGCCCTTTTACCCATTTTCTAAAAATGCTCAACATTAATAATTGCTAAATTAAAACTTATAAAATTAAAAATACAACAAAATCAATTTCTAACACAAGTAAATTATTCAAAATTCTAAACTTTTAAATAAAATCATAAACTAATACAAGCACATTTTTCAAAATCCTAAACTAAATCATTAAAATCATTCACTACCCAACAATATAATTAAGTAAAATCATTCAAAATCTAAAAGTATCTAGAATAGGATGAATGAAATTAATGGTCCAATTTTTTTTTTTTAAAACAAAAAAGTCTAAGTGCGGCCGGGTTCTTTCGGGTGCGGGTCAAATCTGCAACCCGCAATAGTGCCATATTCTAAACCGCATTCGTCCGTATTGTGTTTGCAAAACCGCCCATTTGTATGCGGGTCGGTTCGGGTTGGTGGGTTGTGCGGTTCGGATAGCCCTATGCCCAGCCTTACATTAAGGACAAGCAGAAAAAAAATTTCTTGAAAAGTCCAACAAATATCACTATTATAAAAATATTAAACTTTAAAATAATATAACTTTTGATGTAGATGTCGATTTTTAATAAAATTAATATTTTTAAAGTTCTCTTATCAAAATCTATCAAATAAGATCTATATTGACTATGAAATTCTTAAAAAAAAATTTATTACCGTTGCAATTGATGTAAACACTAACAGTAACATGTTATTCTGTTTGACAATTATTTTATTTGATAGTAATATGTTACTTTGTCTTACAATAAAATGTTACTCCGACAATATTATCCAAGAAAGGAAAAAAAAGATATTTTACTTTATTCTTACTCAATTATATATTTTCTCCTTAGGGAGTTTATGAAAATAAATAAATTAGACTCTCATTTTTACTAAATAAGGGTCTAATAAAGGGGTTTTGACTAAATTTCCCTATTATATACTTAGTGAATTGAAGATGCTCTTAGTACTTGATCAATTATATTTTGGAAAATTTTGATTATTTGTTTGCCTGTTTAAAAAACTTTTGAAGTTCTAATTATGTTTCGCAATTTTATTTCTTAAAGTCTACAATTTTTATATATTTGTAATGATTAGAGTCCTTGCTATTTCACCGGTGTTGGAGCCGATAGAGACGAATAAATATAACTTTGTGATAGAGGAGGTAGATAGAGAGCTGATAATGACGATGTTTGGGAAGCTTGGTTTTTTTTTTTTCACTAAAAGATAAATTGGTTATAAAATCAAAAAAAAAAAACAATCTAAACAAAATATCACATCAAACTCCATAATCATTTCACTTTTTATCTGACAAACATCACATCTAACCACAAAAAAACCTAACTATTTATGGGGACATATTTCTTGAATGACAATACGTTGCCAAGGTGGCACCGAAGTGCCAGCCGAGGTGCCACGTGTCTTGGTCATGGCGCCGAGGTGATCTCGGCTAGGCCGAGGTTATCTGCGGAGATACCGAAATCTGAGATGAACGGATAAGGGACGAGAATCCTAGAATGGAGGAGGACCTCAGACTGGATAAGGATAAAACTCTTAGAAAGTTTATCTTTATCTATAGGAGAGTCTAGGATAAGTATTGAGCCAGAGTCCATTGAAGCTAGGCTTCTACAGGGATCAAGTTAGTGTTGCTTATAAAAGTAAGGCACCCTCGTGGGTCTAAGGTACGCTTTTTGTATTCTGGCTTGTGAGTTAAGCACAATTGGTTATTTTTTAGAGATATTGATTACTGACTTGATCATCGGAGTGCCTCCGGGTGGACGAACTACCGCCAGAGTCTTATTTTTCTGTGAGAGGTCGTTCAGGCGCAATCTATTCTGCTAGTGCTCTCCAACTGAGTATCCATTTGGCAGTGTGGTCAGAAAACAACACACACAATTTGGTGTCGTCTGTGGGAAAGAAAGGAGAATAGATAGCCAACGACGGATAGAAAGAAAAGATTGGGGACGACATCCCTATTGGGAGTGGTAAGTACATTGACCCTAATGTGGAGGAGGATAACTGCAACGAAGAAACTCGGGATCAGAACCCTGGAGAGAAGGACGTCGGCCAAGAAGGAGACGCACCAAAAAAGGCAGATTGGGGCGGGTATTATAACGAGAACGACATCTAGGTGTGGAAAGATAGATGCCTACGGAGGGACGGAGAGATGAAGGGAATGGCGAACAAATTGGCGGACCTGCAATCGATCGTCAATTTCATGATGCAGAACAACGTCATACAACCACTATTCCCGTTACTAGACACGCTGATTCCAACAGCCAAGAACAATGCCCAGAAAAGGGAGCAGAAAACAGTCCCTGTAGTCTCCCAGCACATCAGGACCAAGGAACACTCTCACCGACCTTCAAGGGAGGTTGGGCGAGGAGAGTTAATGAAGGGAGATTCTTGAAGGACGCATTGTACCAAAGAAGCTGACCCCAAAGAATATCGACATGTTCAAGGGAAGGAACTTTGTTTCGATGCAACAAACGGAGAGAGATCTAAGAGGACTCATAACGATACTGGGAGTAGCGTACCAAAAAGGCTGAAATCCATTGATAGCCGAGCTCCTGGACGGACCAAGGAGGATCTGAGGGATTATCTCCAGAGAAAGCGACGGGATGTCGAGGTAACCTTTCCGGTTAAGCCGAGAACACCGTTTTCGGTAGAACTGGACAAATTTGAGGCCTAAAAAATGTTCCACATGCCGAGGTTCCAGATATACGACGGTAAGTCTGACCCTAACTTTCACGTCGGCTTGTACTTGAACTCAATGGCACTGTACACCGGGAACGAGCCGTTGTTCTGCAAAGTGTTCCCTTTATCCTTTGAGGAAATTGCATCAGACTAGTTTCACAAGTTACTGAAAAGAACTGTGAAAAGCTGAGAAGGCCTAGCCGAGATGTTCGTGGCTAGATTTGTGACAAACAAACTATAGCCATTAAGGGTGGACTCCCTGATGGCTCTAAGAATTGGCGAGGATGAAAGCCTTAGGGCCTATGCGAAAAGGTATTATGAGGTGTTCAACCGAATACCAGGATGCAACCAAGAGGTGGCGGTCGTGTCTTTTAAGAACGGCCTGAAAGA
Source organism: Camellia granthamiana (assembly GCA_036172215.1). Taxonomy (NCBI): domain Eukaryota; kingdom Viridiplantae; phylum Streptophyta; class Magnoliopsida; order Ericales; family Theaceae; genus Camellia; species Camellia granthamiana. Next base: position 25,542,387 of record CM069910.1, on the reverse strand, counting down.
TAATTGCCTGCTTCGAAAATCACTGGCAAAGACATTGCCAAAAAGTATGGAGGAACTCATGGCTAGGATAAAAAAGTATGCCAGGGCCGAGGAGGACACGCCGAGGACAAAGGCGTCAAAACAAGAGAAGAGAAACGGCTCGCCGAAGCGAGACCGAGATAATAGTGGATACAATAAGCAAGAGACGGGATTGAGGGCTACACAGGCAGTCATAATCGTATTCTGAATTATGGTCTACAAAGTCTTGGAAAGAATCCGGAATTAGCCCTATTATAGAGCACCAGAGAAGCTTCCTGGTGAATTTATGAGAAGAAGTCTGGGGAAACACTGTGCCTACCACAATAAGGATGGGCACCTAACTCAAGGGTGCAGAGCCCTAAAGGCACATCTGGAAGACCTGGTAAGATAAGGTCATCTAAGGGACCTGGTAGATGAAACTAGGACAAGGGAAGAGCAAACGAGACTGCCTCAGGCACCGGTAGCACCATCTTCACCAGCACCGCAATCGCAAGCAGGCGGACCTCGAGTGATCAATGTGATTCACTCGAAGGTCAATGAGAACGAGATACGTAGGGAAACTTAGAAGGTAAAACACTTACAACATGTGTATTAGGTCCGGCAGAAGATACCTAGGGCAAATGAGTGCCAGGGACCAGTGGTGTCCTTTACTGAAGACGACCTAGAGATGGTGCAGCATCCACACAATGATGCCTTGGTAATATCTCTTCAGATTGGAGAGTGCCAGGTAAAGCGAATTCTGATCGATCAGGGCAGCTCTTGTGACATCATGTATGTCAGGTGTTACAAGGAGCTTGCCCTTCACCAAGATGATCTGGAGCAATCCAATGGTCCAATGGTCGGGTTCAATGGAACGCCAACGTGGCTCTTGGGAGCAGTAAGTTTGGAGGTGCAAGCTGGCACCAAGAAGGTAAAAACTGAGTTCACAATAATTGACACTCCCTCCTCTTACAATGCTATCCTGGGAAGGCCATGACTGCATGTAATGGGGGTTGTTCCCTCAACATTGCACCAGCTGTTACGATTCCCAACAGAACATGGAATTGAGGAGGTCAGATGGGATCAAGTGCAGGCAAAGAATTGCTCTATGGCAGCAATGAAATCCACCTGCAACATACGAGAAGCAGAAGCAACAGAGATTGAAGATGAGGACATAGAGGTCCTTGATGACGTCGGCAAAGAACCAGCCAAGAAAAGTGAGGAAGCCCTGAAGAAGATCTTAGTCCAGCAAGAGGATGAAGAGCGCTTCTTCCTTCTCGGCTCAGGCTTGGCCGAGGAAGAGGAAAAGGAATTAGAGGCGTTCTTGAGAGCAAACCTTGAGGTGTTTGCCTGGACACCATATGATATGCCTGGCATTGACCCCAAGGTCACTTGTCACAAATTGAATGTGGACAGGTCGGCTAAACCTGTCATCCAGCAAGCAAGGAGGCCGACATTGATGCATGTTGAGGCAGTAAAAAAAGAAGTGGATAAACTTCTAGAGGCCAGAGCCATTCGAGAGGTAAACTATCCGACATGGCTATCAAACACGATTGTTGTGAATAAAAAGAATGGGAAGTAGAGGGTCAGCATGGACTTCACCAGCCTGAACAAGGCTTGTCCCAAAGACAGTTTCCCACTACCTACGATTGATCAATTGGTAGATACCACTTCAGGGCATGGAAGGATGAGCTTCCTAGACGCTTACAAAGGGTATCATCAGATAGTTATGTACCCCGTAGATGAGGAGAATACCGCATTTATCACTCCAAAAGGACTGTATTGCTACAGAGTGATGCCTTTTGGGTTAAAAAATGCAAGTGCAACTTGCCAGAGATTGGTGACAAAGATGTTCAGACATCTAATAGGCAAAATAGTGGAGATTTACATTGATGACATGGTCGTGAAGACCAAGAAGCCTGAGAATCATTTGGCCGACCTAAAGACAGTCTTTGATATCCTAAGGACATTTCGGCTCCGACTCAATGCATCGAAGTGTGCATTTGGAGTTGCGTCAGGGAAATTCCTAGGATACTTTGTCACCAGAAAGGGCATTGAAGCAAGCCCAGATCAAATCAAGGCCATCTTGGAATTAAAGAGCCCAATGTCGGCAAAGCAAGTGCAGATGTTGACTGGAAGGGCTACAACCCTAAATAGATTCATAAGCAGAATTTCTGACAAATGCAAATCTTTCTTCAGTTTAGTGAAGAAGCCACGGACTTCCTATGGACAGAAGAGTGCGAAGCCGCCTTGGCCGACTTGAAGAAATACTTGACCACAGTCCCAGTTCTCTCAAATCCAGTACCTGGAGAGGAGCTGTTCTTATACTTAGCGGTTTCAGAACATACAATAAGTGCAGTAGTAATCAAAGAAGAAAAAGGAGAACAGAAGGCAGTTTACTACGTGAGTAAAACCCTAGCATATGCAGAGACCAGATACTTGCCCTTGGAGAAGTTGACACTGGCTTTAGTAATGGCCTCCAAGAAGCTAAATCACTACTTTCAAGCCCACAAGATTGTGGTGTTAACTGAGCATCCTTTGAAGTCCCTTTTGTAGTAAGGAGATCTGACAAGTAGGATAGCCAGATAGGCAGTGGTGTTGGGTCAGTATAACTTGGAATTCAGACCCAGAACAGTAATCAAAGGCCAAGTTTTGGCCGACTTCATGGCTGAGTTCACACCAGGCGCCATCATACATCGGGCTTCGTTGAGCCGAGGTATACAATGCCCAGGTGAACAAGGAGAAGCCCAGTTGGAGATAGCCAAACAGAGGAAAGAAGAGAAACTCAGGTCCTGTAGTATTTACGTTGGCGACTCCTTCCACCTGTTTGTTGATGGAAGTTCAAACCGACAAGGAGTGGGGGTATGAGTAGTGCTAGTATCATTGGATGGGAAGATGCTAGAACAATCCATTCATTTGGGGTTTAAGGTATCAAACAACGAGGCAGAATATGAAGCACTGATCGCAGGATTAAAATTGGCAACAGCAATGGAAGCCGATGAGGTAATGGTCTTCTGTGACTCCCAACTTATCGTCAACCAGGCAACAGGCGAATATGCAGCCCGAGATGAAAGGATGGTGGCCTATGTAAAGGAGGTTGGCAGATTGATAGCACTATTCCAAAATTGCTGACTATAGCAAGTTAGTCGAGATAATAACAGCCACGCTGATGCCTTGGCCAACCTGGCTAGTGCAATGAAACCAGGAGAGGTAAGGACTATAATGGTTGACTACTTGCCAGGTCCAAGTTTAGAACCACTGAACACAGAGCATAAGGCAATGTGTGTGGAGATGGGACCAAGCTGGATGGATGCAATAATAGTATTCCTTAGAGATGGAAAACTGCCAGATGATCATAAAGAAGCACACAAGATTAGACTGAAGTCGGCAAGATTCAGTTTGACAGCAGAATGGCATCTCTACAGAAGATCTTTTACTGGTCCCCCTTTGAGGTGTGTGCACCCTTCACAAGTTGAAGACTTCTTGTATGAGATACATGAAGGAGTATGTGGAAGCCACACTAGGGCCAGGTCCCTTGCTTATAGGGCCATTACTCAGGGATACTGGTGGCCCTATATGCAGAAAGATGCTGAAGCTTATGTCAAAAAGTGTGAGAAGTGTCAGAGGTTTACACCTTTGATATACCAACCAACAGCAGATTTGAACCCAGTGTCCATCCCTTGGCCATTCGCCCAATGGGGCATGGATCTTGTTGGACAGCTGCCTCAGGTAACTAGACAAAGGAAGTTCCTGCTAGTAGCAACAGATTACTTTACCAAGTGGGTGTAAGCTGAACCCCTTGCAAAGATTCGAGACATTGATGTAAAGAACTTCATATGGAAGAACATCATCACCAGGTTTGGGATTCTAAGAGCAATAATAGCAGACAATGGTACGCAGTTTGACATTAAGCTAATCAAGAGCTTCTCTGCAAAGTACAAAATCAAGAATTATTACTCTACTCCAAGCTTCCCTCAGAGTAATGGCTAAGCAAAAGCATCCAATAAGGTAATCCTGGATAGGATCAAGAAGAAGCTGGAAGCAGCAAAAGGAAAGTGGGTAGATAAGTTACCTAGTGTACTCTGGACATATCAGACTACGCCGAGAAGATCAATTGGGGAATCCCCATTTGCTATGGCTTATGGCACAAAAGTTGTTATTCCACTGGAGGTCGGCATCCTAGGGATCAGAACCCAGGGAGTAGAGAATGGGACTAATGATGTGTTTTTAGCCCGAGATCTGGACTTGTTGGAAGAAAGAAGGGAGAAAGCAGCAATTCAGCTGGGGGCATACCAGCAACAGCTTGCTAGGGCTGTCACGACCCAAACCCGCCCCTATGGGTTTAGCACCGTAACCGGCCAGTAATTCGAGATTACCAGAGGCCTGCTTAACAGTAAGATAATAAAACAGAGTACAGGGGCCTGGCGGAAGCCAAAACAGTAAATAAACAATGTCCAATGAGCTGTGAGTCTATATGCAAAAAGACTTTTCATACATATACATAAACAGTGCAAACCAGTATGTACAACATTTACAGTCGATCAGAACAGGGACCTAATCCCTGTTAAACAGTACAGTACAAAAACATTCAGTCTATACAATTATGCAAAACATATACGGAGGCAGACGGGGGAAATCGAAACACCCCTAAGCCATAGCTTGGCAAGCTCGGAACCTTGCAGTGAGGCACAGTGGTTGGCTTGACAAAAAGAGGGGTCTAACCCACGCTCCTAGCTTCGGTCTGGTGCCTGAACACCTACATATATATATATATAAACAGTGAGCTAAAGCCCAGTGAATAACATAATGCGTAAAGAGGTTAAGAATGAATGTCCTTTCAGTAATGAAAACAGTTCATTGATTCAGTGTATCAGTCGTTCGGTTAAACAGTCATATGTGGTACATCTATTAGCATAGCAGTACAGTAAACAGTAGGTCTTAAAAGACCGAACAGTAAATGATGGCCATCAATCAGTAAACAGTAATGGTTCCAACAAGGGAACCGACAGAGATCTCTGTAACAGTAGCAGGAAACCGTAGTTGCTAAGGATACCACAATACAGTTCAGAATATAGGACATACATTCATTCAATTGACAGTATCAGTTCAGAAAACAGTTCAGATAATCAGTCAGAAGTATTCACAGTTGAACATATCTTTACACAATTGTTACTCACAGAGTTCTGGGCTACAATAAGCTAGAGCGTCTCCTCGGAAAGCCAACCCTACACAGTCACAGATTGAACACACACTAAGCTACACAGTTGGGAAAGTAATGACTTAATCCTTAACTTGCCTCGGTGTGGTTCTACATCTATATCCTCATTAAGATACTTTAAACTAGGCCTAAGAATGCCTAGGATGAAATGGGGATGCAAAGATGCACTTTAAAACATTTTTCAGAATTTTCAGAAAACAAGGGTCCTGCTCGAGCGTAGGTTACCCTGCTCGAGCGAACATGTAGACAAAGGCTCCCGCTCGAGCGTCGCTTACCACGCTCGAGCGGTCTGCAAAACAGTCAAAAGTACTGGATATGTGAAAATCACGCTCGATTGGGCGCTCGACACCCGCTCGAGCGTAAGGCACAAGGTCCCGCTCGAGCATCAAATATTCTGCTCGAGCGGACGTCAAAACAGTGCAAAGTACTGGGAGCACGAATTTCACGCTCGAGCGCCAGTAACCCCGCTCGAGCGTGAGTTCAAAATCTGGAATTCTCAGATTCAAACCTCAAGCTCAAACTCAACTTCAAATGTATCAAATTCAATTCCTTTGGGCCTATTTCCTAGAAAACACTTGTAAATACATAGGATAACATGATTTAAAGCTCAATTTGTAAAATCAAGGCCCAAAGGTAGTTCAATTAAACCCAAGTTCAAACCAATTTTCAAGAACATAATCTCAAATGAACATGCATGAACTTTAACAACTTTCAAGCTTCAAAACATGCTCTAATGAGCCAATTCTTTTCAAAACAAGATGAAATCATGGTCTTAAACATAATTATGAGCATGTATGCAACATTTTGCCATGAAAACAACTTAAACTCAACAATAGAAACATGCATGCATGGAATGAGCTTCAATTCAACATTATTAGACTAAATCTTGACTTAGATCACTAGAGGCTCATGAATCATGCAAGAACAAGCTTTGAATACATAATTAAAAGGATAGGTTCCTTACCTAGGTCCTCAAATGCAAGTCTAGAAGCTCAATTGACAATCTACGCTTCAATTTCTTCAAGTTCTCTAGCCAAACTTTCAAGAACAACTCAACTCTCTCTCACTCTCCTCTCTCTCTAGATCGGTTATGCTCTCAAAATGGCTGAGGAAGAGTTGTGTAATGCAAGACTAAGTCTTAGACAAGGTTTGGTGTAGTGGGCCACTCAATGGCATTAACGTAAATAAGTCCAACCATGCAATTTAGCTTATTTTAATCCAATGTAATCATACTAAATCACATTTTAATTAAATATGCCATAAAATCACATAAATTATGATGAATACAGAACATTAGTCAAATTCAAATTTGGCCGCCGATAAGGCCTTCAATTTGCAGTTTAAACATAGAAACATGAACAGATAACCAAACAGGCAACAAATAGAAATGCAATATAACAGACACACTTAACCAATTCAGTTCCAGATTTCGGTCAGTCAGCTCAGTATTTCAATCAGTTCAATTACCAATCATAATCAGTCTCAGTTTAACAGTAATCAGTAATTAATCGGTAAGCAGTTGTGAGGGTTGTCACAAGGGCTTACATCAACCCACGAGAGTTTCAAGTTGGTGACCTCGCTTTGAGAAAGGTCGTCGGTAACAAAAAGGATCCCAGCAAGGGCAAGCTTGGCCTAAACTGGGAGGGACCTTATAAAATCATCTCGGTCCTAGGCAATGGGGCATATCAGCTTGAAGACACTGAAGGCAAAGAGTTGCTAAGACCTTGGAATACTTGCAACCTGAAGTTTTTCTATCATTAGACTTTTTGTTTTTAAAGTTTTCTGTTATTAGCTGAAGTAATTAACGAAATTTTAGCTCGATTTTTTGATTTCAAACTTGTGTAAAACAGTTAACCAGTCACTTGGCGATGTTTCTGATTGAAACATGACGAATAACTTAGACTTATTATATGACAGAGTTGAATTATACTTGCATATAATAGAGTTGAACTAAGTTGGCGATATTTCTGATTGAAATATGACGAATAACTTAGACTTATTATACGGCAGAGTTGAATTATACTTGCATATAATAGAGTTGAACTAAGTTGGCGATGTTTCTAATTGAAACATGACGAATAACTTAGACTTATTATATGGCAGAGTTGAATTATATTTGCATATAATAGAGTTGAACTAAGTCGGCGATGTTTCTAATTAAAATATGACGAATAACTTAGACTCATTATATGGCAGAGTTGAAATTATACTTGCATATAATCGAGTTGAACTAAGTTGAATTAACCTAGATTTGCTGGGTCGACAGCATGCAAACTTTGAATAACACTAAGTACATATCAGTTAGATTAACAGAGAGACCGAGGTTGATAACCTCGGCCAGTCTCTGTTTGAATTTGATCTCAGCAACAAGATCATAGGTACATACTTAATGTGAACATAAGTGAAACTTAAGTTCACATTAGGGGGTAGAGAGTTGGGGAATAATACTTGGAAGTTGGAATTTACAAACTAAAATTGGTTTAACACTTGTTGAAATTTTAAGAAAAATTTACAAGTTGAAGTTAAGTCGAGGTTGTGTTGAGAGAAAATTGGTTTAAAACTTGTTGAAATTTTAAGAAAAATTTACAAGTTGAAGTTAAGCCGATGATTGGTTTAACACTTATTGAAATTTTAAGAAAAAATTACAAGTTGAAGTTAAGCCAAAGTTATGTTGAAAGAAGTATCTACATACTTGCCGAGATTACCATGTTGCCAAGACTTGGAAAATAATAAAAGACAAAAGTCTTGATAACTGAAAGTGAAGTGGCATGTTTTAGATAAACACTTGTGAAAACTTTCTTACGATGTTTTTCAAGTGTTAAGACAAGGCCGAGATAAACATTCAGCAGATATATCCAAAGTATTTTTACCCCGAGGAGAGTACACAGCTAAGGTGTACTTTGAAGACATGCAAAAATATCAAAGTAAGAAAGACTTGAAAGCAAGTAAAGGTGACACTTGGCTCTTACCATCTCCTTTTCTGAAAACTGTTCGGCTTAGGGGATAGAGGTGAAGGTTATCATCTAGTGGGAACTCCCAGTTGCTCGAGACGATGAAGTAATCATCTCCAGCACCTTTGTTGGAGTCTGGGAGGTCGCCGACAAGTTTGTATTTCGTGGATCTCGGCTTAAGGTAATAGATATAGCCCTTTTCTGACTTCAAGCTGCACATGGTGTAACAATATTGGATGTCGGCAATGGTAATCCTAGCATTCTCTTTTTTGGCTAAGGCAATTATACCATTGATAACTCGGTAAGAGTTAATGGCAAGTTGCATTGGTTTCAGTTTATAGTAGTGAAGGGCTTCTCGAAAAAGGATGTCAAGAGGGAACCTAAGTCCACACTCTATGAAGGCTACCACTGGGAAGGACATGGAGTCGTCTTTGGGCATGATGGAGTTCTCCTCCCCAGCCAACCTAAGATGAACGTCGGCAATGATGGCAAACTCCTGCCTAAAGTATTCTAACTTAGTTGGGGTGTTTACCCTCTACCTGAACATACCCATGACCTCGGCTAAGTCGGGAGGGTGTTAGATTTCAGAAGGAAGTGGTTTATTAAGGTTTAAAGGACCTTAGCAAAACTTAAACGTATGCTGGGGCAAGGGTTTTTGAGGATCTAAAGGGAATTTGTTTCAATTTTTCCTAAAATTTGTGAGTTCTACAACAAATCCCAAAACCTAAGACTATGCAAACAAGAATTGAAGGCAGAAATCTAGAGAACACAACAAGAAAACAGAAACAAGAACATGATTCAGAGTCAAGAATAGTGATGAACTATCAAGAACACTGTGACAGAGTGTGTACAAGGGATTCAAGAACATTGACCAAAATGTAAAACAAGTCCAAGACAATGGTAATTTACAAGAACATCAAGTATGTGTGTGCATGGGTAGACCCAGAAAACAGAGTGGGCAAACACAAGATTGGAAAATTGAAACATGCTCAATCAGACGAATGATAAAATTTAAAACGCAAGTGAAGACTGAGTACATTCATGAAAATAGAGTACAAATGTAACAGAGTTCAAAGTGAATCAAAAAAACGAAACAGGGAGGAGCAGTGGCTTACCAAAGAATGTGAGGCTGGTATGGAGTTCGCCGGAGTCAGACGGTAGCAGTGAGCGGAGAAGAGCAGCAAATGCTTCACCAGAGAAGGTGAATGGAGTGGTTGCAGAAGCTCAAAAAAGGCAACAATGGTGGTTTAGAGAGAGAAAAGCTTGAAGCACAGAGAGAAATCAGAAAATGTGAAGTGAAAACATGAAGAGAGAGGGAAGTAATTTTGTCAAAACACGAAAAGGTGACAAATCACAATTAGTGTGCCTAGGACGACGTGCTTGTCAGACGGCGCACGCAAGTGCGATGCGACTTAATGGCGCGTGTTAGGTACGGTTCAATAGGGAAGAGACGCGTGGCAAAAATGGTTGAATTACTATGCGTGACAGCTCATAAGTGTGTAAAAACTCTTGGAGTTCTTGATTTAATGAAGCAAAGACCTCGGCTAAGGGAACGATGCCGGTTAAGGAACTTGGAAAAACTTGGTTCTTGGTTCTAAGGCATTGATGAAAACAGACTACAAGTCTTGGTCATGTGGAGCTGATTAATGATGATCTCGGTAACAAATGATAAAGCAAGTTTAGCCGACATGCTATGGGTTCAAATGATATAGGTTCCATTCCTTGAGGATGCTGAAATAATAGAACCTAGGAGGCAGTTGTGGGGACATATTTCTTGAATTGCAACACGTGGCCAAGGTGGCACTGAAGTGCCAACCGAGGTGCCACATGTCTTGATTATGGCGCCGAGGTGATCTCGGTTAGGTCGAAGTTATCTGTGGAGATACCGAAATCCGAGATGAACGGATAAGGGATGAGAATTCTAGAATGGGGGAGGATCTCAGACTGGATAAGGATAAAGCTATTAGGGAGTTTATCTTTATCAATTGGAGAATCTAGGATAAGCATTGAGCCAGAGTCCATCGAAGCTAGGTTTCTATAGGGATCAGGTCAGTGTTGGCTATAAAAGTAAGGCACCCTCGTGGGTCTAAGGTACGCTTTTTGAATTCGGGCTTGTGAATTAAACACAATTGGTTATCTTTGAGAGATATTGATTACTGACTTGATTGTCGGAGTGCCCCCGGGTGGACGAACCACCGCCGGAGTCTTATTTTTCTATGACAGGTCGTTCGGGCGCAATCTATTCTGCTAGTGCTCTCCAGCTGAGTATCCGTTTGGCAGTGTGGTCAGAAAACAACGCACACAATATCTTCCCAAACACAACATTTTTTTTCTCTAATCATATTCTACAACTAAAAAAAACTTACAAAAAAACCTACTTCCCAAACATCTATAATGCTCGAGTGAGTTACAATTACTTTTGATTGATGTACATGTGAAAGGGGAAGATAGTTGGGACATACATTAAGGCCCTGTTTGGCAGGTTGGGTTTGGGTTATTTTTTGGTTAAAATGTATAAAGAATAAAATAAAATAAGTTAAAATAGTTAATAGGACAAAATGTTACATCAAATTTATAATCATTTTATTTTTTCTTTCACAAACATCACATCCAACTACAAAAAAATCCAATCATCTTCCCAAATACAAAAATTTTAACATATTAAAATAGTTAAAAACTAAAATAACCTATTAAAATAGTAACTTTTCAAACACCCACTAAGTATGAGAAAAGTTATGATTTAGAAAATTCTGAGTGGGTGATAGTGTGGTAGAAATTAATTTGTGTAGTGTAAAATTTATGTGTAGAATAAATTTAAATTACAAAATAAAAATTTTGAATAATTTTTGAGTTGTAAGGATGGGTTCATAACATTACTTATTAGGTATAGACGATTCGATGCCAAATAATTATCCCATTACTACATCTAATTTTTTATTCATTGTTTGAATAGAATGAACGGAATTTCATTAATAGGTAAGCGCATTTCACGTTAATCTTTCATGTCTTTCCATAATGTGGTCTATAGTTTAACATAGCGTAATTTGACCTTTGGAAATTTTTAATCCAAACTTTCGTGTTGAGAATGCATGTCAACTGATTTATTAAAATAACATAAAATTCATGACATTGATTTTATTATTTGACAATTGAAGTATCCAGAGTTAAAATTTATTGACTACTTGAGCAATAAAACCACAACTTTGGTCTCACGAAGGCCATATTTATGTGAGGAATTTTTTTTTTCCCCTAAAGATTATAAGATGTTGATTTGTTAATAAAATTGTATTATAACTAAAAGAGTCATCAGAGTTTCATTAGATTAAACTCAAAACATTTTTCTCATCACAACTTAAGGAGTGATTACAAGATTACTAGACCAAACCCAAGATTTGTTTTGGTGAAAAATTTAGAAAGAAAGTTCAAAAAGAAAAAAATTTATTTTACAATTCATTGTTTTAAAATTCCTTGTTTGGATAATAGAAGTGGTGAGAATGTTTAAAACCTATAGGGTGTGTTTGATTGGACGGACTGGATAAGGGGGGATTAGAATCCATCAGACTTGAGTCCTGGAACTGTGAATCCCCCGAACTATTTGGTTGGATTGGATATGTATCCTGTGTTTGTTTTTTCATGGGATTAGATGTCTGGAAAGGACTATTTTAGTGAATCCAACGTTTGGTTGGACGGACTGGATATGATAAATGAGTAAAATACTATTTTACCCTTTTTGAATTATTTACTAAGTAATAGCAATATTAAACATATATTTAATATTTTAATTATTTTTAGCTAGATTAAATAAAAAATTATTTTATTTTATTTTTTATAGAATTAAATAAATTTATTTTTTTAAATAAATAAATAAAATATCAATAAAAATAAATGTTATTATTTTAATTAAAATTTTAAATAAATTTGTTTTTAAAAATAATAATAATTAAACAATGAAATTAAATAAAACATTTATTAACATTTAAATAATGAAATTAAATAAAATATAAACAAAATTTTAAAATAAAACATCAATAAAATATCTATAAAAAATTATTTAAAAAAATTAAATAAATAAAACATCAATAAAAAGTTAAATAAAATTATTTTATTTTTAAATTGAGACATTTAAATTTTATTGAATTTTACTAAATATAATACATAATTAAATAGTAGAGGGTTAAAATGGTTATTTTATCACCTAATCCCAACAGTAAACAATCCCCCCAAAACTGTCCTACATCCCCCCCCGGGATAGTATAATCTCCCATATGGGGGATAAGGAGTCCGGCTGGACTCCATGTCCGGCGGACTAAAATAAAAAAACAAATGATGGACTACTCACTCCTTCGGATAAGCAATTCGAATAGTGAATAGTCCCCCGTCTAATCCCCCAAATCAAACACACCCATAAGGTGTGTTTGTTTTAAAGGATTAAGGCGTGGGATTGGACTATTAATCCCACCGGACTAATAGTCCATTGTTTGTTTCATTTGTTTTGTTTCGGACTAATAGTTTTTCCGGACTATTAGTCTTATATTTGTGGGACTATCCTATCCCATTTGGGGGGGGATTGTTTCTATGAGATTGGTATTCCATGAGATTAGGCTTTGAAATGTTTATTTTACCCCATGCTATTACTTAGCAAACAATTAGAAAAGGGTAAAATAGTCTTTTGAACATTTATAAATTATTTTTTTTGTGTTGTTAATTTAAAATTATATATTAAATAAAAAATTTAAATTATAAATTATAAATTAAATTTAAGGGAAAATTACACAAATAGTCCATATAGTTTGGGGCTTGTGTCACTTTGGTCCCTGACTTTTTAATTGTGACACATTTGACCCTAAATTTTGAATCTTGTTCCAAACAAGGACAATTGAAGATATCATTAGATTTTTCAGGGGTAAAATTGTCAATTTGATAAAATATAAACTAATTTGACAAAAATAAATGTCAAACAAATATTTTTGAATTTTTAAAAATTATTTCTATTTACTAAAAATAAAATTATGTAAAAATGATAAATTTTTTAGACATTTATTTATTTTTTTTACCAAATTAATTTTTATTATGTGTTTGGATGATGATCATGTAAAATTAATTTTAAAAAATTAATCATGTAATTTTTATTAATTTTACATAATTTTACATAATTTTATCATTGGTAGATAAAAATAATTTTTAAAAAATTAAAAATATTTTTTTAACATTTATTTTTGTCAAATTAGTTTATATTTTATCAAATTGACAATTTTACCCTTGAAAAATCAAATGATATTTTCAATTGTCCTTATTTGGAACAAAATTCAAAATTCAGAGTCAAATGTGTCACAATTGAAAAATCAGGGACCAAAGTGACATAAGTTCCAAACTATAGGGACTATTAGTGTAATTAACCCTAAATTTAATTAAAAATAATAAATTATAAATTATGGCCTTATAAATTTAATTTTTTTAGTGTTGTTAAAAAATTAAGTTTACATATTAAATTAAATTATTTTTTGGGGAATGTACCAATAAATCCCAAATTAATAACTTATACACTGTTTAGTCCTAAAAGTTTTCTTATAAACTGAAAGGTCCCATTACAATGTTTCAAACATCAGATTAATGTTTCGAACATTAGATTTCGAACATCAGATTAATGTTTCGAACATTAGGTTGATGTGCAAATGGGACTAAATGGAGCATAAGAACACTTTTAGGACTAAATGGTTTAACTTTTCAGAAACTAGGACTTATGGGTAAATTTTCCTTATGTTTTTAGTGTTGTTAATTTAAAATTATATATTAAATAAAAAATATAAATTATAAAATAAATTTATTTAAAAATAATAAATTATAAATTATGGCCTTATAAATTAAATTTTTTTAGTGTTGTTGAAAATTTAATTTATATATTAAATAAAATTATTTTTTATTGTCGTTAATTTAAAATTATATATTAACTAAAAAATATAAATTATAAATTATAAATTTAATTTAATTGAAAATAATAAATTATAAATTATAGATTACAAATTTAAAATTAAGTATTAAATAAAAATTATAAATTACAAGGGTAAAATAGTCTTGTGAACATTTATCCTTATCCAGTCCGTCTAACCAAACATTGGATTCACTAAAAATAGTTCAATCCAGACATCTAATCCCATGACTAAACAAACATAGGATACAAATCTAATCCAATCAAATAGTCCGGAGACAATGTATCCCGCAACTAACAATCCGATGGATTACAATCCTCCCTTATCCGGTCTGTCCAAACGAACACACCCACAAGAAATTTGAAGACGGGATTTTCACAACAGGTAATTTTGAAATTTTTTAAAAGATAGAATGGATACATTAAGAGCTATGGAGCACTCCAATTGCATAGATTTATTTATTTATTATTATTATTATTATTTTGTTTTTACACTTTTTGTGTGGTTTGAGCAGGCACACCCAATCGATGAAAAAAAAAATGGCAGGAAGAAATTAGTGGCATTTTTTTGACTTTTTTTTTATTATAAAGAATTTATAGAATGCTGATAAAGCCTTCTTTTTTTTTTTTTTTTTTTTTAAATCAATCGTACAACAATTTATTTTTAATCCAATTAAAAAATATTTATTTTTAATTAATTAAACTGACCCAAATGATTATATTTTGCACTTTTTCCTTTCTTAATTAAAAAAAATTGTTGTAAATTTTTTAAAGAAAAATTCGAATACCTACCAAAACTGAGTAAACATTATTCTATCCATAAGGTTTTTTGCTATTTCATTGATTGATAACATTATGTGAAGAATGTCAGATTACTAACTAATTACTCTGTTATTCAATTTGTTAAAAGAAAATGCTATATATAAAAACAGATATTTTATTTGAATTTTTTAACTCTAGACACAACGTATGGATATTTATTAATTTAAGCCCCATAACTTTATTTTTAATTATAAAAATTAAATAAAAAATTCATTTATACATAACATTATTTTTCTTTGCAATTACTTTTCCAAAGAAAATGTTAATTCTCCAAGTAGTACCTGCAAGCTCAGCATCATTCAACACGCTTCATTTATTGTTTTTTTAATTTCTTTTTGCAGATTTAGATAAACGATTGTCTTGTGGTTAGAGAGCAAGGATCTTTTAGAGTTTTTTTTTTTCTAAAATTTCTTAGAGTGGTACATTGTGTGGTTGAGATTTAATGACAAGTCACATCAATTTTTCAGCATTAAATCTCAACCACACAATACACCACTTTAAGAAACTTTAGGAAAAAAACACTCTAGAGGATCCTTGGTGG
This sequence comes from Camellia granthamiana, assembly GCA_036172215.1. Lineage (NCBI taxonomy): Eukaryota > Viridiplantae > Streptophyta > Magnoliopsida > Ericales > Theaceae > Camellia > Camellia granthamiana. The sequence goes on along the minus strand of CM069910.1, from coordinate 25,526,932 downwards.
GGGTTAGAGGCTTCTAACTCTGCTCATTTGTACACTCGGTCCCCTCACTTCTCCAATAGCAGTACAAATTATTATTATTTTTTTTTGAACTTATATTAAACATTAAAATAAAATTTTATTTTATTGAGTATTTAAAAATTGAGGCTTTCATCTATAAGAATTTCTAAATTGTTTTTCAGAACCTTACCTATTATCTGTTCTTTAAAAGGAATCCTCTGATCAATAATTTTCGTCAATTTTTGTATTTGGAAAATGCTATGTAAAATAACTTTATTTACAAACTTTCTTACAAAATTAAAATAGGGAAATTATTGTTCAGGGTAATCTTTAAAAAATTATTACATATTAGTAAAACAAATTTATGATATTAATTATTAATATTTATAATATTTTTTACTGACACCATGTCCGTGTAATTCTTTCAATTAAAATTTGATATTTGAAACAAAACTACTAAAATTAAATGATAAAACAATCCAACTACCACATTAGATTTGTAAAAAAAGAAAAAGAAAAAGAAAAAAAAAAGAGAGAGTATATTTGTGTAGGAGTAATATTATATAAATAAAAATTCATATATAATTTTTATACATAATAATGTAGTTCATTGTGATCTTTTCACCTCAAAATAAAATACCATTGAAGATGAATTTATTTAGAATAATATATTTTCACATCATTATTGTGAATTTTTTTAGGGGAATTACCCAGAGTGGTGTGTGAAAAAAAAAATATTACATAAAAAAATAAATTTTATAAATATTAATTATTAAAATCATAAATCCCTTCACTATTGTATAATAATTTTTAAAGCTACCTCCTAAATAATACTTTCTCTAATTTTTTTTTTTTTAAATATAAATTTGATGTAATTGAATTTTTCATTCGCACAGCATTCTTTTTGGGGCTATGATTCCTACACCCAGTGGGGCGACCCCCACTGACAACCCCGAGAGAGATATCGCCTCCACATTGACCGAAAAAAAAAAAATAATAATAATAATTTTTTTTTTTTCCACCAATCACACGCGACCCCAGCACCCCCACTGGGGTCGGAGGCATTTTCCTTCTTTTTGGATGGTTGTCGTTGTTAAGTTTTGCAATACCATAATGATTTTTTTGAGAATTGACAAGTTCAACTTTGATGAGGACAGCTACTGATGAGTTTTATATTGCCGCGTAAAGTAGTAAATTAGGATCCAATGCATAGATAGCTCTATAGATCCGCACATATTATATTTTTTAATTTATATTTAATCTTTCTTGTCATAAAAATTTATACATATTATGTTATTACAATAATGTTGTACGTGTCAAAGTACTGCTAAAAAATTTACTCTTTTTTTTTTATATTTAAGGTTAAAACATTTTTCCTCATATGGTCTAAATACAATTAGATAGACCCCATGTGATTTTGGATTAGCATAAATAGACGTAATATGACTTTAATATCTCTAAAGCCAATTGCCTTATTTTTTTTTTCTTTTCTGCTCTCTCTATTGTATGCATAATTTTAATTTAACTGGCATTAATTTAATTAAATTAGAAATTAATCATAAAATTTTAATTATTTATTTTAATTCTTAACTTTTAACCTAATTTTAATTTTATTATATTTTAAATCAATCCCACAAATAAATATATATACACGTATCATGGGGTCAATAGAGATGCTTGGAGAGGAGAGAAAGCGACAATTATGAAGGTGGTTTTGGAAGGGAGAGGGGCGACAACAAAGCCTAGGGAAGGAAGAGGAGGTTGCGGTGAATTATGAAGAGGGAGGTTGCGATTAATTTCACTTTATTTCAAAAAAAAGAAAAAGAAAAAAAAAGTTCACTTGAAAAATTTGCATGTGTATTATATATTCTGTTAGTTTGAATGAAAAAAATAGCAATTAACCTAAGATCATTTGAAGGCTGTTTAACTATTTTTGAATTGTAAAGAATAAAATGCCTAACCTCAAATAATTAACCCTTTTTATAATGTGGGATGCTTTCATTCTTTGGCCTATTGTGATGCTTCAATCAATTAAATAAATCAAATACATCCTTGGAAAGAAACATAGGGCAAAAGCGATACTTAATGGGATTGGCTCCTCTCATTCTTTAGCGTAATTTGGTATGTTGTCATTTATCCAATAGTAGAGCATGAAACATTAAGATATACAGTTCACTTTCACCATCTGCATCAGAATAATTCCCCGTTAGATTTGGCTTCTTCCCCTGCTCTGTGCCTGAGTCATGTGTCTTATAGCTCTCTAAAGTGAGGATAGAGAATGACAGAGCCTTCCTATGGCATAAGTTAAAATGAAATTTTTTTGATTAAAATAATCACAAAAATATAAAATAGGCTTTTTAGTCAAATAAGACAAAATATCACATTCAAACTATAATCATTTTATTTTTTCTCTCACCAAAGTAAAAAAAAGCCAAAAAGTCTATCATAAATGAGACTTTTTAGCCACAGACTAAAATAATCAAAAAGTCAAAAAACAAAAAAACTAACCCACATCCCAAACGAACCCATAGCATTATGGAAACAATTATGAGGTGATCTTGGAGCAAATTTACATGGTGTCTCAACTTATTATTTATTGGTAATAGTGTTAGAAATACAAAAATCAAATATAGAGTCAGGGATTTTTTTTAGGTTTACCCACCCGGTATCCGACCCTTCGGGCCGACTAATCCGGATTCGGGGATGCAGTTCTGGATGGTTAGACTCAAGCCCCCTCTCAATTGGCGTTGCGGGGGATCGAACCGTAGTCCTCCCTACCAAGTCGAGCTCCAATCGCCACTTGACCAACAACCAATTGGTATAGAGTCAGGGATATTTGGGGTCTTGCTACATCCCCCTAAAAAAAAACCCCCCTAATCCCCCTAATTTCCATATCAAGTAAAAAAAAAAAAAAAAACAAGGAAACAGTTGCCTAAAATGGAAATTAGGGGGATTAGGGGGGACAGTTTTAGGGCTCCAAATTATTTTCCGGGATATTTGTGTCCCATTTGTCTTTAATTTTCTATGTACTTATATGTGTTTGATTAACGTGTGGTTTAAACTCAATTTTTACATAATATGAGATTCATATGAAAAAATTTGAATTACATAATAATTTTTATTTTTATTTATTTATTTTTATATATCTGAGTTGTTAATACATAGGCCTCGTTTGTCAATAGATGAAAATAGTAAAAAAATTATTACAAATTATCATAATATTTGTAAATAGGATTTTTAAGTAATTAATTACTGCATAGGCCTCGTTTGTCAGTAGTCTTCTTAGTTTTAAAAATTAAAAAAAATTGATAATATTTTATAATTTTAATAAATAGAACTTATTAGATCAAAAAATCTTAAATAAAATCGGAGTTATTATAATATTTATAAATAGGGTTTTTAAGTAATTGAGTCTTAAAAGAATCTTTAATATAATTAGATAAAATAATAGATCTTACTGTTGCGAGGACAGTGTTTGGTTGCTCCATTGATCAAAATCAGAAAGGACAATAAATGATCACATTAAAGATGGATCAGAAGCTATAGAGATTGGAGCCTTCGACCTGTCTTTGGCTAGTAGGCCAACCCAGTTCAGCAGATGATCAAGTTGACCCTTTTCTTGTTTGGGAAATTGAATTAAAGTGAAAACTTATTGGCTGATTTTAGCTGTGTTTGGCAAGTGGGTTTGCAGAGTTTTTTTTGGCTATTTTAGCTACAAAAAATAAAATAGGCTATTTTAATCATAACAGACAAAACATCACATTCAACCCATAATCATTACATTCTTCTCTCACAAAAAAACTCAAAAAAGCTAAAAAGCCAAAAAACCTTTCCCAAACCAAGCTTTTAAGTTCAAGCTAAAATAGTCAAAAAGATCAAAAAGCCAAAAAACCAACACACTTCCCAAACCAACCTTTGAATGTTTCACATTAGTTTGTTTGGAAAGTTAAAAGTTAAAAAAAATCATAAAAAGTCAAATACCTTAATAATTCATGGTTTTTAATAAAACAAATATATATATTTATAAACACATTACTTTTTTTTCTATCTCATAAAAATTTAAAAATAAAAAAATTATTAAAAAAATCAACTCTCAAATGAAAGAATTGTCTTCTTGCCTTTCATAAACAATTATAAAAGTTATAGTCTCACTAGTTTAGCTAATAAAATGCAAGATAGGCACCACATGTACCAACCTCAAAAATAAAATACTTTTCCAGTAATGTTATATAAACAAATTTTTTATATAAAAAATTTATAGAGATTAATATGGGTATTTCTATTGCATATATCATCTAAGGATGAGTGCAACTATATTTTTTAATTTAAAATAATTTTATAATTTTATATTTTTATCTTATAGCCATTAAACATATAATGAAAAATGTTCTATTACATAGATGGAATGGAGATAATCAAAATCCTCATGTGATAGTCTTTATTTTAAGGCAAAACACCTAGCAATATTGTTCAAAATTATAAAAATACCACTTTTATATCATTCATTTTGTATAAAAATTCATAATTTCTCAAGTGCCCCTCCTCGGAGTCAAATCCAGAGAAAAGTATCATGCAAAAACAGTGGTTTCATTTGTGAATACGTTGGAGGGACAGTTGGAAAAATAAATTACTTGGCCAATCACAGAGTAGAACTCATTTAGTGATGAGAAGGTGGTAGTTGGGTTCAAGGAGATCTACCTATGCTGTCATGAAATATATGTCTATATAATAACTATATACTTCACAGCTACATGGCACTGCACTGCACTCAGCATTGCTAGCTAGGGTTTTCTTTGATAGAGAGCTCCTCTTGCTTTGTGGGTTTTCGTTTGTTTAAGCTACAATGAGTGTTGTGGTTGTTTTGTTTCTTGTATCAGTCGTATGTGGTGGAGTTGTTGTTGCAGATGTTAATGGAGTTAAAGATGATAAACACTTACTTGGCCATCTTGGAGGAGGTTTAGGGCATGGGATATACAAGAAGGGGTTTCGACATGGGTTTGGTAAAGGTGGTGGGCTTGGTTTAGGCGGCGGAGGTGGTCTAGGGGGTGGTGTTGGTGGTGGTTTAGGAGGCGGAGGTGGTGCTGGGGGTGGTTTAGGAGGTGGGGGAGGTCTAGGAGGTGGTGCTGGTGGTGGCGTAGGAGGTGGGGGTGGTCTAGGAGGTGGTGCTGGTGGTGGCGTAGGAGGTGGAGGTGGTCTAGGAGGTGGTGCTGGCGGTGGTTTAGGAGGTGGAGGTGGTCTAGGAGGTGGTGCTGGTGGTGGCTTAGGAGGTGGTGCCGGTGGAGGCTTAGGAGGTGGAGGTGGTGCAGGCGGTGGTTTGGGAGGTGGAGGTGGTGCTGGTGGTGGCTTAGGAGGTGGTGCCGGTGGAGGCTTAGGAGGTGGAGGTGGTGCAGGGGGTGGTTTGGGGGGTGGAGGTGGTGCAGGTGGTGGTTTAGGAGGTGGAGGTGGCGCAGGTGGTGGTGTTGGCTTAGGAGGTGGAGGTGGCGTAGGTGGTGGTGGTGGCTTAGGAGGTGGAGGTGGCGTAGGTGGTGGCGGCGGCTTAGGAGGTGGAGCTGGAGGTGGTGCTGGTGGCGGCATAGGAGGTGGTGCAGGTGGTGGTTTAGGAGGTGGAGGTGGTGCTGGTGGTGGCGTAGGAGGTGGACTCGGAGGTGGCGCAGGTGGTGGTTTAGGTCATGGTGGAGGAATAGGAGGTGGTGCAGGTGGTGGTGGGGGTCTAGGAGGTGGTGTAGGTCATCATGGAGGACTTGGAGGAGGTGTCGGCGGTGGTGCAGGTGGAGGAGCTGGTGGTGGAGGTGGACTTGGTGGTGGCCTCGGTGGCGGAGGCTTAGGTGGTGGTGCTGGCGGGGGTGCAGGTGCAGGTGCTGGTGGCGGAGGTCTTGGTGGTGGTGGGGGTTTTGGTGGTGGAGGCGGAGGTGGTTTAGGTGCCGGTGCAGGAGTAGGGTTTGGAGCCGGTGCAGGTTTCGGAGTAGGGGGAGGAGTTGGAGGTGGGGGAGGTGGCGGCTTTGGTGGAGGTGGTGGAGTAGGCAGCGGTGCTGGTTTAGGTGGAGGAGCTGGATTTGGTGCCGGCGGTGGCAATTAAGGTGTCACGTCACATGTTGCTTGCTATTGAATTTGTTACCTTACTTATAGTGAGAGTGTGGTAGCTATTAATGTATACGTAGATCTGTGCTAATTAGATTTTGCGTTTTCTTTGCATTGTTAGCTTTAATTGTTGTGAACCCCTCCCCTGTGCCATATATCTCTCTTTATCAACAAAAATTAAAAAACAAAAAAAAAAATCTAATTTCCAAGTTCGTTTTGGTTCCTTATCTTTTTTCTTTTCTTCTTTAGTTTTATTTTTATTTTTTTGAGGTAAAAAATTCAAACAAGTTGTAATGATATCGATAATTAGTATGGGATCTTGGCAATGTTCTCATCAAACCAATTTACAATCCAAGCTCGTGGAAATGCTAGTTGCTGTTCTTGTTAAATTACCAAAGTTACATACAAAACACAAAACTTGTTTTTTTAAATTAGTAAAACGAAAATCTTATTAAATAAGAGCACATCGAGATAAAGAGGTTAAAGAAAAAACTTTATGTATAAAATTAAAAAAAATTACGGTTATTAAATCAATATAATTTTTTTAATGAATGATATAAATATAAAATTTTATAAAATAAATGGCTCAAATTACTGATAATATATATGTAATAGATCTCATCACTTTAGACAACACAATCAATATCATATTTGAATTGGAAGAGATGTCCAAATTCATCTTATAAGTAGCCCAAGTAGTTCACCAAATTTTATTGATAGTATGTGAGAGAGGGGTTTCGATTCCTTCACACAATGGTGTGGATTTGTCAATTTTGTGTCATTCTCACAGTATTTCGATTTTAATAGCAAATTAATGCATGTTTGTACTTGGGATGTTTTCTTTTTCTTTCATCCATTTTTTTAATTAAAAATTAATATATAAATAATTTTTTTGTTAGAAAAATATAATCTAAATAATGTGAAAGTGATGTTTTTTTAATTGTAAATAATAGATATTTTAATTAAAAATGATATGAGCATAAAAATCACATTATACCGTTTAAAAATTCTATAAAAAAAAAAGGAAAGAAAATCTCTTTGGATCGCATTGGCCATTTCTTTTGGATCACATTAATTTGTGTTAGATGAAATAGTTGTATACTTATACATATATGTGTCTTATGTATGAAATAAATGGGTTCAAAATTTAGGACATGATAGGACTTCAAATCATGCAATTCCGATGAGCATATTAATTAATAAATTAAGAAAAGGGTCATTCAAGCATAAAATCGAATCACGCATATTATTTGAGTAGACAAAACTCCTTTCTTCCACAGAACAAGAGAAAGTTAAAAGAAGAAGAAGAAAACAACTAAACAAGAGAAAGTTAAAAGAAGAAGAAAAGAACTAAAATGAAAAGAAAGGTATATAGGCTTTGTTTGGTAGGACTTATTTTTAGTTTATTTTAACTTTTAGCTTAATTTAAGCTATTTCGATGTGTTTTTTTCAGCTTAACAATGTAGCTTATTAGTTTTTTGTAAGTCAAAAATTAATTTATTCTTTGAATGGGGGAGGAAAAGCTTAATTTATAAGTCAAAAATTAATTTATGTTCACAGTTATAAGTTATAAGCTGTTAAACTATAAGGTATAATCACTTTCCCACAGTTTTACTAAACAGGGCCATAGAATTGCTTTCCGTTTGACTTGATGAAAATTATGAATTTTTTTGTTTTAAATTAAAAAAAAAAAAAGTTTTGTAGCAGTCTTGGAAGTAATGCTAAGTGGTTGTATTAGTGGTAGCCGTGGGTAGTAGTGACTTATTAGGCTATAAAACCAACTGCCTAAGGTTCGTTTGTTTTGATGAAAACCATTTTATAAAATTTTTTATTATAAATTATTTATTTATTTAAAAAATGTTTTTGTAGCAATCTTGAAACTAATGGCATTGTTGTTTGTAGCATGGAATACCATTGCTCTTTAATTTATTTATTGGATGGACAAATTGTCCCCTTATTTGGCTGATGACTTATGCCATTTGATTGGGGAAGATGTTCCAAACAAGAAGCAGAGCGTGGAATCAATGTTTTGTTTCTGGAGTACTTACGTGTAGGTCCTAATAAGTAGACTTATTGTCTAATAGGTCCTATAGGAAAAAATTTGTCATAAAAAAATGTCACTAATTGTAAGTATTAGTGACAATTTATAAAAATCATGACAAAAAAAGTCATCAATTATCAATTTTAGAGATACATATAAAAAATTGTCACAAAAAAATTATTTTTAGCGATAATTTTACCAAAATTTATTTTCAATAGGACTTGATAGAAATTAATTCTAACTATTAGGATTTATTGGTAGTTTACCCTTTGTTTTGTTTCTTATGCCGCTCAATGATATTCTTACTGCTATGCCACATGCCAATTGATTAATTTCAATAAATTTTCATAGTATTCATTTTGCCTCAAATCCAAGTTTCAGATTATTTATGGAAAACAAAATTAAAAAAAATAAAATTTAGGCTATAAGTTTAAGTATCCCTCCAAAAGCTAGTATTTCAACCAATCATTCTGGAGAGCAGAGCTTTTAGCCTCAGAGAGTTCCTCTCATCTGTGGAAATGGAAAAAACACTTGTATGTGTGAAATGCTAGATGGCTCCATTACAACTTATGACAATGTGCAATGGGAAATACTATGGTGCATTTGTACCTTATCACTAAAAAAAAAAAAATGGTATAATTTTAATTTTCTGAGTCATAACTATAAAAAAGAAAAAGAAAAAATATCATAACTAAACACAATATGAGACATAACTAAAAACTCATGAGTCATAACTAAAATCATGTCATAACTAAAGAAGAAAATAATATAATTAGAAGTGCATATGGTACACTCCTTTTAAAAGGGTGTACATTAGAATTTCCCATGTGCAATATAATTAGAAATTTGAATAATATCCAAATCTAGTTCTTATTACACACTTGAAATCCAAATGATACCAGAATATATGTCTTATGCAGTTGAAATTTAAATAATATAAAAATAAATAGAACACAGACTTTAATACTGCAAAGCTTTAGTAAAATTAGCCAATGATGTCTTAATTAGGCTTTGGACTCAACGTCTATAGCCAACTCATTAGAACCCGAATGAGTGAAGTCATTATGAGATGAAGAGAAGGAAGTAGAGAGATTTGCTTGTCTCATTTTCGTACGTCACTCATCAATACTTGCAAATTGATCTGCATAAAGGGGTTGATGTCATTCAAGAATTTTAAGAGTCTCTTCAGTTTCACTGATAAGGCGGGCTGCGAGCCAAAGACTCTTCTCCCTCTTTTCAATGGCACTGGAAAAGCACTTCATGGTTATAACACCGGGTAAGTTGGTAAGGCAAGCACCCAATATTCTTGCAAATTAGTTCCTGAGTTTAAATCCCATAAATCACTTGATTAGGGAAAAGCCTAAGATATTGATGGGTCGTTGAACATACCAAAAATAAATCCTAAACTACACCAAATTCTTTTAGAATAATGGCAAGTTCAGGTATCGATTCACAGGGACAATTGTGAAATTGAATTAATTTAATTGTTAAATTCCTAAATTAATTTTGATAAAAAGATTGATTGTTCATAGCCTAAATTAATAACAAATAAATTAAATAAGGAATTAAATTATCAATAATAAATGAAATTGGGTTTACTGAATTGGGAGAAAAACTAGGGCAAAGAGTCCACCACTAGCCACGTAATTAGGGTTTCCAATTGAAATCAATTATGCTATGGTTTGAACGGATTAATGCTTCGCAACTACAAGCTCAAAGCATTTAACAAGAAGATCATCATATTCAATGTACGAGCACGAACCATCTCAAGTAATACGAATCGTTTACTCTAAACTAAGGTGGCGATACGACTCGTTCCTCGTAGCATGGTTCGTCTCATACCTTGAATGTGAAGGAATAGAAAATTCATGTATGGATAACATTCAACAATCACAGAAAGTCAAATATTTGAAGAAATAATGAAAAATATATAAAAGAAACTTCTAAATCATCATACAAATGTTCAAACATTTACATAATTAAAAATAAAAAAGAAAACAAAATAATTACATGGTTAGGGTTTCATCAAAACCCTAGAAAAGGACACTAGCCACTCATGGAGGAGTGGAATGAGGTAGATGGAGAAGGAACCACTATGGGAGACATCCTTGAAGCTTTTTGTTTTTCTTCCCTTCCAAACCCTAGCCTCTCTCGTTAGGTCAAAACAAGTTCAGAACCCTAATCCTGCCTTTTCCTTTCCTTTTTATACTTCTGATCCCTTCCAAACAGGTTTAAAACGTCGGGTTGACTTTCCTAGAAAAATTCAACGCACGTGCGGGAAAGTCAACTCTCTCCAAATTCTGTCTTTTTGCCCATTATATGCTCCGACTATGTACAACCTGATTGGCATTCAACACACATAAAGTATACAGTTTGACCAGCAAGTGAAGTTAAAAGATTCTAATTAACGGCCTCAATGATGTACATTTCGGCCTTAATCACATCTCCCAACTTACTACTTGCTAGTCCTCAAGCAAGTAATAAAAAGCAAGTAATAAAAATAAAACAAAATCAAACAAAATCTAGCTAGTTCCTCTTTTGTGGGAGAACGGTTGCATTTAGCATATGCAACAAGCCTTTAAACCACAAAGTTACCCCAAGTGGACGAGTAAAGTCTCGTGAGGGTTTCCAGAAATGATACCCACAAACATTAACATATTCATATATATTCAACAACAATTGACCACATTACTCCACCTAACAATCAACTTATGTGCCACTACAGTGTGATATTGAGACATAATGAGTCATTAAAGGCACAGTGGACAAGCATGAAGGAACCTATTGAGTCAAAACCACAATTCAGTTAATACAAAAGTAAAGTTCCCTGTACTTGTGCATGCTAGTAGACAAGTCATGAGTACCCTCGGTGTAAAGTGCAATCTCCATATTAGTTAACTGTCCACTATAATAGCCCAGTGTAACTCATAATAACACCCAACATATACAGAAAAACTAACCTGTTGCAGCCAAGATTCTCAAAAGTTTTGTTTTGTTTTGTTTTTTTTTTTTGACTGTGCAATGTCCTGATCCATTAAGCTTTCTAATCAACCCATGTAACAAGCATTGGGCCAATGACTCCCAAACCAGACGGTTTTAGGGCACCAGGTGTAAAGACACCCCTACGGATTTAATAACTCGAGTTGAAAATGCTACGAATCCGAACAAGTCATTCTTCTTATTTTTCCTTAACTGTGCAATGTCCAAGTCCATTAAGCTTTCTAATTAACCCATGTAGCAAGTTTTGAGCCAATGACTCCCAAACCAGATGGTTTTAGGGCATTAGGTGTAGAGACACCCCTACGGGCTTAATAACTCGAGTTAAAAAGGCTACGAACCCAAACAAGTCAAGTGCTTTTTTTTTTTTTTTTTTTTTTTTTTTTTTTATGAATCTTGGCTCCTCATTTATTCTTTTCTGCAACTCTAGCTATTATCAATGATGTACACCAGGGATTATAATAAAAAGATCATCGTTATGATAGTGTGTTCATGTGAATTAATGCATACTCATGACAAGTCTACTAATGCCACAAATACAGACAACTCTCATCGTGCAAATATTGTATGCAAATATCTACCCAATAAATCCTTTTCATACAAGTCTACTATGCTCTCCAATTAACAGATGCAAATATCATTACCTTACTAGCAAAAAGTCATATCAAGTGAAATAATGCAATCAAGTGAAACAGGTATAAGCATGAATTATGAGCCAAATAGAAATGCACAAAAGAAAATATAACCCTCATCCCCCAACTTGAATATGGCATTGTTCTCAATGGAAAAGTAAAGAGAAATAAGAGAATATTACCAGAAATGTAGGTGCACATCCAGGTAGGCAGAGAGTAACATATACACACTTCACACTGTTTTTTTTTTTCTTGGTATAGGAGGAAATAAAAAGGAAAAGAAAAGAAAATAAATAAAATGAAAAAAAAATAAAGAAAATAAAGGAAATATACAGAAATCATTGACGTGGATCTGGCGATGGTGGTGGGAAATGTTGCTCAAATAGGGCATACATCAGTGTCTGAGTCTTGAACGCCTCATCATGAACCCTAGTGCCATGCTGAGCGAGCTGCCGATCAAACTGATTAAATCGCTGCCCATTCGAATCCTGGTATGCATAGAAGTCAGTGTGCAGAGAGGCAACTTACTGCTGATACCCATCAATCGTTGCCTATGAATAATCACGATGCGCCTGAAAATCCGTGCGTAACTCCATGAGACTCTGGTGGTGATCACGAAGAGTACTGTGGACCTGATCCACAGAGTGTTGAAGCTGTAAGTACTCCTCGCGAGTCATGTAGAGTGGGTCCCCTTGGGGAGGCACGGGAGGAACAAGATGAGGTGGGTGGTCGTGTAGGGGGTCCGGGGCCTCATCAACTGGGGTACCAACCGGCTGCGGGATGCGAGATATGCTATGCTGCTATTCCTGCTGGCCGAAAGTCGGATACCCTCTATCAATCTCCTCATCCTCAGCAATGGGGAGGTGGTTCAGCTCAAACACAAGTGTCAATAAATTGGCAAATGGCAATGGCCAAGTTAGGTTCTGCATAGGATCAGGCCGAATTGCCTCTCGTAGAAATTTTCGCAAATGGATCCAGATGGTATGCGCAAGCGGGACCTGATAGCCATACTGATACCCGTGTAAAACCCGAACAAACTCCAAACGACGCTCAGCTCGATGCCCAAGTGGAAGGACATTCTTATGGACCACAGAATTAATGAATAGCAAGCGGCTAGGCAGCTTGCTTTGCCGCAAGCATATGAAACTGAGGTCATCGTGGGCCCCCGGGAAGTATTGTTGGATGAGGCTGTGTATGGGCTGTTGATCCTCAACTTCCGGGAAGGGCTGATATTCCGGCTTGGCGAAAAACCCTAACACTGTGGCAATCATGGAGGAGGTGATGTAGACAATATGACCATCAATGATAGAGAGCAGTTCGTCCTCGGTGGGTGTCTCATATAGGTTCTGGTAGAAGAGTCGTACCAGACGAGGATAAGTTGGCGTTATCACAGAGCAAACGCCCAACTGTTGCCGGAGTTGGAGCTGCTTAACGTCCCAAGTAGTGTCTGCGTCACGCTGAAAAAATAGCATATTGAACTGCGTGAGCTTGTGAAGAGGGCGTGAAGCCCACTCCGGCCGTGGCAAGTCACCCGGTGGTGGTGCCGAAGAAGTGGAACCTCTGGCCTTCTTGGAGGCCTGAGCAGATACACATCGAATCATATCCTGCACACACCAAAAGCAAATAGACACAAACCCGTGGAACCAATCATGAGAATAAAATAAAATATGAAAGCACAAGTTTGCCCACTAATGTACCATATGCAATTCCCACCAATGTTTTTTTTATTTATTATTATTTTTATATGTATATATAAAAACGAAATTAATTAAATAAATGAAAAAAAAATGGCATTAAATTAAATTAGCTAAACTATAAAATAACTAAACTATAAAAGAGACTAAAGTATAGAATAAAATAATCTAAACTAAACATTTTTTTAATATATAAAAAAAATGAAATTAATTAAATAAATGAATTAAAATGACATTAAATTAAATTAACTAAACTATAAAATAAACTAAACTATAAAATAATTAAATGAACAATTACATCAAAGAATAAAAAAATAAAAATAACAGCACTAACTAAACAAATAAAATTAAAAATAAAAATAAAACCAAAACAATCTAAAACTAATTAAACTAAAGAGAATCACTAACGAAACGATTAAACGAAACAAATATAGCAAATAAAAAAAAACTAAATTAGGATTAGTATTAGCACCATGATTTTTGATTTTTGATTTTTTTTTTAATGGCTTGACTGCCGCACGTGCGCCATAGAGGGCCGCACGTGCGGTGCTCATCTTTTTCCTACGCAGAGTTTGGTTTTGATGTTGTTGTTGTTGTTGTTTTTGTTTTGTTTTATTTTGTTTGTTTGTTTTTTTTTTGGTTAAGATAAACAAACAAACTAAACATGGCTAAGTTAGTAGACTACTACATAGCTAAATAAACATGGCTAAATAAATAAAATAAAATAAAAGAAAAAAGAAACAACTAACAACAAACATGGCTAAGCATTTTTTTTTTTTTAAGGATGAACACTAGATCAAATAAAAATAAAAACAAAATCAAAAACTCCACAAATTGATTCCTACATCCACAAATCTACACATAATTGGAAAAAATTACCTTGAAAAAGTGGAGAAAGAGAGAAAAAAGAATGGAGGTTCGCCGAAAAAAAAGGTGGTCGCCGGAGATTCGTCGGACGGAGAGGGAAGTGATGCTGGCGGTGAGATGATGGTGGTGAGGAAGAAGAAAGAAGAAGAAAAAGGGAAGAAGAAAAAGAAGAAGAAGAAGAAGAAGGAAGAAGAAAAAAGAAAAGGGTTTGTGGGGTTAAGAGAGAGAGAGAAGCCAGAGAAGTTTGAGAGTGATTGGGAGAGAGTAGGGGGTGTTATGTAGATAAGGTTTGTCTTCTTCTTCTTCTTTTGTTTTTTTTTTTTGTTTTTTTGTTTTTTTTTTAACAAAAATAGAAAATTGAAAATAAAAATAAATAAATAAATAACGAATTTTATATATATATAAAATTATAAATAAAATAATTGTATATTTATTTATTTATATTTAAAATTTATTTATGTATTTATTTAAAATTTATTTACTTAAATAAATTAAAAATGAAATTAAAAATAAAAAAAATTAATAATAAATAAATAAATAAATAAAACAATAATAATAAAAATAAAACAAAACAAAACAAAACAAAACAATTTGTTTTTTTTTTTTTTCCGAAAAATTCCCGCACCAACCCACGCACCTACTTTTAAAGCAGTGTGCGATTTGAAGTTTGCCAAATTTCCCGCACGTGCGGGGCCCAGGCCGCACATGCGGCGATTTCACCTCTCGCGCAAATTATTTTATTTTTATTTTTATTTTTATTTTTCAAACGTCGTCCCGCACGTGCGGGAGTCAAGCTGCACGTGCGGCTTGGTCAACGTCGTTGGTGCCGCACCTGCTTATTAAGCAGTGGGCAAATTCGAGTTTCACCAAATGTCCCGCACGTGCGGCGACGCACGTGCGGCGATTTCTCCCCTTTTTTTATTTTTTATTTTTTTACAACAAGTACAGCACAATTTTTTTATTTTTTATTTTTTAAATTGAACAAGTATAACACTTTCTTCTTCTTCTTCTTCTTTTTTTTTTTGGTTAAATGTGGTTGAATACTTGATTTCCCAAATACCATAAAGCAGAAATCAAAGTCTTACCCATGCTAGGGAGGGTCTCTTCCACCCACACGTATGCAATGACCTTTTTCTACTACATTGCAACATCATAGTCTAACAAAAACAAGAAGCACTCGAAAGCGTACATGCTTTAAGAAAATGGAAAACTAACTCCCAGCACCTAACAAAAGGCACTAGAGTTGTGGCATAAAGTTGCCACTTCAGAATCCCCCAGGTAATAAAACTCAGCGTAGTTTATAGCTTTCGGGCTAGTACAACCCAAAGTATACTTAACCATTTCTACCTTCAATTGACATCCGAAATAAATATAGCACATAAGAAAATAACGGAATGCCTACTAAAGATATAATCTTCATGCGAAAACCACGGGTACTACTTTTCTCCCTAACTGTGTTTATAAGTTTCCCTATTCTCCAACAGGGTGACAGACTAGGTTGATTCGGTATCCAGAATCGAGGTGCATAAAGCTACCTCAACCTATGGGGCTATCATACAGAGTTCAAGCCGAGGTAGTTTTGAAGCAATCTCCACACCCTTGGGTATTTAAACCAGACTCTAGTCTCGGAAATCCCAAACCTTTGTGTTCTAGGCTTTGCCATTCGAACTCTAGTTTCTACCGTTTCAGTTGGTCTCCTAGGAACTCACTACAAACACGGTTAGGTGGCTATACCAGACCGTCAGATGCTGTTCGGGCATGGCAAACACCAAAGGAATTACACCTTTAGAGGATTTAAAGTTTCCTAGACGCAAGTAAAGCATAACGGAGAACAAAGAAAAACAGAATAGCATAGAAGAGAAAGAAAAGAGAACAAGAAATCAGTCTATCAATCATAGTAAAATGGGTCCATCAAAGCAATGGACTCAATCATATCCCCATTCCCAATCCCCTCTATATATGATTTCAATCTTTGGCCATTCACTTTGAAAGTGTGGCCAGTTTTTGGATCTCGCACCTCAACGGTGCCATGAATATATGCCTCAACAACCTCAAAGGGGCCATCCCATCTTGATCTTAGCTTACCCGGAAAGTGTCTCAATTTTGAATTAAAAAGCCACACTTTTTGGCCGGGTTCAAAGGATTTTCTATTAATGTACTTGTCATGGAATTCTTTAGTCCAAGCTTTAAAAACTCTCGAACTCTCATATGCATCATTCCGGATTTCCTCCAGCTCATTGAGTTGCAATTTCCGGTTGAGGTCTAGCCGCGGCCATATCGAAGTTAAACTTCTTTATGGCCCACAATGCTCGGTGCTCAAGTTCAACCGGGAGATGGCAAGCTTTGCCGAACACCGCTCTATATGGTAACATCTTAATGGGTGTCTTATAAGCAGTATGGTAAGCCCATAATGCATCAATTAACCGTTGTGACCAATCTTTCCTATCTGGCCTCACCGTTTTCTCTATTATGTGCTTTACCTCCCTATTTGAAACTTCCACTTGGCCACTAGTTTGAGGGTGGTATGGAGTGCCAACTTTATGAGTGATAGAGTATTTCTTAACTACCGACTCAAAGAACCGGTTACAAAAATGTGTACCCCTGATCACTTATTATGGCTCTAGGAAACCCAAAACGACTAAAGATGTTTTCATGCAAAAATTTGATTACCACTCCATGATCGTTTGTTCGGGTAGCTATTGCCTCCACCTACTTAGACACATAATCTACTACCAAGAGAATGTACTCAAACCCGAATGACGATGGGAAAGGGCCCATAAAATCAATCCCCCAAACATCAAATATTTTTACCACAAGAATAGGGGACATTGGCATCATGTCACGTCGAGACATCGAACCCATTTGCTGACAGCGCAAACAAGTTCTACAAAATTGATGAGCATCTTTAAAAATTGTGGGCCAATAAAACCCGCTTTGTAAAATCTTGGCGACCGTTTTATGCCTACTAAAATGACCGCCACATGCAGAAGAATGACAAAATGTAAGAATGCTATGTACCTCACTCTTCGTCACACAACGTCGGATCACTTGGTCGGAGCAATATTTAAACAACTCCGGATCCTCCCAAAAGTAATACCTGACCTGTGAAAAGAATCGGTCTTTGTCTTGCTTAGACCAATTATGCAGAATTTACCCAATGGCCAAGTAATTCACAATATGTGCAAAACCACGGGGGGGCTCGCTTGTGACAGCTCTAAGAGTTGTTCGTCCGGGAAACGAATCATGCAAAATAAGAGGGTCACTAGTATACTCAACGAGGATTCGGGAGAGATGATCTGCCACCACATTCTCAGATCCTTTCTTATCACGGATTTCTAAATCAAATCCTGAAGCAACAAAAATCCATCTAATCAACCTAGGTTTTGTCTCTTTCTTAGATAGTAAATATCGCAAAGCGGCATGATCAGTGAAGACTATGACCTTGGAACCTAGGAGATAAGACCGGAATTTGTCTAAGGTAAAGACCACATCTAGCAACTCTTTCTCGGTGGTAGTGTAATTCAATTGTGCATCCGAGAGAGTGCAACTAGCATAGTATATAGCAAATGGTGCCTTATTGACCCTTTGGCCCAACACAGCTCTGACAGCATAATCGAAGGCATCACACATGATTTCAAAGGGAAGCGACCAATCTGGTGATTTCATGATTGGGGTGGTGGTCAAGGCCATTCTCAGTGTTTCGAATGCCTTTAAGCATGCCTCATCAAAGACAAAAGGCGCGTCCTTAACCAGTAAACTACACAAAGAACGTGATATCTTACTAAAGTCTTTGATGAACCTACGGTAAAAAACCTGCATGCCTTAAGAAAGACCTAATTTGACGCACGGAATTGGGTGGAGGAAGGCCTGCAATGAGGTCAAACTTAGCCTTGTCAACCTCTATACCTTGAGGGGACACAATGTGTCCCAACACTATACCCTCATGAACCATAAAATGGCTATTTTCCCAACTCAAGATTAGGTTTGCCTCGGTACATCGTTCTAACACTCTAGTCAAGTTCCTAAGGCATTCATCAAAAGACGGCCCAAACACCGAAAAGTCATCCATAAAAACCTCTAAGAATTTCTCCACCATATCGGAGAAAATGGCCATCATACACCGTTGAAAGGTCGTCGGTGCATTACATAGCCCGAAGGGCATGCGCCTGCAAGCAAAAGTGCCAAAAGGGCATGTGAATGTGGTATTTTCCTGGTCAGCGGGGTGCACCGGGACTTGATTATACCCCGAGTAGCCATCAAGAAAACAATAGAAACCCTGCATCGCTAATCGCTCTAGGATTTGGTCAATGAAAGGTAAAGGAAAATGATCCTTCATAGTCGAGGAATTTAGTCTCCTATAATCAATGCACACTCGCCACCCGGTAGTGGTTTGTGTGGGGACTAACTCTCTCTCTCATTCTCAACAACGGTGATGCCCGATTTCTTGGCACCACTTGTGTGGGACTCACCCACTTGCTATCTGAGATGGAGTGTATGATACCCGCATCCAACAATTTCAAACCTCTTTCTTCACCACTTCTTTCATATTAGGATTCAGTCTCCGTTGCATTTCGCGAGAAGGTTTAGTGTCCTCCTTTAGGTGTATATAATGCATGCACATGGAGGGATCTATCTCTTTCAAATCAGCCACTAACCACCCTATAGCACTCCGATGTGCCACGAGTACACTTATTAACTGACTCTCCTGTTCTACAGTCAAGTCAGATGCAATGATGACCAGTAAAGTATCTTGGGGCCCTAAAAATGCATACTTGAGTGTGGCCGAGAGTGGTTTCAACTCAAGTGTAGGTGGTGTGACCAAAGATGGTATGGCAGGCTCTCTCGACAGAGGAGGAAGTGACTCAAACCGGGCTTTCCATGGAGGAAAATCCGGTGTAGAAGAAGAATTAAGCAAGACATTCACCTCATCAACTGACCCATCAATATCAAAATTTCAAACCCAAAATGAGCTAGACAAGCCTCTAAAGGGTCCTCTACAAGAATGGAGGGCAAAGCCTCCTCCACAATCTCATCCATAACATCCACTAATAAGCACTCCTCTCTCTCATGAGGTTGTTGTGATGCTTGGAAAACATTAAGTTTCACTTGCATGTTACCCAATGAAACTTCCATCACTCCGGTACGACGATTAATGCATGCATTGGCCGTAGCCAAGAAAGGTCGACCTAAGATCACCGGGATTTGTTTCCTAGAACTGGCTACCGGTTCCATATCTAACACCAAAAAGTCAACAGGGAAGTAGAACCTATCAACCTTAACTAGCACATCCTCAATCATGCCACGTGGCACTTTGAGGGACCGGTCAGCCAACTGAAGAGTGACAGTAGTGGGCTTTAATTCGCCAAGCCCAAATTCCTCGTACACAGAGTACGACAACAAATTGACACTAGCCCCTAAATCTAATAAGGCCCTATCAATGAAATGGTAACCTATAATGCATGCAATGGTTGGGGCACCCGGGTCCTTAAGCTTAGGAGGTGTGTCATTCAACAAGATGGAGCTTACTTGCTCCGTGAGTAGAACCTTTTGGGACACATGTGTCCTGGATTTACGCTTTTGCGTACAAAGATCTTTCAGAAATTTGGCATATGATGGTACTTGCTTAATCGCCTCCAACAGGGGGAGGTTGATTTTTACCTGTTTAAAAACCTCCACCATTGCCCCCATAGATGCCACCTTCTTATTAAAAGGGAACGGTGTATCAAGGCACTGGAGAAAGGGTGCCTTAGGCACATATGGTGCCTTGGGCTCATGTGAAGTGTTAAGGCCTAAGTCATCCCTCTTAAGTGTTTTCCCTTCACCCTTACTCTCACTAGGTGAACTACCGTGGTCACCCTTCTTAACTCTAGTTACATCAGACGCAATTGACTGAGGCTCTAACTCCCTGCCACTTTTTAAAGCAACCACCGCTTGCACTTGCTCATGTTGCTTTCCATTCCCACCCGAACTCTCTGCCCCGTATTGTCCCTTAGGGTTGGCCATAGTTTGACTTGGTAATTTTCCCTCCTCTCTTCGATTCATGTTGTTAGCCATTTGATCCAATTAGGTCTCTAGCTTGGCAATAGAGTGAGTGTGGGAGTGAACTACTGGTGCTAACCCCTTAAGTTCTGAGAGAACTTCCAACACCTGAGTTTCAAAGGCAGAGTTGCCCTGAGGAACAGGCGGGGGTTGTGGTTGCCGGTACGGTTGTGGGGCTCTATAAGGTTGCGGTGGTCAGTAAGATGATTGGTTGGCAAAATTATTGAAATTCTGCCTTGGTGGTGGAGGATTGTAAGAAGTGCCTTGTGAAGGGGGTCTCTATGAGAAATTAGGGTGATTTCTCCATCTCGGATTGTATGTGTTGGAGTATGGATCATTACCCGGGTTGGAGAATCCTTGAGCCGCATTCACATGCTCTTGGACTAACTCCGGAAATTGTGATGCCGAAGGGCACTCACTCAAGTCATGAGCAGGGCTCGCACAAATAACACATGCCTCGTGAAATTGAGGCTGATCTTGCTAGGTAGGGGCATGTCCCATAGCTAATAATTGGTCCATTTTGCGGGACAGTGCCTCTACTTGTTGGGCTAACTCTAGGTTTTGCCCGACCTCATTAATGTCCCCTCTTTTCGGGGCTCCAACTATTGGTTGCCGGACTTGTCGGGCTGCGGAGGCATGGTGAAGGGAATTATCACTTAAGTTCTCAAACAATTGCCATGCCTCGGCATCATTTTTAGACATGAATGTCCCACCACAGGATGAATCCACCATTTGGCGGTGCAGCTCCGTTAAGCCATAATAAAATGTTTGAAAAAGTTGCCAATCAGGCACTTGGTGGTGGGGACACTGTTGGAGAAGGTCTCGAAGTCTTTCCCATGTCTCATGGAATTGCTCGCCATCCATTTGAGCAAAGTTTGTGATGGCTCGCCTAAGTTGGTTGGTTTTACCTATGGGAAAGTACTTCTCCAAGAACCGTTGCTGTAATTGGTCCCAAGTTGTGATTGAATTAGCAGGTAAAGAATTTAGCCAGTGTTTGGCTTTATCCTTTAACGAGAATGGAAACAATCGCAACATTAAGGCCTCATTTGTGAAATTCTAGATCCTCACTGTCGAGCAAATTTTCAAAAATTCATTCAAATGCTTATAAGGATCATCATAAGTTAGTCTATGGAATGATGGAAGCATTTGTATGGTGCTGGACTTAATCTCATAATGAGCAGCAGTGGTGTTAAGTAATTGGATGCATGATGGTGATGTATATGCAGTGGGTGTAAAATAATCCTTAAGGGTCCGGTTAGGCACATTCGGGACATTAGGATTTGCCATCTCTAATGGCTCACTGTATGAATATGAATATTCAAGCCTAGGAACACGGACAGAGGCCCTAAGTCTCCTAAGGGTCCTTTTTAGTTCAAGGTCCAAACTCCATAATTTAGGGTGACAAGAACGACGCCCGTGCATACACTACCCACACACACACAAAAAGTTCTGACTCTGTACACTAAGTTACAAAAGCAAATTACCAAAGGGAGAAATACTCACTGCGATTTAACGAAAATGCTTTACTCGTATTGCGGATGCTTGACGTGTAGACGTTGTCTCCACCCTCTATTTGAGCTTTGACTTTTGTTTTAACACTTTGGTGCTTTGCTTGTGAGTGTTTGCTTCTGTTTACTCACTTTAGTGCTGCGTTTTTTTATATTTTTAAAGCTCGGCTGCACTCCGCTTGCACTTCGGTGATAGCTCCAATTTCAAACGCTCTGCACACTTAGCAACACAAAAGCATAAAATCTTAAACTAAAAATTAAAATAAGAATGTAACTTTAAATTAACTAATTTCGCCAGAAGTCCCCGGCAACGGCGCTAAAATTTGATGGGTCGTTGAACACACCAAAAATAAACCCTAAACTACACCAAATTCTTTTAGAATAATGGCAAGTCCAGGTATCGATCCACAGGGACAATTGTGAAATTAAACTAATTTAATTGTTAAATTTCTAAATTAATTTTGATAAAAAGATTGATTGTTCATAGCCTAAATTAATAATAAATAAATTAAACTAAGGAATTAAATTATCAATAATAAATGAAATTGGGTTTACTGAATTGGGGGAAAAACTAGGGCAAAGAGTCCACCACTAGCCACGTAATTAGGGTTTCCAATTGAAATCAATTATGCTATGGTTTGAACGGATTAATGCTTCGCAACTACAAGCTCAAAGCATTTAACAAGTAGATCATCACATTCAATGTACGAGCACGAACCATCTCAAGTAATACTA
This sequence comes from Camellia granthamiana, assembly GCA_036172215.1. Classification (NCBI taxonomy): domain Eukaryota; kingdom Viridiplantae; phylum Streptophyta; class Magnoliopsida; order Ericales; family Theaceae; genus Camellia; species Camellia granthamiana. Next base: position 25,504,344 of record CM069910.1, on the reverse strand, counting down.
ATCGTTCACTCTAAACTAAGGTAGTGATATGACTTGTTCTTCATAGCATGGTTCGTCTCATATCTTAAATGTGAAGGAATAGAAAACTCATGTATGGATAACATTCAACAATCACAGAAAGTCAAATATTTGAAGAAATAATGAAAAATATATAAAAGAAACTTCTAAATCATCATACAAATGTTTAAACCTTTACATAATTAAAAATCAAAAAGAAAATAAAATAATTACATGGTTAGGGTTTCATCAAAACCCTAGAAAAGGAGAGTAGCCACTCATGGAGGAGTGGAAAGTGGTAGATGGAGAAGGAACCACTATGGGAGACATCTTTGAAGCTTTTTGTTTTTCTTCCCTTCCAAACCCTAGCCTCTCTCTTTAGATCAAAACAAGTTCAGAACCCTAATCCAGCCTTTTCCTTGCCTTTTTATACTTCTGATCCCTTCCAAACAGGTTTAAAACGTCAGATTGACTTTCCCAACAAAAGTCAACGCATGTGCGGAAAAGTCAACGCACGTGCGGAAAAGTCAACTCTCTCCAAATTCTGTCTTTTTGCCCATTTTATGCTCCGACTATGTACAACCTGATTGACATTCAACACACATAAAGTATACAGTTTGACCAGTAAGTGAAGTTAAAAGATTCTAATTAACGGCCTCAATGATGTATATTTCGGCCTTAATCAGATACCCTTGTTAAAAAAAGAGAAGTAAAAGAAGAAGAAGAAGAAGAAGAAAGAAGCTTATATACCTGTGATCATGTCAGATAATTTCTCGAACAACTTGTCATGTTCTGTCTGGTCATTGTTACATTCATAATCGAGAAGAAGAGTTTTGCTGATTCTATACATGGAATTAACTGCTATAACCTTGATGGGCCAGTTGGTGAGTGATGTAGGACAAGATTTTAAGAATTTTTATATTTTGAGTTTCAATATTTTTGATATATTATTTCTTAATTTTATTATTTTGGAATTAGATTTTGACTAGGATTTTAAATAGTTTAAAATTTTAGTTTCCTATTCTCTTAGGTTTCCTAATTTGTGTTGATTTAAGTTTCCTAATTTATTTTAGAATTATTTTTCCTACAAGTATTAGGTTTAGTTTATTATAAATAAGTCTATAAGCATATGTAATAGAGGCATTCAATTAATAATATTAAGATATTTTCTCTTTCTTATGGATTCAATATTCTATTTTTCTTGTGAATTCAAGTGCCCTTTTCGTCTATTAGAACGATATCTAGTTCCCGTGTATTCCACTGCGTCAAGTGGTATCAAAGCAAAGTTTCTCCTGGCTTGATGTCATTCATCGAAAGAGGAAGCACAAGTTCTACTGACGATGATCGTAGAAAAAGATCTAATAGGATTCGAATCAAGGGACTTGGCCAAGGCCAACCTGTTAGTCACAACGTTAATAGGAACCGCGCAATGGGATTTGCCCAAGGCTAGCCTATTAACCACAATGTCTTGAGACAATCTTCTTGTTATCAATACAATAGTGAGGACAAATCTGAAGATGAGTTATTCGAGGATTATGGTGAACACCAGTCAGTCGGCAACGAAGATTCAGTGATGTGTTCAATAACAATAATTGCATCAATCATGACTTTTCAAATTATCAAGTACCACTAGAAATTCCCTATTTTAATGCTTCTTGTCATGCCGAGGATTTTATTTGTTGATTTTGCAAAGTTGACAAATTCCTTCAGTGTATGGAAATCTCTGAAGAAAAGCAAGCCAAATATGTCGCACGTAAGTTACAAGGTTATGTTTCTACATGATGGAAACAATTGTAGTATGATTGAAGGCGACAATACAAAAAACCCATTAGAATGTGGCGCAAGATGAAGAAGTTGATGAGTTCTAGATTCCTTCAATCAAATCATGGGCAAATTTTGTATCAATAATACCAAGGAAAGCTTGAATCGAAACAATTGTTCCAAGGTAATTCTGATTCACAATATTCTTCGCAATTTAATAATTATTATGCAATTGTGGATACAGATTATTCGAGAAACATGACTATGGCTCTACCAAGTTTGGGTCAATCAAGTCTTGTAGGTCAACAAATTTGTTACGCTCCACCACGCATTGAAGAAGAAAAGATTTTGAGTACCTTAATATTTGAAAACTTTGAAGACCTAAACAGATATTCAATTGAAGTAGAAAATCAAGTTGATTTCAACAATGGTGAGAACATCGAAATTGATGAAAGAGAGGTCACTGAAATTACTTTGATCAAGAAGTTTGAAGAAAATGATGAAGATGTGAAGCAAGAGAAAAACGTTGAAGTTAGCCAAGAGCTTCTAATGATGGAACTATCATCTCTTGAATATTATGATGGTTATGAGATCGCAAAAGGAGATCAAGTTGAACTCAAAAATAAGGTAATAAAGTTGACATGTGCACTAGAAAAGTTGATTGAGGATCCAATTGATGTTCGAAAGATGATAATTGAATGTCCAACTGAATCTAAGACAGAGCAAAGTCTAGAGTATCCAACATCAACATAAAATACACTTCGTTGATTTTCTTGGTGTAGGGCTATTTAATTTGATTTTCAATGCTTGTCTAATTAATCTTGTCAACCAGTTGAAGCATATAGAAAAGAACTTTCAAAAAGAAAACTTTCTTATACACAACATTTGGAAGAGGGGCAAGCAATTGAAATATTCAAAATATCTCTTTATTTGGCATGAAAGATGACAGATCTCTAATATTAACTCGAGGACAAGTTCTTTCAAAGAAGAAGAGCCTGATATAGAGCAAGATTTTAAGAATTTTTATATTTTTAGTTTTAATATTTTTGATATATTATTTTTAAATTTTATTATTTTGGAATTAGATTTTGACTAGGATTTTAAATAGTTTAGAATTTTAGTTTCCTATTCTCTTAGGTTTTTTAATCTGTGTTGATTTAAGTTTCCTAATTTATTTTAGAATTACTTTTCCTACAAGTATTAAGTTTAGTTTATTATAAATAAGCTTGCAAGCATATGTAACAAAGGCATTAAATCAATAATATTAAGATATTTTTTCTTCCTTGTAGATTCAATGTTTTATTTTTCTTGTGGATTTAAGAGCCCCTTTCGTCTACTAAAACGATATCTAATCTTCGTGTATTCTACTACGCCAGTAGGATTATTGTCTGGGTCTCCAGTGATACTTGCCTCGTATTTTACAAGCATTTGAAAAGTCTCTTTGCAAGATGTTCCTTTGACAACTATTTTGCTGAGATACTCAGTAAACCACTTGCGATAAAGTTCGACTCCTAACAACACTTTGTCTGCTACATTTCTGATGTTTGTAAGGTTTCCTTTGGCATCCATGCTTTTGTCAACATCTGACATACGAGAGGCCTTCACTCACACTGCATATAAGCTTGTCAGCGATGCTCTTCTTGATTTTAGGAATTGTAATGGCGATGCAAGTTAGAGTCACCAATGGCAGAGCCCAGCAATTAGAAGGTTCTTTAGAATTTAGTGATGAAACTTGGTCGCTGTCAAACTCTGTTATGCGTTTAAAGCAGCCTATAAATTTCTGTAAAAGAAGTTTGATTAGATTTTTGGGCTGTTTTTTTGGCCTTGTTGATGAAACAATCTGCTGCATCACTAATGTTCTTTGAGGTACTTTGGGGAAGTTCCTCTTCACCTTCAAGAAGCAAAACATAATTGCCAAGATCTAGCTTCATAGGAGACGTTGACTGGTAAGATGACAAGCGCGGGCGATTGAAAAAAAACAAAAATAAGAAGATTTAATTTGCTTGCAACCACAATCACAATCTGAACCTTTATACACAAGTTTAGAACTAAATTTTTTTGTGTGCTGTGCAAGTTTTCTGAATATGGGGCCTCTAATTTGAAGAACTATGGGGCTCTTTGTCCATTCTACCAGCTTCTCAGTCCAATAAGTCTCCAGTTTGAGCTCTTTTTTGTAGCCTTTGGTCCTTTTCTTGGAGCACTTGGATTTTATGGCAGTAAACCATCTAAATACTGGACCAATAGTCCCCACGACCACTGCACCAGTCTGATCAAAGAAATAAAAAATGGTGACCACTTATAATCTAAAGAGTGGAAATCACGAAAAAACCACAGTCAGACCTGAGCTTTTGCAAAAATTAGGGCAGTCAAAAGACATATCACCCCTGAAGTGGAGCAGGTCACAAAACGTGCCATCACAAATTGGGGGCTCCCGATTTCTGCCATCATTCAATAATTGTTGACATTTTCCTTCAGTTTCTCAATTGTAATTTGCTTTCTAATTTGTTCTCTTAATACTATTTTGTGCATTTTACTGTACTTTAATTCTAGATTTTTTTTAGCAGCAGTAACAGTAATCGTTGAGAAAGTTGATATTACAAACAACAAAAGCATAAAATAATTAACTGCAACATATTCTACTAGTATTTGATTGGGAATTGAACAAGTACCTAACTGGATGCAGACATTCCCAAGGCGATTACAAGAATCCCCAAGGCTGTCATGTTGGTAAAGATATCTTTGTCATTCATGGGCCTAAAGATGGCTTAAAATTATCTATTACAATACACATCAAGACTGTACTGTTAAGTTTTGCGAGTTGATCAGATGAGTGGTACATACCGGTATTCAAATTCAGTGACATCTTCATTGCTACACCTAACAATGTCAGCGTAGCGGCATTGATAGTAAGAATTTGCACGGGAACTAGAATTTTTTGCTTCGGGATGCGGAGATGACATCGGTAACCATTGCTAAGAAACAAAATAGAGAAACTGCTACAACATACACTCCGATCCATGGCATTGGTGCTGTCGATTTTTCAGCGTCATGTTGACAAGTAAGCATGTTTTTTCTATGTTATTTTTGGTTTGCAGTAGTAATTTTACGGAAAGAGATCACGACAAAATTGGTGCCTATTTAGTGGAGTTCATAAATCTTTAAGCTTTGTTCGGCCAGTAATGCTAGGTATCATAAAAAGTCTTTTATGAAAATGGTCATAAAAGATTTGTGACCTTTGAATTACACTTACAATAAAGCACCACACACTAATCAAGGTAATATAAGGATCACAAATTTTTCATGATGATTTTCATAAAAAAAATTTCATGATCCCTAACATTTCTCTTGTTCGGCTGTCTCATAAATATATAAGATTCACAGATGGCTAGTAAATATGTGTCACATCATTTAAATTGTGGTATTTTTTAAATTTTTAGAACAAATTATCATTAAATGAGAAATGAGACAAATATTTAAGTCTTGTCTGAGATGTAATTTTTTAATTAAAATAGTTAATATAAATAAAACAAATTAAAATATTTAATAAGACGGCAGCGCGGCTTTCCCCCATATAGCTCCTTGGCAGTTCTGTCCAATTTTATATAGTTGGTTTTCCTTCGTTTAAAAAATAATATTAATTATAATACATATGCTAATTATAGTCATTGGTTTAATAATTATGTAACACCACTTTGTGATGTAAGATTTCGAATTTAAATCCTATGAATAGAAGTTTGATACTATATTTGTGGTTCCCTTTCCATTACTAATAGCTAGCATAAAAATCATTAAAGAGTTAATGAGACAATTATTTAAAAAAAAAAAAAATGAATAGGCTAACTAATGATCATTGGCTTAATAGTTGTATAACATCATTTTGTGATGTAAGATTTCGAGTTTAAATCCTATAGATAGAAGTTTGATATTATATTTGTGGTTCCCTTTCCGTTACTAACCGCTAGCATAAAAATCATAAAAAAATGAGACAATTACTTAAAAAATCACTGAGAGGGTAATTTATATCTAAATTGGGCCGAGCTAAAGAGGAGACTTGGAAATTGGGCCGCGTAATGGACCGAGGTAAGGATAGATTTACTTCGGTCCAAGAACTAAACGAATATGGGCCGCGGTAGAAAAGACTAGCAAGTGGGCCGCGGTCTAAGTGTTAGTTCGGTCCAAGTGTGGTAGGGACTTTTACCTCGGTCCAAGTGTTAGTTCGGGCCAAGTGTGGAAGAAATTTTTTCAAGTGTTACCTCGGCCCAAACGTGATTATAAGTTACCAATCGGAGTAGAGATAGTTATCTCGGCCATGGCACTCGGAGTCGAGGTAATGGCTTCTCTTGGTGGGCTTCGCTCTGGATAGCGCGGTAGAAGCTTACTCCGGTTAGTTCGGTCCAAGAGAAGCCTTGAAGTTAGATCGGTCCAAGAACGCCTCGGAGTTAGTCCGGTCTGGGAGAAGCCTTGAAGTTACTCCGGTCTTATGAATGCTTTGAAGTTAGTCCGGTCCAAGGGAAGGTTGAAGTTAGACCGGTCTAAAGATGCATGGGAGTTAGACCGGTCGTAACATGTTAGTTCGGCCTAACCACGCCATGGGTTGTACATGAGAAGCCGAAGTAAGAGTAGTAGAAGGAAGAGCCGAATTAAGGATGGTTCGGCCTATTCTGCGGCTAAGCATAGTCATGTTTACTTCGGTCATATTGGAGTCCGGCGAGGGAATGTTACTTCGGTTGTATGGCATCTTGCCGAAGTAAAACCATCTCACTTGGTTCAAGCAGTGAGGGGGGTGTTGGAGGATAAGCATTATCCTTCAGGAGTATGAATCCTAGGAGGACTCTGAATGGAGGAGTAAGAGTCCTACTAGGATTGTGCTACGCGGAACCTATAAAAGCTCACAAACATCACCTATGGAGAGGTAACACAACTTTGATTTCTGAACACATTGAGCTTTTGCCTATTTGTCTTGTTTGCTGACTTAGGCATCGGAGAGGTTTCCGGCACACACCCGCCGGCCAGCTCACGTTTGTGTTTTCAGGTTGAAGAACGGCGACATAAAGAGGAACGCAGACTTGATCAACAGGATTATACGAGAAGGTGTATCTCTTTCCCGTACAATCACCCATTAAACTTTGATTGAAAAATAGTATCATGGCTCGTTGCATATGTCATTTTAGTTGGACTTTGGCTTTTTAAAGTAAAGTTAACCATATGCTCCCAATCCATTAAATCCAAATTCGGCAATCAGTCAATCTTCATTGTTTAGCCATATGCGCCCAATTTAGAAGCTGCTCTCAATTCGTACATTTTCAAAGCCATATCCAAAAATCAACCGGCGGAGCCTTCTATTCAACAAGCAAATGTTATCCCAATTCATTAAATCCAAATTCAGAAGGTGTTTAATGTTAGTAAACTATTTAGTCCTCTTCTTTTCTTCTTTTTTTTTTTTTTTTGGTTATAAATTTAAATATTCCATTAAAGTACAAATTACACAAAATGATAGTAATTTATACGTTTGGGTTTAACTTTTAAGAGATAAAAGTGAGTTTCTCCAAATGTAAAATTACACATTTGAACAATCCGCACTATAGAGGTTTTGGATTTTTCCTCATTCTAAAATAAATCTCACATTATGAATAAGAATGTAACACTCCAATGTAACATACTAAAAAAAGATTAGTATACTTTTTTCAAATGTAATAATGTAACACTTTAAAAAAATTTCTTAGTGTATTTTTTTCAAAGTAACATTCCAATCAATATAATCCTAAACGTAACACTCTAATATAATACACTCCAATGTAACACACACAAAAATATTAAAAGATTCATTTGTGTATTTTTTCTAAATGTAACACTCACAATTTGAAATTGAGAAAAGTTAGGGATCATGAAAAATCTTTCATGAAAATAATCATGAAAGTTTTGTGATCCTTGGATTACCTTGATTAGTGTGTTGTGCTTTATTCTAAGTGTAATCCAAGAATCACAAAGCTTTCATGATTATTTTCATGAAAGATTTTTTATGATACCTAGCATTGCTGTTTGAAATTATATACATTTATTCAAAGAGTAATGTTAGGTATCATGAAAAAATATTATGACAATGATCATGAAAGATTTTGTACCGTTAGATTACGCATATAAGAAAACACCACAAACTAATCAAAGGATGAAAAATCTTCACGAAGCACTTCATGATATTTTTTTCATAATCTTTAGTATTATTCTTATCCAAAACTTACTAAGAAATTTTTATACTTCTTTTAGAATGGTTTGAAAAATCCTACAATTTTTTTTTTTGAAGTGTTACATTAGAGTGTTACGTTTAGAAAAAATATACTGAGAAGTTTTTGGGTGTGTTATATTAAAGTGTCATACCAAGAAGTTTTTTGAAGTGTTATATTGAAGTATTACGTTGAAAAAAAGTACACTAATAAGTTTTTTGGAGTGTTACTGTACGGGAGCCAAATATCCTCAGCTATCCGTACTCCTTGCGCTCCAAGCTTCACTTGACGGCGTCCTTCTCTGCAACACAAAAATGGTGAGCTGCCCGGCGGTGGTGTGCCGGAAAGACCCTCCGACGATCAAGTCAGATTACTCAAGAAGAAGGCAATCAGAGGAGAGTGTTTGTGAGAGTGAATTCGCATACCTCTAACGTCGCTCCTGCTTCCTATTTCTAGGCTGGCCATGCAGCCTCAAGGTTGTGCGCGCACTACTTCTGCTGTCCTTCCCTGGACAGGTGGCAGTGCGCGCCTCTCACTACCTTACGCGTGTAAAGGTTTGTCCTCCAACCAGTACATGCAGAGCTTTTACAACATTATTGAGGCGTTCGTGGAGCAGATGTCCTCTCCTTCACGCCATTGGCCCAGGTGGCACCCTTAACCGAGGTACCCTGACCGGCCTATCACTTGTGGAAAATTGCCATCACGTGCTCACAACCGTGCTAGGTGCCACCGACCTATAACTCGGAACCAGGCAAAAGCATGACCACCTCGGCCGAACTATTCTGGACCGGTTCAGCAGGACCAGCCGGTTGCGAGGCATGCCGGCCTCCAACCGTTCTATCTTCAATCTCGGTCACACGAAGGCTGCCTACCCCAGGCGACCGGTTAGGTGCATACCGGCGCTAACCGCGTCTCAAGTTTAGCCCGGGCTACCTTTTAGCTCGGCACCATCATCCGTAACCCTGGGCTCCGTCTATTTCGTGCAAGTCGCAGCTCGGCTAAGCAAGCTGGCGCATGACCGGTCAATATCTCCAACCGTTCAGGTTAGGTAGCCGGCCAAGTCGACGGAGGGGTTTGCCCGGCGCCGTGCAGCCCGTTACGTCCGACGTTATCTTAGCTCGGCTGTACAGTCTGGTGCAAATCTTCCCTCTCAATTGCCCCTTAATCCCATCCGAGCTATCGTGATTGGGATTATCTCTGTAACCGAGCCAACGGTCAGCGAGTTGCACCTTTTCCTAGCCGAGCATGATTGGAGCGATATCTGTCGCCGAGCTATCCAATTTGGTCGGTCATTTCCATGGTAGTCCTGTCAAGCATCGTACCACCGTACTGACAGACGCGTTCTCAGTACCACGTGCTTCTGGGTGAGCAAAATCCGCTCGACAGATAACTCCAAGGTGGGCAAGCAAGGTCAGCTCGGTGACTTTGTTCTTAGGGAGCAAGCTCAGCTCGGCAAGAAACTCTAAGGTCGGCGAGCAAGGTCAGCTCGGCGACTTGCTTATGGGCGAGCAAGATCAGCTCGGCAAGGAACTCCATTGTCGGCGAGCAAGATCAGCTCGGCGACTTGCTTCCTGACGAGCAAGATTAGCTCGGCAAGGAACTCCAAGGTCAGTGAGCAGGGTCAGCTCGGCGATTTGTCTCTTGGCGAGCAAGATTAGATCGGCAAGAAACTCCATGGTCGGCGAGCAAAGTGCGCTCCGCGACTTGCTTCTTGGCAAGCAAGATCAGCTCGGCAAGGAACACCAAGGTCGGCGAGCAAGGTCCGCTCGGCACCTTGCTTCTTCGCGAGCAAGATCAGCTCGGCAAGGAACTCCAAGGTCGGCGAGCTAGGTCCGCTCGGCGACTTGCTTCTTGGCGAGCAAGATCAGCTCGGCAAGGAACTCCAAGGTCGGCGAGCTAGGTCCGCTCGGCGACTTGCTTCTTGGCGAGCAAGCTCAGCTCGGCAAGGAACTCCAAGGTCGACGAGCAAGGTCCGCTCGGCGACTTGTTTCTTGGCGAGCAGGCTCAGCTCGGCAAGGAACTCCAAGGTCGGCGAGCTAGGTCCGCTCGGCGACTTGCTTCTTGGCGAGCAAGCTCAGCTCGGCAAGGAACTCCAGGGTCGGCGAGCTAGGTCCGCTCGGCGACTTGCTTCTTGGCGAGCAAGCTCAGCGCGGCAAGGAACTCCAAGGTCGGCGAGCTAGGTCCGCTCGGCGACTTGTTTCTTGGCGAGCAAGATCAGCTCGGCAAGAAACTCCAAGGTCAGGAGCAAGTTCCGCTCCGCCACTTGCTTCTTGGAGAGCAAGATCAGCTCGGCAAGGAACACCAAGGTCGGCGAGCAAGGTCCGCTCGGCGACTGGCGTCTTGGCGAGCAAGATCAGCTCGTCAAGGAACACCAAGGTCAGCGAGCAAAGTCCTCTCGGTGACTCATTTCTTGGCGAGCAAGATCAGCTCGGCAAGGAACTCCAAGGTCGGCGAGCTAGGTCCGCTCGGCGACTTGGTTCTTGGCGAGCAAGATCAGCTCGTCAAGGAACACCAAGGTCCGCGAGCAAGGTCCGCTCAGCACCTTGCTTCTTCACGAGCAAGATCAGCTCGGCAAGGAACTCCAAGGTCGGTGAGCTAGGTCCGCTCGGCGACTTGCTTCTTGGCGAGCAAGCTCAGCTCGGCAAGGAACTCTAAGGTCGGCGAGCTAGGTCCACTCGGCGACTTGCTTCTTGGCGAGCAAGCTCAGCTCGGCAAGGAACTCCAAGGTCGACGAGCTAGGTCCGCTCGGCGACTTGCTTCTTGGCGAGCAAGCTCAGCTCGGCAAGGAACTCCAAGGCCGGCGAGCTAGGTCCGCTCGGCGACTTGTTTCTTGGCGAGCAAGCTCAGCTCGGCAAGGAACTCCAAGGTCGGCGAGCTAGGTCCGCTCGGCGACTTGTTTCTTGGCGAGCAAGATCAGCTCGGCAAGAAACTCCAAGGTTAGGAGCAAGTTCCGCTCCGCCACTTGCTTCTTGGAGAGCAAGATCAGCTCGGCAAGGAACACCAAGGTCGGCGAGCAAGGTCCGCTCGGCAACTGGCGTCTTGGCGAGCAAGATCAGCTCGTCAAGGAACACCAAAGTCAGCGAGCAAAGTCCGCTCGGTGACTCGTTTCTTGGCGAGTAAGATCAGCTCGGCAAGGAACTCCAAGGTCGGCGAGCTAGGTCCGCTCGGCGACTTGGTTCTTGGCGAGCAAGCTCAGCTCGGCAAGGAACTCCAAAGTTGATCAAAACCGTCAACAAACCTCTTGCTGAGCAAAATTCGCCCAGCAAGGAATTTTGATCTTTTCGTCAAATTGATTGTTAGTTGCCCCTTGGACCGCACTAAATCCGCTTGGCGAGGCAAAAATACAACAATCCTCAAGAAAATGGTCTACTTGTTTCATTGTGCCAATGGCAAAAAGGGTTACAAAAAATAGAACTAAGAACAAAACTTCAGATTGGCAGAGCTTGATGTTCTAGAAATGGATCGGCCATTTACAAACTGCAAGTTTTATGCCCCTTCTCCTCGGTCTTCTTACAGACGTCTTCCGAAAACCGAACTCCCCACATCTTTTCCATGGGGGTTTGCATGGCCATCATCTTGTCCGGCTGCATGAACCTTTCGCACTACTCTCTTGTTCTCTACTACCGGACTTGTCGTCACGGTAGTTGCAGCTGCGTCGTCTTCAACTCGGATGTGCTCATCAATGCGTTGCATGAGCAATTCCATGGTCAACGGTTGATTCATTGTGAGCGAGTTTCTCAGTTGATGTCTAACTGGAAGAGTGTGCTTATACTGAGTGATTGCAAGGTCGGTTGGGCAATCTAGGATCTCGTTGAAGGTCTCCCAATACTTAGCATTATATGCCTTCAAAGAACCTCCAGACTCCATCTTGACGCCGAGGAAATGGTTGACCTCCTTCGGTGTTCGAGTGTTGGTTTTGAATCTGGTAACGAAGGCTTCCGCTAGTTGCTGCCACCCCTCAATACTCCCCTCCGGGAGCCTTTCGAACCACTTCAAACCCAGCTCTCCCAAGCTTTCTGGGAATATGAGGCACATCAGGGCGTCATTGCGGCGGTGGCCAGCCATCACTTGCCGGTAATGACTCACGTGCATGTACGGACCCGTCTTGCCGTCGTACAAAGTAAACTTTGGCTGGTGGAATCCGGCGGGAAGTGGAGTACCCTCGATCTCCGGAGACAGCAGCGTGGCTGTGAGTCTCGCCAGCTCTTTGTCCACCAGCGCAGGGGCCATGACTCTGGGCGCTGGCATCACCACTTCCTCACTGCAGTGAACTGGGGCACTCAACCTCTGGAGTGCTGGCACCCTCTGAGCCTCTCGACGGCGCGCTCTCTCCTCCAACACATCCCTGAGATCCCTGGAACGGGAGGAGGCAGAGTATCGCGACGTCGACGACGGGTGTGAGGGGCGATAGGTGCTGTCGTGAGTGAAAGATCTGCCCTCTCGTTGGTCAGAATCTCCAACCCCATAGTTCCTGGTGATGGAGATGGAGTGAGTCCTCCTCTGGCGGCGACTGTTGGAACGAGGGGAAGTGGTGCGCTCACTGAGGTTGCCCTCTCCAGCAACACCCTTCCCCTTAATCTGGCGCTTTAGCAGCTCCATCTCCGCCACCATCTTGCGAATGAGGGTGTCCTGGTCTTTGAGTTTGTGTTCCAGGTGCTGCGCACGGGACTCCCCCCGGCGCCGGCGGCCTTCTGGGCTTTGCGAGCGATCAGAACTCCTCCCACGTTTGTCTCGCGCTCCTCGTGAAGAAGTCTCTAGGCCCGCCATGGCTGGAACATTCGGGGGGCCATCTCTCCTTTGGACATACTCCGGAGTGACACCATCGACGACGGACAGTGGAACTTCGTCGTTGTTGGCCATGAAAATGGTTGAAGAAGCTCAAAGAACAAGGGTTGATTATCAAAGACTTCCCACAGACGGCGCCAATTGTACGGGGGCCAAATATCCTCAGCTATCCGTACTCCTTGCGCTCCAAGCTTCACTTGACGGCGTCCTTCTCTGCAACACAAAAATGGTGAGCTGCCCGGCGGTGGTGTGCCGGAAAGACCCTCCGACGATCAAGTCAGATTACTCAGGAAGAAGGCAATCAGAGGAGAGTGTTTATGAGAGTGAATTTGCATACCTCTAACGTCGCTCCTGCTTCCTATTTCTAGGCTGGCCATGCAGCCTCAAGGTTGTGCACGCACTACTTCTGCTGTCCTTCCCTGGACAGGTGGCAGTGCGCGCCTCTCACCACCTTACGCGTGTAAAGGTTTGTCCTCCAACCAGTACATGCAGAGCTTTTACAACGGTATTGAGGCGTTCGTGGAGCAGATGTCCTCTCCTTCACGCCATTGGCCCAGGTGGCACCCTTAACCGAGGTACCTTGACCGGCCTATCACTTGTGAAAAATTGCCATCACGTGCTCACAACCGTGCTAGGTGCCACCGACCTGTAACTCGGAACCAGGCAAAAGCATGACCACCTCGGCCGAACTATTCTGGACCGGTTCAGCAGGACCAGCCGGTTGCGAGGCATGCCGGCCTCCAACCGTTCTATCTTCAATCTCGGTCACACGAAGGCTGCCTACCCCAGGCGACCGGTTAGGTGCATACCGGCGCTAATCGCGTCTCAAGTTTAGCCCGGGCTACCTTTTAGCTTGGCACCATCTTCCGTAACCCTGGGCTCCGTCTATTTCGTGCAAGTCGCAGCTCGGCTAAGCAAGCTGGCGCATGACCGGTCAATATCTCCAACCGTTCAAGTTAGGTGGCCGGCCAAGTCGACGGAGGGGTTTGCCCGGCGCCGTGCAGCCCGTTACGTCCGACGTTATCTTAGCTCGGCCGTACAGTTTGGTGCAAATCTTCCCTCTCAGTTACATTAAAGTGTTATGTTTGAGTATTACATTGGAGTGTTACCGTTTGAAATTATACATTTTTCCAAAACTTACTGAGAAATTTTTGCACTCCTTTTGAAATATTTGAAGAATCTCGCACCTTTTTAGTATGTTTGAAAAATCTCATATTTGAGGTTATTTTTGTATTCCTTTTGAAATAAAAAAGATTCTTATATAAAAATTCATTCCAAATTTGATTCCCATAAATTGTATATCTTACGTTTCTAGCACAAAAGAAAAAAAAGAAGGAAATATAATAGAAATAAAGATATTGTCGTAAATTCAATTTTCAAATAATATATTAAATAATTTATCTTTCTAAAATCAATGAAACTAATTGGTCTATAAAAAAATTCTTAGGACTAAATGGATCACCGTTCCTCAATTTAAGATTTATAGGTAAATTTTTCAAAAAAAAGATTTTTTTGTTATTTAAAAAAACTAGCGAAACCATATTAATGCCTCGTTTGGGAACATGCTAATTTAATAACTTTTTGGCTATTTGGCTAAAATATGAGCTAAAAAAAACTAGTATGTTTGGGATGAATTTTTAGCTTTTTACGAAAAGATGTACAAAAAGTAGAGAGAAAAGAGAATCTTTGACTTTTTGGTATGGATTGTTGGCTTTTTGATTTTTTTAGTAACTTTTTGACTAAACGGGTCGCTTCCCAAACGAGGCCTTAGTAACTCTGCTAATTATTCAATAATCATAGACATGTGGTATTCTATAATATTATAATTGATGGAAAAGATAAATAAGTGAGATATTATATTGAGTAATTGAAAAACATAAAAAGGCAAATTAAATTATAATTGATTAATAATATGAAAATAATCCATAATTTTCCAAGTAACTCTATTGTTGTGCCGAAGTCTTCCAATAGGAGGTGGTGTGTATCCATAGTAATCGTGTCACACTACACGCTATCCACTTGGATCTAATAGAAAAAGGGGTAAAATATATTGGCACCCCTCGAGGTTTGGTCAAATTACTATCAATTCTTAATATTTTGAAAATTACATTCTCACTCCTGTGATTAATAGTTTCATTTCACAAACACTCTACTTATATAAAAGGTAACAACTCCTACTAGAAAAATAGAGAAAATTACATTAAAAAAAATAAGTAAAGAAAAGGCGAAAAAAAGAGAGAAAGTAAAGCAAAGCAAAAAAAGAAAGAATGCATGAGTTCAATGTCTTCATTCTGTCTAAATAATTACAATAACAAGGGATTAATGTAATTTTTTAAACGTCAAAGGGTGATATGTATTAAATCTAAATCTCAGAGGATGTAAATGTAATTTACCCTCGAAAAAAATAACATCTAAAATTTCGAGATTGATGGAGTCATCTTCATTAAAGGCTATTTGATGTTTATCTTATCATTAATTTTATGATTTTAAGATTAATTGAGATGTGTGCAATCTGGTATGAATACACAATTATTAGGTAAAAAAAAAGAAAATTTATTTTGGAAATTGAATTTTTATTGACTTTTTAATTTTTTTTATAAAAGATAGGTAAAAATTAAAATAATTTTTTTATTATAATTTGTTAATTTTTTAATTAAAATCAGGACACTCAGTCTATATATTCAAATCTAAAACTAAATTTTTTTGTCCAAAGGCCCAGTATTAAAACATTAAGCTCCGCTAAATGACCAAAATATCCACCTTATATATAAAACTCCCAAATCAAAGGTAGCATTCGGTTTAGTTTTAGAATTGTGATTTGAGAATGGAGTTGAATTTTGAGTTTGTGAGTTGTTGAATCATGATTTGAAAAGAGAAAACTTGTTTGGTTATGAATTTTGAATTGAATTTTGAATTGAGTTTTAAATTTTTGAAATGAGTTTTGAAATGAGAAAAGTTGTTTAGTTATGAGTTTTGAAAAGAGTTTTTAAAACTTAATTCGAAATTTATAACTCATAACCAAACACTTAACTCACAATTCTATTGAAAATTCTATTCAAAACCTATAACCAAACTTTTTTTAAAATTTAATTCAAAAAAATAATTATTGAAAAAAATAATTTTTTACTTAAAAAATTAAAAAAATTCTGAAAATATTTTTTTATTTCAAAAGTATATATTATTTTTTGTTAAAAAAATATTCAACTAGTGCTTTAAAATTACTTTTGATTGTATATTTAGTTAGAATTTTTTTTTTAATTGTTTTCTTTAAAAACGGTTAAAAAAAATAATTTCTATATTTAAAAAAATATCGAAAAAATATAATTTTTTGTTTTCAAATAACATGTTGCAATTGCAAAAAAAAAAAAAAAAACAACCATTCCAGTCAACCGGCCGAACATCCAGGGAATGTTCGGGCAGACAACTGGATAGACCCAATCTGCAAATTCAAAATTCAAAAATTCTACTCTGCGAAACATGCATTGGAATGTGTATTCAAATGTGGCATTGGAATCAATTTTTCAAAATTTAAATCAAATATAGCATTCAAATATAAGAGTGTGATTATGATTTGAACTTAAACCAAACAGAGAAAGGTAGCGTTTGGTTTAGTTTTCGAATCATGATTTGAGAATGAAATTGTATTTTGAGTTTGTGAGTTATTGAATTATGATTTGAGAAGAGAAAATATGTGTTAATATTATGGTTTGACTTTGATGATGTCTAATTATTGGATAAATTGTGATTTTTCAATATATATAATTTTACAACTATTTGACACAAAATATGAAAATAAATTTTATCGTTTTTAATATATGTTACATCGATTTAAAATTAATTAAATTTATTATGCAATAAAATATATTATATTTTTTTTCTCAACAGTGGTGATCTCGTCAAATAAATTTTTTGTTTTTATCAAGTCGTCAAATAAACCTTGAGTGTATCGTTGTTGCATTTTGACATCGGTGGGCCCATAGAGACTTTTGACTCACCACTTAGAGCCCAATTCACGGCTCAAGCACTAAAGCCCAACACCTTCGAGAACCTAGAGCTGAATTAGGAACCAATGGCATCCAAACACGTGTCAAGCAAGGAACCAGCCACGTAAGCAGACAAAGATCCTACAGAGTTATTGCACAGCATATCAGCCATTAATGAGGCCCCTGTAGTATTAAATGCGATAACCCCTTCACGTCGGAACGGGCAGCTTCACCATGAACAAGGCAAGTTAGAGCATAGACTTTCGGCCAACATGACAGGTCGGAGTAGACAAGGAAATGATGAACAAAGGATATAAGGAGGCTTCCAAGACACACAAAAGGTTAAGTTCCCTATCATTATTCTCTCTCTATTGGCCATTAACCTCTCTCTCTTCTAACTTGATCGTCGGAGGGTCCGCTGGGGGACTCCCGTTCCCTGCTGGGCATTTGTGCAGGTACCTCGGTGGGCTTAGTGATCAGAGAACGGTGTTGGAAGCGTGGGTCAGCCCGACCTGACCCACAAGGATTAGCAGTATCATCAGCTGGCGCCGTCTGTGGAAAACGCCACTCGGCGTGACAGTTGTGCTCATTGTTACCGGAGACCCGTTCCCGATAATTCCTCATCGCTGGCCATCAAGATGCATGGTCACAACGAGATCGATGGCTTCTCAACACAACGTCGTCGACCCCCAAGCCGACCCTCCCAATCCAAACAACCCACCTTAGTACTTCCAAGAACTCACCAACAGCATCAATCGCTTGGCCGAGCAAAACCAGGCCTTGATCAATGCTTTGCTCCAGCGAAACCTTCCTATACCTCTTCAACCACCACAAGATATCCCTCCCAATCGGGAACAAACCTCAAGCCATCCTTTCCAACAAGCCCACCTCTCCAACTTAGAGGGTCGGCAAGCCCCATCCCAAGACATGAACCCACTACTTTGAGGTTTACATCTATCCGTTCAAACACCTGCCTCTGAAGGAGAGGCTAGTAGTGTTCAGCCTTCATTGCACTGGGGAAGTGACAATGTTCCTATTTGGGATGCGAAACTCCGAGCCATGAAACTCCAGCTTCAAGGAGTCATGCAGAACATACATAATAAACCCTCCACAACAGCCAACTCTCCGTTTGTCGCCTCCATCAGGGACAAACCTTACCTCCCAAGTTCAAAATGCCCTTGATCGACTCTTTCGATGTCACAACGGACCCAGTTGACCATTTGGAGACTTATAGGACCCTTATGATCCTCCATGCTTTTCCTGATGAGATCATGTGTCGGGTTTTCCCCCTTAACGCTTAGGGGGTCGGCTCGACTATGGTTTAGTCAGTTGCCACCGGACTCCGTCTCTACTTTCCAACACCTAAGTGATTCCTTTCTGAGCCATTTCATTGGCGCTCAATGCCAGCGGTGCCCGGCAACTCAGCTTCTTAATATCCGTCAGACGGAAGGGGAGTCACTACGTAGCTTTGTCACTCGTTTCAACACCGAAGCTGTACAGGTGGCGGAAAACGACGACAAGGTCATCCCTACAGCTTTTATGGCTAGTTTACGATCATCCGATTTCCTTTTCTCCCTCTCCAAAAACCCTTCAACCTCCATGGCCATCTTTCTTTCCAAAGCCCAAAAATATATGAATGCTGAAGACTCTTTGGCAACCTGCCAAGATACTACAACTAAAAATCCAACCCCCAGGGAGAAAAAAAAGGAATATGAAACCAGACCCTCCTAATATACACAGCAAGCCCCTCAGTTTACCGACCGACTCGCTCGAGCCAACCGACCGGCACCTACTCGATCGCCCGGTCGGTTCGAGCGATACACCCCCCTCAATTCCCTCATGGAACAAGTCTTGAACCAGATCCAACGAGATTATAACCTGAAATGGCCCCAACTGTTGCAGTCTTCCTCTAATCGGCTAGATCAATCCAAATACTGTCGTTTCTAGGAGGACCATGACCGCAACACTGAGGAATGTGTTTACCTTAAAGACCAGGTAGAGGATTTGATACGATAGGGTCGCCTCAGCCGGTTCATGGCAACCTGTCCCCAGTCGCGACCAAGGACCGACCCCCCCGGGGGGCACCACCGACATGTCCCTCCCCGACAACGCGCACAACCCAAGCAGGACAATGATCTGCCGCCACCATAACCCCCAGCACAAGGCAACCCTGCCCCCCCGGTCGGAGAGATTAGAGTCATTGCTGGCGGGCTCGCATACGGAGGTCCATCTCGTTTGGCCCAACGAGCCGAACTTAGAAAAATCATATAGGGCTCCGATAAGGAAGTCGCGACATTGGATCGCCCCTTCAAACACCCCAAACAGTGGACTAAACCTATCACCTTTACAGAGGCCGACTACACAGACATTCGTTACCCCCACGACGACCCCCTCGTCATCTCTGCTCCCCTATCCAATTACAAAGTCAAACGGGTGCTTGTCGACAACGGTAGTTCTTCAGAAATCATCTTCCTGAATGCCTATCGCCAGCTCAAGGTCGGAGAAGAAAAATTGTCCCCCTCTCTAGACCTCGCTAATGGGCTTCACGGGGGATCGGGTGACCTCCATAGGCTCCATCAATCTTCCCATCACCATTGGAGAGTATCAATGGCAAACCACCAAGCTACTCACTTTTTTTGTCGTCGATTGTCCTTCCGCTTATAACATAATCCTCGGACGCACAACTTTAATGCTTTCCAAGCTGTCACCTCCACATACCATCTAGCCATGAAATTCCCCACCGACCTTGGGGTAGGCACCATAAGGGGCGAGTAGATGATGGTCAGAGAATGCTACGTCGCCTCACTAAAAGAGGTCAAGCTGAAAGAGGCTATGATCATCGAAGGACTCGACGTCAGAGACGAAGAACAGTTAGTCAGAGGGGAACCAGTTGAAGAACTTGTCGAAGTCCCCATCGATCCTACCAACTTAGCCAAAACAGCCAGGATCGGCAGCTAACTATCTTCCCAGGCCAAAGCCGACCTCACAGCTCTCCTAATCGAGCACAATGATGTGTTTGCCTGGACCCATTTTGACATACCGGGCGTCGATCCCTCTTTCATCACTCACCGTCTCAGTATCGAGCCCCACTTCCGACCTTTCCGCTAGAGGTAGCGTATCTTTCACCTGGAACACAATGTCCTCATCGCCTCTGAGGTAGACAAACTACTAAAGGCGCAGTTCATAAAAAACGCAGACTACCCCAGGTGGCTGTCCAATATAGTCCTGGTCCGCAAAAACAATGTTAAATGGTGACTCTGCATCGACTATTCCGATCTTAGAGCTTTCCCCAAAGATAGTTATCCCTTTCTCCGGATAGATCTGCTGGTCGATGCCATTGCCAGACATCAGATGCTTAGTTTCATAGATGCCTTCTCCAGCTACAATCAAATTCTGATGCACTCGGCTAACCAGGAACACACCTCCTTTATCACAGACAGATGAACTTATCACTATCATGTTATGCTGTTCGGCTTGAAAAATGTCGGAGCAACTTACCAACCTTTGGTCAATGCCGTCTTTCACCACCAAATAGGCCAGAACAGGGAAGTCTACGTCGATGACATGCTAGTCAAGAGTAAACTCTCCTTTGATCATTTGGCAGACCTGCAAGAAACCTTCGAAACCTTACACAAATATCAGATGAAACTGAATTCGGAGAAGTGCTCATTCGGCGTAGGATTTGGGAAGTTCTTGGCCTTCATGGTCAGCAAACGGGGCATCGAGGCCAACTCCGAAAAGATCAAGGCCCTGATAGAAATGCGGTCTCCCAAAACGATTAAAAAGGTTCAACGGCTCACCGGTAGAGTTGCCGCCCTCAACCGTTTTATTTCCCAGGCAACAGACAAATGTCTTCTATTTTT
The DNA here is from genome assembly GCA_036172215.1 of Camellia granthamiana. NCBI lineage: Eukaryota > Viridiplantae > Streptophyta > Magnoliopsida > Ericales > Theaceae > Camellia > Camellia granthamiana. Next base: position 25,483,734 of record CM069910.1, on the reverse strand, counting down.
TAAAGTCATCCGACAGGCTTTTGAGTGGAAGATTGAATCTGATGAGGCTTTTCAACAACTGAAGCGGTGCATGGCCAACCCTCCTTCCTCTCTCAAGCGTTGTCAGGCGAAACCCTCTTCCTCTACTTAGTTGTATCAAACACCGCAGTCAGTGCTGCCCTCATCAGGAAAGACATCTCAGTACAGCGTCCAGTCTACTACATTAGCCGCGCTCTCAAGGGGGCAGAACAGAACTATCCTTTGCTGGAAAAAATGGCTCTTGCCTTGGTTATAGCCTCGAGGCGACACCGATCTTATTTCAAAACTCACTCCATAGTGGTTCTCACTGACCAGCCTTTGAAGAAGGTCATGCAACAGTCAGAGTTGTCGGGCAGACTTATGCAATGGTCAATCGAGCTCAGTCAATTTGAAATCTCTTACCGACCTCGAACAGCGATCAAAGGACAGGCTGTCGTCGATTTTATCTTGGAATTCGCCAATCTCACTCCGAACGTGCCCCCCCCCCCCCGCCAACACAATTCAATACTAAGGCAGAGGACCCCCATTCCTAGACCCTTAGTGTTGATGGATCATCCCGCAAAGAAGGTAGTGGGGCCGGTCTCATCCTCACTACCTCCGAGGGTGGGTATTTCAAGTGTGCCCTCCATTTCCTATTTGACGCGAGCAATAATGAAGCCGAATATGAGGCCTTGATAGCAGGTCTTCGACTGGCCAGAGACATTGGTGTAAGCCATATCCAAGTGTTCAGTGATTCCCAATTGATCATCGGGTAGATTACTAGAGAATTCAACGCAAAGGAAAACATGATGCGAGCCTACAGGGACATTGCACTCCCTTTTGTTCGCCTTTTCAATACTTTCCAGATCAGACACATCCTAGGTCAGAAAACTCCAAGGCGGATGAAATCGCCCAATTAGCCTCGGTCGACCAGTCAGACCTCAGCCATGGCATTCGCATTGAATACCTAACCCATCCGGCTACTTCGCCAAACCAGCAGGAGGTTAACTTCCTTCAAAACGAACCTATCCCAAGGGCTGCAGACATAATTCTATTTTTGACACGAGGGGAGTTACCAGACGATAAATAGCAGGTCGCCAAAGTCACAGCCCGGTCGTCCAATTACTTCCTCATCAGCGACCTACTGTACAAACAAGGATTCTTACGCCTATACCTCAAGTGTCTCAGTCCTGCTTAAGCGACCTATGTAATGAGAGAAGTCCATGAGGGCATCTGTGGTAATCATTTGGGTGCAAGGTCTTTGGCCCATAAAATCCTCCGCACCGGCTACTTCTGGCCTACTCTCAACCAAGATGCCACAGAATTTGTGCTTAAGTGTGATAAATGCCAGTGCTTTGCCTACATCCCCCATGCTCCACCAACAGAATTGATTACGCTCAGCAGCCCCTACTTCTTTGCCAAGTGTGGCATCGACTTAGTCGGTCTTTTTTGCCCACTGGTAGAGGCCAGACCAAATTCGCTATGGTTGCCATTGACTACTTCACCAAATGGGTGGAAGCAGAACCCTTCGTTACAATCACTGAGTGAAACACCACCAGGTTCATCTAGCAGTCGATCGTGTGCCGATTTGGAATCCCCCAAGCCATTGTTTCGAACAACGGCAAGCAATTCGACGATGCCAAGTTCAGGAAATTCTATGCAGAGCTCCACATTAGGCCATGTTTCTCCTCCTCAGGTCATCCCCAAGCTAATGGGCAAGTCGAAGTCACCAATCGCTCCCTTCTAAAGATCATTAAGACTAAGTTAGAAGCCGCTAAAGGACTCTGGGCTGAGGAATTACCAAACGTGCTCTAGGCTTATCAGACGACTGCCTGAACCCCTACTGGGGAGACCCCTTTTCGCCTAACATACGGTGCTAAGGTAGTCATCCCAGTGGAAATCGGCCTGCCGACCCCTCGGGTTTTACACCCGAATCCAGAACTAAATGAAGAGTTGCGTCGAGCTGACTTGGACCTAATTGAAGAGCTTCGAGAGACAACTGCTGTCAGACAGGCGTCATATCAGCAGAAAATGAAAACACATTATAACTACAAAGTCCGACCTCGAGAGTTTGCAGTGGGCGATCTAGTCTTGTGCAAAGCAACCCTTGCCACTAAAAATCCGACCGAAGGCAAGCTAGCAGCTAAATGGGAAGGACCTTATGTTGTCAAGGTCAGACCCCGCCCGGGCACTTACTATTTCCAAGATATGGAAGGCAGAGACCTCCCCCATTCATGGAATGCCGAGCACTTGAAACGTAATTTCCAGTGAAATGGTGTCTCCTGTTTTTGTATTGTTCAATTGATGTATGCTCTCTTTTACCGATCTGCACATTTGTTCATTTTTGCCCTTTCCATACATGGTGTAAACTTGTGATCAATAGGCTGTGCCTTAAATGACAACAATTTGACATCTCCATTATCTATGTTACGTTTCAATAACAACTTTTTGACCAAGCCTTAGCCAGACTGAGCATGAAGAGCTTAGCCAGACTGAGTTAACCAAACCCTCAACCAGACTGAGCATGAAGAACTCAGCCAGACTGAGTTAACTAAAGCCTCAGCTCGACTGAACCCTTCAAGTCTCAGCCATATTGAGCAAGAAAAGCTCAGCCAGATTGAGTTAGCTAAAGCCTCAGCCCGACTGAGCCCTTCAAGCCTTAGCTAGACTGAGTTAACTAAAGCCTCAGCCTAATTGAGCCCTTCAAGTCCCAGCCATACTGAACACGAAGAACTCAGCCAGTCTGAGTCAAAACTAGCCTTATCCAAACAAAGCATGCAGTTACAATCAGTCGCTGCGAGACTTAGTTAAAATCCCAGTTCATAATCATCCATTTTTACTATTCATATAAGTCAGCCTGCTTGCCCATTTTTACCATTTTTACAAGATAGGTTACTTATCAAATTTCATATTCCCAAATTTTTCTTGCCCATTTTTATCCAATTCTACTCAGCCATTTTTACCATTTAAACTTTACAAATCAAAACAATAACAACAACAACAATAACGGAACTCGTCGTTTTATTAACAAACTTGCACTTTTAAAAAATTTATACGCTTAATCCCCCTCACTTGACGCGAGATCTTCCTCTTCAACCCCCTCATCTAAGGGGGTCTGGGCAACTTCGTCTTTTCCTACCTTCATGAGACTGAAGTCCACGTCTGGGAACAGCTCTTGCGCCTTATACTTGAAGGACATCCAGTCGCTGTCCCAGTGCTGGCTTATCTCGTGCTTATAGAAGTCGGACCCCTGAAAGCTTTGGATCACTTCTTCTTCGCTCCTGCTTTCAGCGGCCGTTCCCTACGGCCCAGCACCCCCTTTCCCCTCCTTCGCCAAGCTCTGAGTGACTGCGGCACCGATGGCCATCTGGAATTTGGCGGACCCCTTAAATTGCTCCACAGCTGCCACGCATAAGTCGGGGTACGCCACCCTCTTAGATGCCAATTTGGCCCTTTCTTTTGCCAATGACTTCTCCAACTTTGCAATTTGACCATCTACTTCTTCTTTGTCCTTAATTGCCTGGCCACGCAGATCTTCGTTATTGGCAAGCGCTTCTTCTAACCTTTCATTGGCAGTGGTGCAGGCTTGTTGGACCACGTCTAGCTTCCTCTGCTTGCCCGCCAACTCGAACTCTAGTGATACTGCCTTGTGGCGCATCGCTTCCAACCCTGATTGGGTCATGATGAACTCGGCGGCAGCACGCTCTGCCAAGTAGCTCTGCACCACTGCCAGTACTTCCATCTTCTTTGCCCTTTGCGCATACTCCAGCCCCTTTGCATAAGCACTCCAAGCGGCTTTCCTCCAGCCCACTGTCTCAACCCTTAGGTTTTGCAGTTGCGCTTTCATCCCTTTTGCCTTCACCTTCGCGCGCGATGCCTTATTCATCAGGGCAATGGCCAAGGTCGTCGTTTCCATTGGCACTGAGCAGAACCCTCTCAGGAGGTCGGCCTCTGTTAATCACGCCATCGACCGCACGACCACATCCTCTACTACCCCAATGAGACGGTCGGCAGCGACCTTGGTTTTGCCCCATTTTTCTACCGACCGACCTGCCACTGCGCGCACGTGGTACATGACGGTCTTCAACGCGACACTCATCTCTGATTTGCTAACCCTAACTTTCCCTTCACCAGGACTGGGGGACACTTTTAGCACAGGCCCCAACTTGAGTGACTGCGGCCCCAGCCTCTCACCTATTGCCACCTGTTTTGACTCCACCACGCTCGTCACCACTTGGGCATCTGGGCCCATGGCTTCTTTCACCACTTGGGCATTCTCTTATTCTTAGGCTTCCTTCACCCTCCCATCATTCGTCTTCTTTAAAACAAGGGCGCCCTTACTCCCCTCTGTCGCCACCCTTTTTTTCTACGTCTTCTTTAACACCGTCTCCACCTCCTATTTGCTCATCTCCTTTAGCAAATCCATTGGGGGCAGTAGTGGCGCAAATCAGTTATATCTTTGTCTCCCAATGGCTTGGGCCGTGGTCGGACCCGCTCCCTCATCACCAGCTTAGGCGCAGGCCCCAACTGCGATTCCTTATACTTGTCCGCCTTGGCAAACGTTTTCCGTTCCTCCGCTTCCTGCGTCTTTCTCCTTGCCTCCACCTCCTCCCGTGTAGGATCCTCCTTAGTCGGCTGCGGCCCCAGACTCAAGGCGAACAGGGTTGACGGTCGAATAAGGTCATCCCATTTCACACCCTCTTTCTCCCTCCACTCTTTAACCCATTTCACCCGATTCTCGGCATCCGCTTCTAGCCTTGGCTCCGCCGACTTCGTGGGGACTTTCCACGTTGTGCGCACCCCCCTCCCACCATTTGCTGATATATAAAACCACCTCGGTCTCCACCTCTTCGCCGATGATGGTAAGCTTGCTACTAGTCCTCTGCCTGCCACTGCTTGTAACGTCACCCACGTTTCTTGCTGACCGGAGGCCTTGTAGCAAGAAAAGAATTCCTCCACTGTCATCGCTGCCCCTCCAGTCGCCTGTGGCCATACGATCGCGCAGGCCATTAGTATTTTCCATGCGTTGGGCATCAGCTGCCCTGGCGCCACCTCCAGTCGGTTCAGTACGTCCATTACTATTTGGGGGAGCGGCAGCCTCAGCCCCCCCGCAACGCTTCCTCTGTACAATGTAAATTCCATCGGTCATGCATTTGATGCCCTCTCCTTAGACATGGGCAACTTCAGCTCTATCTCTGCTAGAATCTGGTATTTCCTTCGTACTTCTTCCAACTCCTCCACCGTGAACATTGACTTCTCGGCTTTGGTGTGCCAGTGGTCCGATTCCACTTGGCTAATTGGTCTTGCGACTATGATCGTCGTAGATGGGCGAGCTCGCCCCGCTTTCTCCGCCCCTCTTTCCTCTCGCTTCTCTAACTCCACTGCATCGTCTTCCTCCAATGCCTCTAGCCTCATGGCTGGCACTTCATCTCAAGCCATCTCTTCTACGTTTCTGCGTATTGCTTTGGACGCTGGCGCAAGGAAGTTCGCAAAGTATTGGAGAGGTGTATCACACGAAACAAATGAGTTCAACTCTGGGATGTATCGGTTTTTCGCAAAGAGGTATGTGAAACGAATAACTCCAAATGCCCACGGTTGCTTATGTTCCAAGGATCGAGATTAAATTTCACAAATTTGAAAATTTCAAAAGTATCTGCCCCCACTTTTTCCACGTCCTATATTAGTTCTAACCCTTTGCTTCCTGCTAACGCATTACCTCCCTTATCACAGGATCATGCCATGTGTACAACCACGATTCACTACCTTTTTTCCCTTCCCTGTCTATTCTACTTCACATCACCATGTGCCCCACCGCTCCTCGAGCCCCGCGCGCAATCACCACTACTCGCTCGGTCCTCCCTTTCACGGTTGGCCTTCATCTCGGTTGGTCTTCTCGCTCGGTCCCCCTTTCGCGGTTGGCCTTCCTCTCGGTCAACTTTCTCGCCCGGTTCCCCCTTTTTTTTTTCCCTATGCGGTCGGCCCTTCTTTCACTCGGCCACACACAATTCCCGTCTTCCTTCTTATTTTTTTCGTTGGACTGAAGCTGCATTTGGGAATGGGGGACTACTGACATCGGTGGGCCCATAGAGGCTTTTGGCCTGCCACTTAGAGCCAAATTCATGGCTCAAGCACTAAAGCCCAGCACCCTCGAGAGCCCAGAGCTGAATTAGGAACCAATGGCATCCAAACACGTGTCAAGCAAAGAACCAGTCACGTAAGCAGACAAAGATCCTGTAGAGTTATTGCACCATACATCAGCCATTAATGAGGCCTCTGCAGCATTAAATGCGATAACCCCTTCACGTCGGAATGGGCAGCCTCACCATGAACAAGGCAAGCTAGAGCATAGACTTTCGGCCAACATGACAGGTTGGAGTGGACAAGGAAATGATGAACAAAGAATATAAGGAGACTTCCAAGACACACAAAAGGTTAAGTTCCCTATCATTATTTTCTCTCTATTGGCCATTAACCTCGCTCTCTTCTAACTTGATCGTCGGCGGGTCCACTGGGGGACTCCCGTTCCCCGCTGGGCATTTGTGTAGGTACCCCAGTGGGCTTAGTGATCAGAGAACGGTGTTGGAAGCATGGGTCAGCTCGACCCGACCCCCAGGGATTAGCAGTATCATCATATTTCTTTTTTTTTTCTTTTTTTCTTTTTTATTCATTTATCTTCCTTTTGTCTTTTCCTTGATTTGTTGATGAGTGCAAATTTCCCTCCGTGAGTCAAGCCAATCGTCCTGCACAGTTTTCTTCCAAGACCAAGAGCAGCCACCGAAATTCAACAGATCTCCTCCAACAACTATTCTATTGTTTGGCTATAAAAGGAGTTTTGTGAAGAAAAGAAAATACATAAACGTAGTGAAAAATTGTGGATGATATTCAAGAATTCTTAAAATATTGTATTATGTATTTTTATTGAGTTATATAATTTTTTTGAGAGAAATTTGTAGAGTGTTTGAGCTTTTATTGTAAAAGAGTTTCTAATCCCCTATCATTTTTCTTATAAAGAGAGTTATATTTTTCGTGAGTATTTTTTTATAGATAAAATTACTTGGGTTAGGTGTAACTAACACCGAATTCACAACTAGTTGGTTGGAATGATCAGGGTTGATCAATTATTAACGTTCACTAGCACCTGTAAAGTTAGGAGTGTAATTTATGTTTGACGAATAGTGAAGAACTCTCAAGGAGGATCTTGAGGAGTGGATGTAAGCTTAGCTTGAGCCAAACCACTATAAATTCTGTGTTTGCACTATCTTCCCTTCCTTCTCTTAATTTATTTTTATTAGTCTCATTTATATTGCATCATATTTATTTCTTATTTGGATTATATTTTAATTTATTACTCATCTTTATTGTTTCATATTGTTAATTGTTAATTATTTATTATTTAGGTTAACTTTTTAATTTAGTAATTTATTTAAGAAATCCAATTCACCCTCCTTTTGGGTTGCTTTTTGGGTACCAATATATTTGGTTATGAGTTTTGAAAAGAGTTTTGAATTTTTGAAATAAGTTTTGAAATAAAAAAAGTTGTTTGGTTTATGAGTTTTGAAAAGAGTTTTTGAAACTTAATTCAAAAACTTATAACTCATAACCAAACACATCACTCAAAATTCTATTGAAAATTCTATTCAAAACTCATAATCAAATTCTT
>CM069910.1:25355131-25475877 GCA_036172215.1 Camellia granthamiana | reverse complement strand
CCACCAACAGAATTGATTACGCTCAGCAGCCCCTACTTCTTTGCCAAGTGTGGCATCGACTTAGTCGGTCTTTTTTGCCCACTGGTAGAGGCCAGACCAAATTCGCTATGGTTGCCATTGACTACTTCACCAAATGGGTGGAAGCAGAACCCTTCGTTACAATCACTGAGTGAAACACCACCAGGTTCATCTAGCAGTCGATCGTGTGCCGATTTGGAATCCCCCAAGCCATTGTTTCGAACAACGGCAAGCAATTCGACGATGCCAAGTTCAGGAAATTCTATGCAGAGCTCCACATTAGGCCATGTTTCTCCTCCTCAGGTCATCCCCAAGCTAATGGGCAAGTCGAAGTCACCAATCGCTCCCTTCTAAAGATCATTAAGACTAAGTTAGAAGCCGCTAAAGGACTCTGGGCTGAGGAATTACCAAACGTGCTCTAGGCTTATCAGACGACTGCCTGAACCCCTACTGGGGAGACCCCTTTTCGCCTAACATACGGTGCTAAGGTAGTCATCCCAGTGGAAATCGGCCTGCCGACCCCTCGGGTTTTACACCCGAATCCAGAACTAAATGAAGAGTTGCGTCGAGCTGACTTGGACCTAATTGAAGAGCTTCGAGAGACAACTGCTGTCAGACAGGCGTCATATCAGCAGAAAATGAAAACACATTATAACTACAAAGTCCGACCTCGAGAGTTTGCAGTGGGCGATCTAGTCTTGTGCAAAGCAACCCTTGCCACTAAAAATCCGACCGAAGGCAAGCTAGCAGCTAAATGGGAAGGACCTTATGTTGTCAAGGTCAGACCCCGCCCGGGCACTTACTATTTCCAAGATATGGAAGGCAGAGACCTCCCCCATTCATGGAATGCCGAGCACTTGAAACGTAATTTCCAGTGAAATGGTGTCTCCTGTTTTTGTATTGTTCAATTGATGTATGCTCTCTTTTACCGATCTGCACATTTGTTCATTTTTGCCCTTTCCATACATGGTGTAAACTTGTGATCAATAGGCTGTGCCTTAAATGACAACAATTTGACATCTCCATTATCTATGTTACGTTTCAATAACAACTTTTTGACCAAGCCTTAGCCAGACTGAGCATGAAGAGCTTAGCCAGACTGAGTTAACCAAACCCTCAACCAGACTGAGCATGAAGAACTCAGCCAGACTGAGTTAACTAAAGCCTCAGCTCGACTGAACCCTTCAAGTCTCAGCCATATTGAGCAAGAAAAGCTCAGCCAGATTGAGTTAGCTAAAGCCTCAGCCCGACTGAGCCCTTCAAGCCTTAGCTAGACTGAGTTAACTAAAGCCTCAGCCTAATTGAGCCCTTCAAGTCCCAGCCATACTGAACACGAAGAACTCAGCCAGTCTGAGTCAAAACTAGCCTTATCCAAACAAAGCATGCAGTTACAATCAGTCGCTGCGAGACTTAGTTAAAATCCCAGTTCATAATCATCCATTTTTACTATTCATATAAGTCAGCCTGCTTGCCCATTTTTACCATTTTTACAAGATAGGTTACTTATCAAATTTCATATTCCCAAATTTTTCTTGCCCATTTTTATCCAGTTCTACTCAGCCATTTTTACCATTTAAACTTTACAAATCAAAACAATAACAACAACAACAATAACGGAACTCGTCGTTTTATTAACAAACTTGCACTTTTAAAAAATTTATACGCTTAATCCCCCTCACTTGACGCGAGATCTTCCTCTTCAACCCCCTCATCTAAGGGGGTCTGGGCAACTTCGTCTTTTCCTACCTTCATGAGACTGAAGTCCACGTCTGGGAACAGCTCTTGCGCCTTATACTTGAAGGACATCCAGTCGCTGTCCCAGTGCTGGCTTATCTCGTGCTTATAGAAGTCGGACCCCTGAAAGCTTTGGATCACTTCTTCTTCGCTCCTGCTTTCAGCGGCCGTTCCCTACGGCCCAGCACCCCCTTTCCCCTCCTTCGCCAAGCTCTGAGTGACTGCGGCACCGATGGCCATCTGGAATTTGGCGGACCCCTTAAATTGCTCCACAGCTGCCACGCATAAGTCGGGGTACGCCACCCTCTTAGATGCCAATTTGGCCCTTTCTTTTGCCAATGACTTCTCCAACTTTGCAATTTGACCATCTACTTCTTCTTTGTCCTTAATTGCCTGGCCACGCAGATCTTCGTTATTGGCAAGCGCTTCTTCTAACCTTTCATTGGCAGTGGTGCAGGCTTGTTGGACCACGTCTAGCTTCCTCTGCTTGCCCGCCAACTCGAACTCTAGTGATACTGCCTTGTGGCGCATCGCTTCCAACCCTGATTGGGTCATGATGAACTCGGCGGCAGCACGCTCTGCCAAGTAGCTCTGCACCACTGCCAGTACTTCCATCTTCTTTGCCCTTTGCGCATACTCCAGCCCCTTTGCATAAGCACTCCAAGCGGCTTTCCTCCAGCCCACTGTCTCAACCCTTAGGTTTTGCAGTTGCGCTTTCATCCCTTTTGCCTTCACCTTCGCGCGCGATGCCTTATTCATCAGGGCAATGGCCAAGGTCGTCGTTTCCATTGGCACTGAGCAGAACCCTCTCAGGAGGTCGGCCTCTGTTAATCACGCCATCGACCGCACGACCACATCCTCTACTACCCCAATGAGACGGTCGGCAGCGACCTTGGTTTTGCCCCATTTTTCTACCGACCGACCTGCCACTGCGCGCACGTGGTACATGACGGTCTTCAACGCGGCACTCATCTCTGATTTGCTAACCCTAACTTTCCCTTCACCAGGACTGGGGGACACTTTTAGCACAGGCCCCAACTTGAGTGACTGCGGCCCCAGCCTCTCACCTATTGCCACCTGTTTTGACTCCACCACGCTCGTCACCACTTGGGCATCTGGGCCCTAATAATGTGGCTTCTTTCACCACTTGGGCATTCTCTTATTCTTAGGCTTCCTTCACCCTCCCATCATTCGTCTTCTTTAAAACAAGGGCGCCCTTACTCCCCTCTGTCGCCACCCTTTTTTTCTACGTCTTCTTTAACACCGTCTCCACCTCCTATTTGCTCATCTCCTTTAGCAAATCCATTGGGGGCAGTAGTGGCGCAAATCAGTTATATCTTTGTCTCCCAATGGCTTGGGCCGTGGTCGGACTCGCTCCCTCATCACCAGCTTAGGCGCAGGCCCCAACTGCGATTCCTTATACTTGTCCGCCTTGGCAAACGTTTTCCGTTCCTCCGCTTCCTGCGTCTTTCTCCTTGCCTCCACCTCCTCCCGTGTAGGATCCTCCTTAGTCGGCTGCGGCCCCAGACTCAAGGCGAACAGGGTTGACGGTCGAATAAGGTCATCCCATTTCACACCCTCTTTCTCCCTCCACTCTTTAACCCATTTCACCCGATTCTCGGCATCCGTTTCTAGCCTTGGCTCCGCCGACTTCGTGGGGACTTTCCACGTTGTGCGCACCCCCCTCCCACCATTTGCTGATATATAAAACCACCTCGGTCTCCACCTCTTCGCCGATGATGGTAAGCTTGCTACTAGTCCTCTGCCTGCCACTGCTTGTAACGTCACCCACGTTTCTTGCTGACCGGAGGCCTTGTAGCAAGAAAAGAATTCCTCCACTGTCATCGCTGCCCCTCCAGTCGCCTGTGGCCATACGATCGCGCAGGCCATTAGTATTTTCCATGCGTTGGGCATCAGCTGCCCTGGCGCCACCTCCAGTCGGTTCAGTACGTCCATTACTATTTGGGGGAGCGGCAGCCTCAGCCCCCCCGCAACGCTTCCTCTGTACAATGTAAATTCCATCGGTCATGCATTTGATGCCCTCTCCTTAGACATGGGCAACTTCAGCTCTATCTCTGCTAGAATCTGGTATTTCCTTCGTACTTCTTCCAACTCCTCCACCGTGAACATTGACTTCTCGGCTTTGGTGTGCCAGTGGTCCGATTCCACTTGGCTAATTGGTCTTGCGACTATGATCGTCGTAGATGGGCGAGCTCGCCCCGCTTTCTCCGCCCCTCTTTCCTCTCGCTTCTCTAACTCCACTGCATCGTCTTCCCCCAATGCCTCTAGCCTCATGGCTGGCACTTCATCTCAAGCCATCTCTTCTACGTTTCTGCGTATTGCTTTGGACGCTGGGGGGGCGCAAGGAAGTTCGCAAAGTATTGGAGAGGTGTATCACACGAAACAAATGAGTTCAACTCTGGGATGTATCGGTTTTTCGCAAAGAGGTATGTGAAACGAATAACTCCAAATGCCCACGGTTGCTTATGTTCCAAGGATCGAGATTAAATTTCACAAATTTGAAAATTTCAAAAGTATCTGCCCCCACTTTTTCCACGTCCTATATTAGTTCTAACCCTTTGCTTCCTGCTAACGCATTACCTCCCTTATCACAGGATCATGCCATGTGTACAACCACGATTCACTACCTTTTTTCCCTTCCCTGTCTATTCTACTTCACATCACCATGTGCCCCACCGCTCCTCGAGCCCCGCGCGCAATCACCACTACTCGCTCGGTCCTCCCTTTCACGGTTGGCCTTCATCTCGGTTGGTCTTCTCGCTCGGTCCCCCTTTCGCGGTTGGCCTTCCTCTCGGTCGACTTTCTCGCCCGGTTCCCCCTTTTTTTTTTCCCTATGCGGTCGGCCCTTCTTTCACTCGGCCACACACAATTCCCGTCTTCCTTCTTATTTTTTTCGTTGGACTGAAGCTGCATTTGGGAATGGGGGACTACTGACATCGGTGGGCCCATAGAGGCTTTTGGCCTGCCACTTAGAGCCAAATTCATGGCTCAAGCACTAAAGCCCAGCACCCTCGAGAGCCCAGAGCTGAATTAGGAACCAATGGCATCCAAACACGTGTCAAGCAAAGAACCAGTCACGTAAGCAGACAAAGATCCTGTAGAGTTATTGCACCATACATCAGCCATTAATGAGGCCTCTGCAGCATTAAATGCGATAACCCCTTCACGTCGGAATGGGCAGCCTCACCATGAACAAGGCAAGCTAGAGCATAGACTTTCGGCCAACATGACAGGTTGGAGTGGACAAGGAAATGATGAACAAAGAATATAAGGAGACTTCCAAGACACACAAAAGGTTAAGTTCCCTATCATTATTTTCTCTCTATTGGCCATTAACCTCGCTCTCTTCTAACTTGATCGTCGGCGGGTCCACTGGGGGACTCCCGTTCCCCGCTGGGCATTTGTGTAGGTACCCCAGTGGGCTTAGTGATCAGAGAACGGTGTTGGAAGCATGGGTCAGCTCGACCCGACCCCCAGGGATTAGCAGTATCATCATATTTCTTTTTTTTTCTTTTTTATTCATTTATCTTCCTTTTGTCTTTTCCTTGATTTGTTGATGAGTGCAAATTTCCCTCCGTGAGTCAAGCCAATCGTCCTGCACAGTTTTCTTCCAAAACCAAGAGCAGCCACCGAAATTCAACAGATCTCCTCCAACAACTATTCTATTGTTTGGCTATAAAAGGAGTTTTGTGAAGAAAAGAAAATACATAAACGTAGTGAAAAATTGTGGATGATATTCAAGAATTCTTAAAATATTGTATTATGTATTTTTATTGAGTTATATAATTTTTTTGAGAGAAATTTGTAGAGTGTTTGAGCTTTTATTGTAAAAGAGTTTCTAATCCCCTATCATTTTTCTTATAAAGAGAGTTATATTTTTCGTGAGTATTTTTTTATAGATAAAATTACTTGGGTTAGGTGTAACTAACACCGAATTCACAACTAGTTGGTTGGAATGATCAGGGTTGATCAATTATTAACGTTCACTAGCACCTGTAAAGTTAGGAGTGTAATTTATGTTTGACGAATAGTGAAGAACTCTCAAGGAGGATCTTGAGGAGTGGATGTAAGCTTAGCTTGAGCCAAACCACTATAAATTCTGTGTTTGCACTATCTTCCCTTCCTTCTCTTAATTTATTTTTATTAGTCTCATTTATATTGCATCATATTTATTTCTTATTTGGATTATATTTTAATTTATTACTCATCTTTATTGTTTCATATTGTTAATTGTTAATTATTTATTATTTAGGTTAACTTTTTAATTTAGTAATTTATTTAAGAAATCCAATTCACCCTCCTTTTGGGTTGCTTTTTGGGTACCAATATATTTGGTTATGAGTTTTGAAAAGAGTTTTGAATTTTTGAAATAAGTTTTGAAATAAAAAAAGTTGTTTGGTTTATGAGTTTTGAAAAGAGTTTTTGAAACTTAATTCAAAAACTTATAACTCATAACCAAACACATCACTCAAAATTCTATTGAAAATTCTATTCAAAACTCATAATCAAATTCTTTCTAAAATTCAATTCAAAAAAAAATATTATTGAAAAAAATAAATTTTTATTTAAAAAATTCCAAAAATTTCAAAAGTATTTTTTTATTTAAAATATTAAAAAATATATATTATTTTTTGTTAAAAAATTATTAGCTGGTGCTTTAAAATTATTTTTGGTTGTATATTTCATTGGAATTTTTTTTAATTGTTTTGTTTAAAAATGTTTTTTTTATTTTTTAAAAATTACTGTGACAAATTAATTTTTATTTAATTTTTTTTTTGTTAATTTTAAATAAATGGCCAAATAATTTGTCATTTTGATCTAAAAAAAATAATTTCTATATTTTAAACATATCAAAAATAAATATAATTTTTTTTTTCAACTAACAGATGGCAATTGCAAAAAAAAAAAAAAAAAAAAATTTCCGGTCAATCAGCCTGATGACCGGCCAGACATCCGGGAAGATGTTCGAGCGGACAACTGGGTAGACCCAAAAAATTAAAAACTGTCTAGGAGGATGTCTAGGTGGATGACCAGCCAAACATGTTCTGAAAAGAATTTTCATACGTGAGTGTGAAATCAAAATTTGAAAACTATATCCAAACACAACACTGAAATAGGAGGGTGAAATTATAATTCTACCCCTAAACCAAATGGAGTGTTGTCGGTTGAATTGACCGCACCAATTAAAAAGCTTATTTAAATTATTTAAGGGAAATTACTAAAAAAAAAAAAAGCTTAGAGTTTAAATTTTGTAATTAAATAAATTCTATATTTTTAATTTTATCAATTTAAATTCTAAATTTTTTTATTTGTTTTCAATTTAAACTATTTGTCTATTTTTATTAAGTAAAATTGATAAAATAATAGGTATTTTAATTATAAAACTCAATAAAAGAGTATTTTAGACATTTTATGTATATTTACATTGAGTTTAATGAATAAAATACTCTTTTTTCTTCAATTTCACATAACAAAAATAATCAAATGATTTAAATTAATGATGAAAAACATAAGTATGATTTTTTAGTTGTAGTAATGTAGATGGCTGTTGATTTGAGTACTATTCACGTTGACAGTTCAGTGTCCAAAAATAGTGACTGTATTACAGTTAGGTTAGGTTTGTTTATTGGTTTGGGTGGCTGGATTGAATTCATATAGTTGTGTCCTGCCCATAATTTATTTAGGATGATCTAAATAAGTGTATTTTTTTAATTTTAGGATATTTACACACAAGTCTTAAGTTATCAACTTAAATTCTATTTAACTAAAATTTTTTGGACATTCAAGTCCTATTAAATTTTTCATAATCGGAATTACTATTCAAACAATGATTGTCCATCATTTATGATTATCTATAAAGGAACATGATAATTTGACATTTATTTTGATTTTCAAAACTTTAAAATGTCAACTTTCAAAATGAAAAAACTAATATATATGTGTGTGTGTGTGGGCGCGCGCGCGTGCACAAAAAAAAAAATGAAAATTTTGAAAAAACTGAATTATTTTTTTTGTGCCAAATTAAAATTTTTGTATCTATAAAAGAGTATGATGATGGAACATTGATATGCAAAACTAAAAAATATATATATATAAAAATAAAAAAACTAATAATGTTTTCAATTTTAAAACTGAAAAAAATGATAATGTTATCAATTTTATTGAAAAGTTGAATCAAATCAATAAGTAGAAGGGCAAAAACGTTTAATCTCATACTCTCTTTTTTTCCTCAGTTTTATAATTTCCAGAGAAATACAAGTAGAACATGTTCTTGTTAATATTTTCATGCTTATATTGTTTGCAATATCAACTTTCTCGATGGTTACTATTGCTACTACTAAAAAATATCTAGAATTGGAGTATAGTGAAATACAACAACAAAAAAAAGAAGCAGCATTAGGAAAACAAATTGGAAAGAAATTTACAATATAAAAAATGAAAGAAAATGTCAACAAGTATCGGATGATGGCAGAAATTGGGAGCCCACAGTTTGAGATGGGACATTTTGTGACCTGCTTCGCTTCAGGGGTGATCTATCTTATGATTGCTCTAATTTTAGCACAAGTGGAGTTCCAAGTGCGGATATTGCTACAATCTGGGAATCAGATTATGCGGAGTCAACAACTATTATTTTTGTAATTCAGACTGCTACAGTGGACGCGGGGATTATTGGTACGGTATGTAGATGGTTCACTGCCATAAAATTCAAATGCTCCAAGGAAAGTACCAAAGGCTTCAAAACTGAGCTCAAACGAGAGAGTTATTGGATTAAGCGGTTAGAAGAATGGAAGAAGAGCTCCATAGTTCTTCAAATCTGTGGTTTGGAATTGAGAAAACTTGTCTAGTGCACCAAAAATCTAGTTTTGAACTTGTGTATAATGGTTCAGGTTATGATTGTGGTAACAAGCAAATTAACTCTTCTCATTCCCCTTTTTTTCGTTCGCCCGCTCATGTCATGTTACCGTTGTTGCTACAAGTTGTTTAAGAAGCTTGACTATAACTCAACATCCCCTGTGAAGTTGGATATTTGCAAGTATGTTTCGCTTCTTGAAGGTGAAGAGAAACTTACTCAAAGTACCTTAGAGAACATTAGTAAAGCAGCGGATTGTTTCATTGTCAAGGCCAAAAAACAAAAGGCCAAAAATTTAAACGAGCTTCGTTTACAGAAATCTACAAGCGGCTTCAAATGTATATCAGACTTTCACAGCAACAAAGTTTTATCATTAGACTCTTAAAAAGCTGCCAATTGTTGGGCTCTGCCATTGGTGACTCTAACTTGCATCGCCATTGCAATTTCTAAAATCAACAAGGACATCGCTGACAGGCTTGTGCGTGGCATGAGCGAAGGCCTCTCGTATGTCAGACATTTTGACGAAACCATGGATACCAAAGGGAACCTCACAAACAGTAGAGATGCAGCTGATAAAGTGTGGTTAGGAGTCGAACTTGATGGCAAGTGGCTTGATGAAGATCTTCCCAGAATAGCTCCCAAAGAAACATTTTGCCAAGAGACTTTTCAAATACTCGCTGATTTTGCTCAAAAAATTGTTATAAAATACAAGGCAGATATCAATGGAAGTCCCGATGGGAACCCTACCAATTGGCCCATTAACGTTATAGAAGCTAATTCCATGTACAGAATTTGCAAATCTCTGGCTAAAAGCATCTATTAAGGACCTTCCCTACTCAATTGTTGATTTAATCTTCAATTGGAGACAAATCAGAGATGGGTTTCCAAATCAATAAATGGGCTGGTATGCAGACAAGCAGGGGTCTGCTGGATTGCTCTGGGTTGTGCTGCTATTGCTGCTATAGCTTGCTCTGGTTTTGCTGGTTTGCTCTGTTTTGTTCTGGGTTTGTTTGTGGTTTGCACTGGTTTTGCTGTGTCAGTGGCTTTGCCCTCATCAGTGGAAGTGTATGTTGTTTGCTGTATGCTGGAAGTGTATGCTGTTTGCCATCAGTGGCTTTTGAGCTTGGAAGTTTGTGCTCTTTTGTTACAAGTGTAGCTCTTTTGCTGGTCTGCAACTGAGTTGGTCTGCTGCTAGGTAGCTCCTTCTGGTGCTGCTTTGCTATGCTGGTCTGGTTGCTGTTAAGCTGTATGGGTTGAATGTCAATGTTTTAAGTGGTTGATTGGGTTATATGCTGTTATGCTGTTTGGAGTTGCCTCAGCTTTTTCTATTTGGTTTTTTTGTTTTCTTTTTCTCTGCTGGTTGTTGTGGCAGCATTTCATGCTTTCCTTTTGTTGGTTCCTCACCAACTGGCGCTTGGAGCTTCGTCTTAGCTCCAAGCTCCTCTTTATTAATGTATCTTATCACACCTTGTTTGTTTTCATCAATAAAGATTTTTTTTTGCCGATAAAAAAAAACAAGAAGGTAACAATCACCAGATAAATCATGATGAACTATTCGTGAAATTATTTGACATGATTGCAGGTATACTTCTTCTTTTTCTTTTTCTTGCCAATAATGAATTTGGAAAAGTTTACCTCATCTCCTTACATCACAAATGGGAAAATTTGTTGCACTGACTTGGAGATGTCATCCATAGAAAAGGGAATGCTGCAAATGGATATTTGTTTGAAAAATAAATTAGTTGTGTGATGGGCTATATTGATCAACACAAAAAAGAATCGAAAATTGTTATTTATATTTAAAAAGGCTACCTTGAATCGTCATCCAACATAAAGGAACTGCTCACAGCATTGTTCGAGTCTTCTGTCATCATAACTCCCATACTCGAAATAACCTGTACCATTCAGGGTATTTCTAACATGAATTTGCAAGAAATAAGGATTACAACAAAAGCAACAAAAATAAGGAATTGAACATGGCCAGTTAAGCGTCATTATGTTTGGCAACAGTTAAATAAGCCACATTTTTTCCAAACTTTTTTGCCTTTAGTAAAAAAATTTCAAATTAAAACTTTTACTTATCAGGTCCATCTAATTTAGAAGGATCTAAAAAGTAATTTTTTTTTTGGGGGGAGGGGAGAATTCAAAAGAATTCCACTAAAGACCAAAAAAGCCACTAAAAAAAGAAGTCAATTTTTTTAGGTTTTTTTTTTTTTTTTTTTGTCTTTAGTGACCTTTTTTCAATTTACTTTTCAAGTCAAGCAGAACCTAAAAATGAAGGGCTTGTTTGGTTTGTTTTTGGGAGAGTTATTTTTGAAAAAAATTTGGGAGAGTTGTTTTAGAAATTTTTTTGGTTTGTTTGGTTGTATATTTTGAGAGAGAAATTTTTTGTGGGAGTTTGGGATGATTTGATATTTTAGAAGAATTGAGTAGATGTGTGTGAGAGAAAAAGTGATTGAGAAGGAGAGAGGAGAGAGAAAAAGTGATTGATTGATGTGTAGGAAAGAAAAAGTGATTTTGGAAATTTTTTTGAGAAAAACTCAAACCAAACAATTTTTGGAAATTTTTTTTCTAAAATTCATCTCCGAAACTCAAACCAAACAAGCCCGAAAAGTTTTTTATTTATTTTTTTGAAGTTCATTACAGAGGAAAAAAGGTCAACAAAAACGTTGCTAAAAAAACAATTGTCAAAACCTAATTATCATAAATAAGCCAAGGGATACAACAACTCATTGTCGATCAAAACTTAACTTACATCTGAAGAGACGCTGTGTGTGCCGTATTTGTCATCCCAATACATCGTACTGATCATGTATAATTGTTGTATGCTGAGAACCTGAAGAAGCATTAAACAAAAGTTAAATGATGAAAAAAGAGAAAATAAATAGAAAAAGAAGCAAGCTAAGATATTTTAAAAAATGACAGCTAGAAAAAGATAGGTTTCACTCACCGGGCAAAGTTCATTTGTTATTTCATTCAAGGTCTTTTTGGGCTTTTGTAAAGAATATTTTGAATTTGTTCAACTCATTTATTCATTCTTCAACTATTACATTTTATAAAGAAGTTTGTAACAACAGCTAACTCAACTACAGTTAACCTAACTATTAACCTAACTACGAGAGGTTACATAACTAACTTCTCTAACAGTAATTAGGTAGAAGTGAGTTATGACAGTTGAGACTTGATCGTGTATGCTGAGGCTCAATGGAGTGCTACACAATTGATTCATCTTCTTCTTTTTGCACTAGTTGAGATGTATTCTTGTCATGCCCTCGCAAGCTCAGAGGGGGGGACGACAACAAGAGCTTGGATAGAAGAAATTGAAAACGAGACACAGGTAAAGGCTTAGTAAAGAGATCAGCTAGCTGGTCAGAAGAAGAAATATGCCGAACAGCAACCTGTTTAGCAGCAACCCATTCACGAATATAATGATAGTCCACAACAATATGCTTAGATCGAGCATGAAACACCGGATTAGAACTAAGAGAGATAGCAGACAAATTGTCACACCATAAAATGGGACAGCAAGAAGGAACCTTGAGATCAGATAAAAGCATTTGAAGCCAACTAAGCTCAACAGCCGCCTGGGCTAAGGCATGATATTCTGCTTCAGTGGATGAATGCGAGACGGTGGGTTATTTTTTAGCAGACCAAGAGATAAGATTGGGCCCCAAAAACACACAATATCCCGTAGTAGACCTACGATCAACTAAGTTGGCAGCCCAATCCGAATCAGAATAGGCAAAAAGATCGAGAGGACCAGAAGTAAACTGCAATCCTTGAGAGAGAGAGAACCCTTAAAATACCGAAAAAGGTGTTTAACAGCAGCAAAATCAGCCTCAGAAAGAGACTGCATAGCCTGGCAAACATGATTAACAGCAAAGGCAATGGCAGGCCGTGTAATAGTAAGATATTACAAAGCTCCCACAATACTCCTATAGAGAGATGGCTGAGAAAAAGGAACCGAAGAAGAAGTATTAGACGAGGGTTTGACAGACATAGGTGCAGCACAAGGCTTGCAGTTGGTAAGACCAGCTTTATCAAGAATGTCAAGAGCATACTTAGATTGAGACAAGAAGTATCCTGCAGGAGAATGCACAACTGAAATGCCCAAAAAATAGTTAAGATCTCCTAACTCCTTCATGGAAAAAGAAGCATGCATAGAAGCAATAAGGGCAGAAATATGAGAGAGATTGTTGCCTGTTAAGAGAATGTCATCAACATAGATGAGAAGCACTGTAAGAGTAGCAGAGGTATGTTGAATAAAAAGAGAAGAATCAGAAGAACTAATCACAAAGCCATTGGAGAGAAGAAACTTGGAGAACGTAGAATACCAAGCCCTTGGGGCTTGCTTAAGCCCATACAAGGCTTTGTGTAATATGCAAACCAACTGAGGATTCTGTGGATCAACATACCCCTGAGGTTGGGTCATGTACACTTCTTTATCTAAAACTCCATGGACGAAGGCATTAGAAATATCCATTTGTTTAATAGGCCATTGAAAATGTAAAGCCAGACAAAGAAAAATCCGAATGGTAGGCTGCTATGTATGACCTGAGTTGCGAAGGAAATAAAACCGAAGATAAATTAGCAATATATGTGATTATAACCTAAGAAGCAAGAAAACCTCTAAGAAGCTAATGCGCTGTGTTGGACACCAACACGACACGGCACAGGTCGGACACTTCCAAAAATATCTTACTATTTTTAAATATTTTATAAATTGAGACACAATTCAAACACTTTGAGAACACTTGTTTGTAACTTAGACACACATGAAACGTATAACGAGTTTGCAAAAAATAACTTTAAATCTAATAATGATAAAAGAAAAACAGCGTAATTCCATACCTATTCTCCTACTTTACACTTTAAAATTTATTATTTTTTAAATAATATTCATATTTATAAGTGTGTATCCCCATGTGTCAATGCATTGTGTCGTACATATTTTGAAAATTTCCATGTTTAAGTCCATGTCATGTCTATGTCATGTCACGTGGCTGTGTTTCTAAGGCCACAAAACCATATCATACCAGGAACCTAACAGCCTGTCTAATATGCTTCAGTTCATCCCAAGCTAATCCTGCATACTGAACACCAAAAGACGTGGAGATAAGACATCAAAATGAGTGCACATAATAAAGTTATTACTGTTGAATAGTGCTTACCTCCTCTGTTGCATCGCAACACCACTGTTCTAATCCAGCTAACCCCGATTTTACGTACTCTCCATACTGAATGAGCAACACTCTCGTCGCAAAAGAAGACTACAGAGAGGAACATGAACAAAGGTTAATGAATGCTTGCAGTAAATGACTAAAATTAATTAGTAGGTAAAATTATTAAACCAAATTGCATGTGGAAAAACAAAAATAGAATAAGATTTTGGTAGATTTACCTGTTGAATAACTAAACATTGATAAATGAGAATATCTGAGTGAACACTTTGCGTACTAGGAAAGGGGGAACCTGTAAAGCAACAATATGTAAGAAATTAATACTATTCTTGAAAAAGTCATCTTTGTTCTTGCCAAATTATGTAAACTTTCTTCAATGCCATCTTTGAATCTGTCCTCTTCAGCTGTAGCATCTCCTTCATCTTCTATACCTCCAAATCTTGCACTACTCATTACAAATCTGTAACTACCTAACTGTCTTATTGATGCAATGATTTAGCCATAGCAGTTGCAGGTGCTAATGATGAAGATGAAGCTGTCGACTGAGCATGCTGGTTGGAGCTGGAGCTGGAGCTGGAGCTATACTGTAATGTAGCTGAAGAAGCTTTAGCCGAAGCTTGATCATGGCTAGACTCCTTATCATGCCCCCTCAAGCTGAGAGGGATGAAAGATCCCAGAAGCTTGTTCTGAAGATATAAAAACCGAGGAGATGAGAGAGGCTTGGTGAACAAATCAGCAAGCTGATCCATAGAAGAAACATGATGAATAAGAAGCTTCTTGGCTGTAACTCTTTCTCAAACATAATGATAATCAACTTCAATATGTTTAGATCTGGCATGAAACACAGGATTGCTAGATAAGGAAATTGCAGACAGCTTATCACACCAAAGGATGGGAGCTGGAACTGCAATATGAAGATCAGACAGTAGCATGCCAAGCCAGCTCAATTCAGCAGCAGTTTGAGCAAGAGCTCTATACTCAGCTTCAGTGGAAGATCTAGACACGGTAGGTTACTTCTTGGCTGACCAAGAAATCAAATTAGGACCCAAAAACACACAATAATCAATGGTTGATCTTCGGTCAAGGGAATAGCCTGCCCAATTTGAGTCAGAAAAAGCATGCAAGGTAAGAGGGCCAGACGTAAAATGAAGACCTTGATGAAGAGTGCCTTTCAGATATCTGAGAATTCTTTTAACCAAAGCAAAATGACTAGTAAGAGGAGTTTGAAGAAATTGGCAAGCATGATTAACAGCAAAGGCTAAGTCAGGACAAGTAATAGTAAGATATTGTAAGGCACCAACAAGACTATGATAGAGAGAAGGCTGAGAAAAGGGTAAATCTACTGGATCAGTAGAAGATTTGAGAGGCAAAGAGGAAGGAGCAGATTTGCAATTTGTCATGCCAGCTTTAACCAAAATTTTAGTAGCATACTCTCTCTGAGATAAAAAGTATCCTGAAGAAGAAGTAGTAACAAAGATTCCCAAAAAATAATTGATCAGCCCAATTCCTTCATAGAGAAGGTAGAATGCATCTGAGTAATGAGAGTAGAAATATAGGAAAAATCACTACCTGTAAGTAAAATGTCATCAACATAGATTAAAAGGACAATGATAGAGTGAGGAGTCTTTTTAACAAACAGAGATGAATCACAATGACTGGCTTTAAAACCATGAGTAAGAAGAAATGAGGAAAAAGTAGAGAACCAGGCCCTAGGTGCTTGCTTGAGGCCATACAAGGCTTTATTGAGTTTGCAAACTAAGGAAGGATTATAGGTTGATGGATGTACACTTCCTCCTCTAAAATACCATGAAGAAATGCATTAGAAATGTCCAGCTGTTTCATAGACGATTGAAAATGAAGAGCCAAACAGAGGAGAATTCTGATAGTAGGTTGTTTTGCTACGGGACTAAATGTTTCAAAGTAATCAATGCCCTCAGTTTGGAGAAACCCTTTTGCAACCAATCAGGCTTTATACCGAGCAATAGTCCCATCAGAATTTTTCTTAAGGCAAAAAACCCATTTGCAACCAATAGCCTTTTTGGTTGGAGGAAGATGGACCAAAGTCCAAGTACCTTGTTTGATCAAGGCAGTGTATTCCTCCTTCATGGCAGCAGTCCAAGCACTGGATTGAGAGGCCTCTTGATAGGATTGAGGTTCAGGAGGATCAGAAGAAGTAAGAAAACACTAATGCAGAGATTTAGACCTAGTGATCATGGGATGAATGTTAGGAGGAGAATTGGAGTGCATAGAATGAGAGGAAGGAATAGGAGGATAAGGAAGATATGGGAATTTGAGGCGCAGAAGTAGGCTTGGAGATAGAAGAAGAAGGAAGCAAACCAGCAGACTGAGACAGAGCAGCAGCAGACTGAGGCAGAACAGCAGCAGCAGACTGAGGCAAACCAGCAGAAGGCAGATTGCCAAGAGGAGCAGTAGTTGCTGGAACAGATAAATTTGCAGAAGGGACAGACTAATGGACAATCTGTGGAATAGAGGACTGATGACCAGACTGTTTGGTGTGAATAGAATCAAATTGACCAAAAACAATTGGAATTTGTGACTGTGGTGAAATTTGGGACTGTGGTGAAATTTGTGACTGTGGTGACTGAGCTGAAGCAGGAAAAACTGCAGGGGACTGTGGTGAAATTTGTGATTATGGTGACTGAGCTGAAGCAGGAAAATCTGTAGGGGAAGGCACAGATAAAGACTGATCAAACCAGAAAAATGAGCTCAGCTGGGACAAAGAAGGAGAGGCAGACTTAACTAATGGAGAAGAAGCTAAAAGGAAAAACATCTTCATCAAAAACAACATGTCTGGAAACATGAATTTGTCCAGTAGTAGGATCAAGACACCTATAGCCCTTGGTAGATGGAATGTAACCAAGAAACACACAAGGCACAGACCTAGGTTGAAGTTTATGGGAAACATAAGGTTTAAGCTATGGAAAACATCTGCAACCAAAAGTTCTGAGCAATGTATAATCAGGAGCATGGTGGTACAACATTTCAAAAGGAGTAAGAAAATTGATCTTAGCAGTAAGAAGTTGATTAATAAGAAAAACAGATGTGGCAAGAGCATCAAACCAATAAGCTAAAGGCAATGAAGAGTGGTGCATAAGAACAATGGTGGTCTCTATGAGATGTCTATGTTTCCTCTCTGCTACTCCATTTTTGAGCAGGTGTGTGAGGACAACTTAACTGATGTTGGATGCCATGACTCTTTAAGAAAGCATGAAACTTGGTGCTAAGATATTCACTACCATTGTCACTTCTTAACACTTGTAACTGAGTAGAGAATTGTGTTTCAACAAATGCTTTAAATTCCAAAAACTTATGAAAAACTTCACTTTTATAATGGAGAGGAAACAACCATGTAAACTTGCTATAGTCATCAGTGAACAACACATAATATTTGTATGAAGAAACAGATGAAGTAAATGGCCCCCATACATCAGAGTGAATAAGAGCCAATGGCTTATTAACTATAAAATTAGACAAACTAAAAGGGTGTCTATGACTTTTGGAAACACAACAATGTGAGCATATTTTATTATCAATAACAGATGGAACATTTACAGATGAAGAAGGTAACAAATGATGTGTAACAATGTGCTGAAGTTTCCTTGAAGAAGGATGGCCTAATCTAAAATGCCAATGAGAAGAATTAACAGTGGACTGAAAACAAGCTGGTGATGCAGATGCAGAAGATGGAGTAGCACTAGGAAGATGATAGAGACCATGGGAATGAAAGCCTTTATATAGCACCTTCTTGGTACTCTTGTCCTGTATAATGAACATATCTTTGTCAAAAGTAATAGTGCAATGATTATCAGAAATAAGCTGATGGACAGAAATTAAGTTGGAAGAAATGGAAGGTACATGAAGCATGTTTGAGAGATGAAAAGGAAAGAATGGAGTAGGGAGAAGACCTTGACCAGTGTGGTGAATAAGTAAGACAGTTCCATCACCAACAGTGACCTGATCATGTCCATGATATGGTTGATAAGAAGAGAAATTGTTCAAGTCATTTGTGATATGACTAGTGGTTGCAGAATCTAAAAACCAGTTGGTAGTGTTGGGAGAACTGTCACCAGGAGAACCAGTAGCAGACTGATTTATATTAGTAATATAGGCTTGATGAGTTTGAGGCCTTGAAGAGTGAAAAGAAGATGTGTCCAATCTGTACCAACACTTTAATGCTGAGTGATTTGGTTTCCTACAGATCTGGCAAATCACTTGAGAAGAATGAGGATTAGATGCAGCAGAGTGTGTAGCAGAACTTGATTGATAGGACTGATATCCTGTGTGACCTTGGCCTGAAGTAGAAGATCTGCCTCTACCTCAAAAAGTAGCATTGCTAGAACTAGAATTTCCTTTAAAGAACTAGAACTTCTTGCAGGTGCTGATGATGAAGATGAAGCTGTCGACTGAGCATGCTGGCTAGAGCTGGAGCTGGAGCTATACTGTAATGTAGCTGAAGAAGCTTTAGCTGAAGCTTGATCGTGGCTAGACTCTTTATCAAACTTCAGAACTCACGAAGTTCACTTTCATTATCCTCGAGTAGTTGTCTAGGCTTTTTACAATACTTTGCCAATGAGCAATCAGAGCTTGTTGAGCAACAGCATGAGCGTAAGAATGCCCCTTCACTAAACTTGCACGAGACATCCTAGGTGCCTGCATTGAACCACATAAACACTTCAGATCCAGAGAAAGATCTTTGCCAGTATCCTACCCGATTTTCTAACCCTTGGAGCATTTAGGCAAGCTCACATGGCTAGCTTAACTTCTTTTAGGGTTTTTTTTATATTAAAGTTACCTATATCCATGGAAACTAAACAAAGTAGCAAAAACTTGTTCTCTTAGGTCCTCGAGCACCAAAGAATTGTGACCTTACAATTTTCTTTAATCAAATCTTATCTGAAAGTTCGGTCTTTTTTTTAATAATTGAAGCTAAGTCTGTCCAACCAACATGATTGGAATATGAGTGTTGAGCAATAGGCAATAAGGCATGGAGGAAGTGTGGCAAAACTAGGAGAGATAAGGTTAGGAATAATGAATCCATGATATGGTTTTAGCAAAATGAGGGAAAATCCATTAGGATGGTCTGGTGTGAGATGGGGGAAACCAAAGACATTATACTTATGGTTTAACAGAGATTATGACCTTTAATTGAGTGGAAAGGAAAAATAGGATTCATGTAGCCAACCCCAAGTAGTTGGGAAAAGGCTTAGTTGGGCAATAAGGCATGGAGGATTGGTTCTACTCCTGAGTTGAAGGATATAACAGCCAAATAGTGTATTCTATTTATTTTTATTAACATAAACAACTAAAATCATGAGCTGTCTTCAAAACCAGTTTATTTTCTTCCTTTTTGGGGAACAAATGAAAACAATCGTACATATATGCTTAAAACGATGACATACCTGGATACATAATCCAAGCAACGGAGAAATCTGTTTCTTTAGATTTGTCTCTAATCATTCCATATATTTTCTCAAGGAAGGCAGTAAGCTGCTATTTAAACAGCAAAGCTGGATACTTGGCCTCAACCTGCCGCAAGTCGTCCAGTCTACCAAGCACGCAACAATTAAGAAATGAGAGCCCGGCACTTTGGGGAGATGATCTTAATCCCTGGAATTAAATAATATAAACAATGATTAGAAAGAGCAAACAATCGTAAACTCACTAGAAGAAGACAGCAAGAACGTAAGTTTTTCTTCATACTTAGGACATCCTCCCAAAAAGAGAAGTCAAAGATGATCTCCGCTGCTGGGAGTCATGCTAACTGCTCCACTAGCTTTGAGTGTGTGTTGAAGCAGCAACAACAAAGTGGATGTATTAGATAACCAGTAGGCTAATACATCATTATTATCTTGCACCTTCAATAAAATTAGAAGTTCTTGATTTTACATTGAACTCATTTCTTAGGAGAGAGAATATTATCGAGACATAATTTACAATTCGTTCAACAGTGGCAGAAAGTGGTCGAAAAATATAAATGATGACAGTGATTGTACTTATAAAAGAATCAAAACACCCACCTCTATGGATGAAGCAATTGTTTGAATTATATGGTCAAACACACTAGTTCTTTCAACTTCAAATGACCTCCAGTGAAGGAGGCATTTGTATATGACACAAGCAGCAATTGGCTTGCCCCTAGAAAATCCCAAGTCTTATGTAATACACTTGATTGGCATGTCCTGGTTCTCCTGTAACCAGTAAAGCAGTTTACAGAAAGCAAATTAGAAATTAAACATGATACTTTTATGCTGTGTTTGGTTGGGGGATTTGGGGAGGGATTTGGAAGGGAAAATAGAAAAGGTAGGTGAAATATGAATAAAATATGTATATATTTCACATAGTTTCACACACCTTTTCCCTTTCCCTTTCCAAATCCCTCCCTAAATCCCCCAACCAAACACACCATTAGAGTCAAGATCAAGATCAAAATGGAAAACCAAATAGATAGTAGTCATGCATGATGGATCCAATTTGCTCCATTCATGCCAACGGCTTTTCATTTAGAGTCAAGTCAATGCAAGGAAAAGCCTCAGATACACTTGTTAAAAATAGAGAAGAAAAAGAAGAAGCATACCTGCGATTATGTCAAATAATTCCACGAACAGTTCATCATGATTTATCTGGTATTGTTACCTTCGTCATCTAGCAATAGAGATTTGCAAATTCTGTACATGGAATTAGCTACTATAACGTTAATGGTCCAATTGGTAGGGTCCCCGTCGGGGCTTCCATTGATATCTGCCTTGTATTTTATGGCAATTTTCTGAGCAAAATCAGCGAGTATTTGAAAAGTCTCTCTGCAAGATATTTCTTTGGGAGTTATTCTGGTAAGGTCTTCATCAAGCCACTTGTCATTAAGTTCGACTCCTAACCACACTTGATCAGTTGCATCTCTACTGTTTGTGAGGTTCCCTTTGGTATCCATGGTTTTGTCAACATGTCTGACATACTAGAGGCCTTTGCTCACGCTACGCACAAGCCTATCAGCGATGTCCTTATTGATGTTAGAAATTGTAATGGTGATGCAAGTTAGAGTCACCAATGGCAAAGCTCAGCAATTGGCAGGTTCTTGAGAATCTAATGATGGAACTTTGTCGCTGTGAAAGTCTGATATGCATTTGAAGCCATTTATAGATTTTTGTAGAAGAAGCTCGATTAAATTTTTGGGCTTCTATTTTTTGGCCTTGATGATGAAACAATCCGCTGCTTTACTAATGTTCTCTAAGGTAGTTTGAGTAAGTTCCTCTTCACCTTCAAGAAGCAAAACATACTTGTGAATATCTGACTTCACTGGGAATGTTGAGTTATATTCAAGCTTCTTAAACAACTTGTAGCAACAACGATAACATGACATGAGCGGGCGAACAAAAAAAAGGGGAATGAGAAGAGTTAATTTGCTTGTTACCACAATCATAACCTGAACCATTATACACAAGTTCAAAACTAGATTTTTGGTGCGCTGGACAAGTTTTCTCAATTTTAGACCACGGATTTGAAGAACTACGGAGCTCTTCTTCCATTCTTCCAACCTCTTAATCCAATAACTCTCTGGTTGAGCTCAGTTTTGAAGCCTTTGGTACTTTTCTTGGAGCATTTGAATTTTATGGCAGTGAACCATCTACATACCGGACTAATAATCCCCACGGCCACTGTAGCAGTTTGAATTATAAAATAACAGTTGTTGACCCTGCATAATTTGATTCCGAGATTGTAGCAATGTCCCGCACTTGGAACTCCACTTGTGCTAAAATTAGAGCAGCCATAAGACAGATCACCCCTGAAGTGGAGCAAGTCACAGAACGTGCTATCACAAACTGTGGGCTCCCAGTTTCTGCCATCATTCAATACTTGTTGACATTTTCTTTCATTTTTTCAACTGTAATTTTCTTTCCAATTTGCTTTCCTAATGTTTTTTTGTGTATTTCATTATACTCTAATTCTAGATATTTTTTAGTGGTAGCAATAGTAATCGCTGAGAAAGTTGATATTACAAACAACAGAAGTATGAAAATATTAACCAGAACATGTTCTACTTGTATTTCTCTGAAAATTATAAAACTGCTTAATTGGATGCAGGCATTCACAATCACGTAGATTGTAAGAATACACATGGTTGTTATGTTGGTGAAGATATCTTTATCATTCATGGGGCCTAAAGATGGCATAAAATTACGTATTACAATATATACACATCATGACCGTGATGCTAAGTTTTGCAAGTTGATCGTTTCCTCCGTACATTTTGCTTCTCAAATCCAGTGGCATCTTCATTGCTACACTTAACAATGTCAGCATAACGGCATTGATAGTGACGAATTTGCACGGAAACCAAAGTTTTTTTGTTTCGAAATGCAGAGAAAGCATCGATCACAATTGCTAAGAAGCAAATTAGAGATGTTGCCGCAACATACAATCCGATCCATGGCATTGGTGAGAAATTTGGTTTTTCCAAAATTCTTTCTAGGTTTCCCATGGTAGTTATACCGAAAGTGAGCTACACAAAATTGATATTATTTTAGTGTAACTTTCAATATATTACACTATATAATAAGGGAGAGTTGCTCTTTAAGCCATCGTTTGGGATGTGGGCTAGCTTTTGGCTTTTTGGTTATTTTAGCTTGAAGCTAAAAAGTCTCGTTTGAGATAGGTTTTTTGACTTTTTTGACTTTTGTGAGAAAAAAAATGAAATGGTTATGGTTTGAATGTGACATTTTGTCCTATTTAGTTAAAATAGCCAATTTTGCCCCATATGCTAAATTAGCCCAAACGAGCCTGCCAAACGGAACTTAAATAGTAACTTTGAGTTTGTTTGCCAACTCCTAAATAAATTATTTAGGTCACATCATTTTTTTAATTTTATTTTTTACATTTTTTTATAAAAAATTAAAAAATATATTTATTTAAATCATCCCAACACAACTTATCTATTCCCTTTCATGGAGAGGTGAGTGCCACATCTCCCTCACTTTTTTTACGGGTAATTATTCAGTAATTCCGGAGTACAGACACGTGGTATTTCATAGTATTGTGATTAGTAGAAAAAGTAGGTAGATGAAGTATTATGTTGAGTAATTGTGAAACATATGGGTGATTTGGGAAGTTAGCTAAAAGCTAACTTTTAATTTTTAATCCATTTTGAATCATATCATCTCTCACATTTTTTTACACATAAAAGACAAAAAAGACAAAAGTTAACTTTTAACCAACTTTTCAAATCATTTCATAAGAGAACAAAATAAATTATAATTGATTAAGAGTACACGTATGCTTTGATAATAATCTATAATTTCCCCTTCTTTACCCCCCACATATTTTTCTTCCCCTCTTAATCTCATAGTAGTGTTTCTCTCTGAGGCGATTAGAGTTTATTCCTCTGTAGAGCTACACCAACAATAGGGATATGATTGAGACCCCCTCAAACCCTCCACCCCCACCACCCACACACACGTAAGAATTGGTGATTGAGAGAAAAAGAAAAAAAAAAAAAAAACCAATCAAAGACAAAGGGGGTCGTGGGGTGACCTCCCAAAGGGGTCAGGATCTTTTTCCACCAACAATAACACTGTCACAGTTTTTGGACCACGTAACTGTCAAATCAACCGCCATCTACTTTACTACAACTAAAAAAATCATACTTATAGTTTTCAATAGTCAACAAAATTATTCAATTGATGATTAATTTTTAATGATTCAATTACTTTAAACTAATTGCAGTGAGATCAATTTTTGTAAATTAATTTACCAAAAATATATATTTAAAAAATAATTGGACAATTACAAAAATAAATAAATAAATAAATAAAACCCAAGATTTTAGTCTTATAACAAAATAAATTCCGAATTTTCAATTTTATCAATTTGAATCATAATATTTTGATTAGTTTTAACCTAAATCATTTGTCTATTTTTATTATATAAAATCAAAGAAAAAAAGAAAATTTTAGTTATTAAACTCAATGTAAATATATATAAAATATCTAAAATACTTATTTATTTATTTATTGAGTTTTATGATTAAAATACCTATTATTTTATTGATTTTACTTAACGAAAATAGACAAATAATTTAAATTAAAAATAAATAAAAATTTTAGGATTTAAATTGATAAAATTAAAAATATAGAAATTATTTTATTACAAAATTCAAACTTTGAGTTTCTTTATTTTATTTTATTTTTATTTTTAAATTTTCCTAAAATAATTTGATTAAGCTTTTTAATTAGTGAGGTCAATTCAACCCCAACAATCCATGTGGTGTCGGCTTTAAAGAAAACAATCGTGCTTGTAGCTCGAAAGAGAGGGCGCCCGAATTCAAAACGACGTCGTTTCGTCGTTTTAAAATTTTTTTTTTTTTCCAATCAGAAAAGAAGAAAAAGAAAAGAAGAAGAAAGAAAGAAGAAGAGAAGAAGAAATAAGAAGAAGAAGAGGCGGAGGCAGAGGCAGGAGGCGGATGCGGAGGCAGAGGCGGGGGCTGCCAGGTAGAGGTAGAGGCGACGGCGCGCGGAGGCGGGGCTGCGACGAGCTGCGACGATCGGGCGAAGGCGACGGTAGGCGGAGGGCTACGACGAGCTGCCTCCTCTTCCCCTCTCTTCTCTTTCTCTCTCTTTTTCTCTTTCTCTTCTAAATTTCGGGCTGTTCGGGGGGACAAATTTGTGGGGAAAAATCATTTTCCTAAAGAAAAAAGAGGGGGGGGGGGGAAAAAAAAAGAGCTTTAAAAGAAAAAGAAGAAGAAAGTTGGGAAGTACTTTACAAAAAAATTCCATAGTTATAATCTTGTAACAAAATAAAACTTAAATTCTAACATTTTGAGTAGCTTTTAATTTTAACCATTTATCTATTTTTGCTAATTAAAATTTAAAAAAATAGTATTTTAATGGGTAAATTACATTGACACCCCATAGGGTTTATATTTATTACAGTTTTCCCCTCACCTTTTGAAAATTACATCTCCCTCCTTA
The DNA here is from genome assembly GCA_036172215.1 of Camellia granthamiana. NCBI lineage: Eukaryota > Viridiplantae > Streptophyta > Magnoliopsida > Ericales > Theaceae > Camellia > Camellia granthamiana. The sequence continues at coordinate 25,451,095 of CM069910.1, read as the reverse complement.
AGGTTTAAAGTTTCATTACATATTGTTCCCTCTAACAATTTAATTTTTTTAAATACCAGTTTTGCCCTCACTAGGTAAATTGCATTGGCACTCCTCACATTTTAGAAATTACAATCTCCTTCCCAAGGTTTAAAGTAGCATTACCAATTGCTTCCTTGGTTAGTATTAGTTGAAAAAAAATTTCGTTAAAAAAAATTAATTGGAAAAAAAAATAATTGAAAAATTTTTTTGTTAGTCAAATTTTTAAATTTCTTTTTAAAAACCAACATAAGATAAAAATTACACTGACACTCCCTGAGCTTTATGTTTATTACACTCGAAAGATAAAAATTATATAAAAATGATAATTATTTTTTATTTTTTATTTCTTAACCAAATTAATTTTTAATTTTTTAAAAAAAATTCTAAAAATCAAACCATACATAGCCTAAGAATCTTTTGATAAGTCATTTCTTACGTTGGTAACTTATTTAATTATTTGTTAATTTTACGACATTTTTGCCATCTGAGACCTGTTTGATATCCATTTTGTTTTCAGTTTTCAATTTATATTTACAAAAATTTAAAAAACTGTCATAAAAACTTATTTGATAATTTTTTTGGTTTATAAATGGTTGTCTCAGTTTGTAAATTTGAGGAAAAAATGTAAATTTAAAAAATGAGTTTATATTGGTTTTTAAACAGAAATTTAAAAATTTGACTAACAAAATTTTTTTTCAATTAATTTTTTTTCAAATAATTTTTTTCCAATTAATTTTTTTTTCAATGATTTTTTTTTCAACTAATACTAACCGAACGGGTAATTGGTATTGCTACTCTAAACCTTGGGGAGGGGATTGTAATTTCTAAAATGTGAGGGGTGTCAATGTAATTTACCCAGTGAGGAAAAAATTGGTATTTAAAAAAAATCAAATTGCTAGAGGGAGCAATTTGTAATGAAATTTTAAATCTCAGGGAGGGAGATGTAATTTCCAAAAGGTGACAGGGAAACTGTAATAAATTTAAACCTCAGAGAGTGTCATTGTAATTTACCTTATTTTAATTATTAAACTTAATGTAAATATACATAAAATGTTTGAAATATCATTTTTTATTGAGTTTTGTGATTAAAATACATATTATTTTATTGATTTTACTTAACGAAAATAGACAAATAGTTTAAATTAAAAATAAATAAAAAAAATTTAAGATTTAAATTAAAATTAAAAATATAAGATTTATTTTAGGGAGACTTATTTATAAGTTTTTTTTTCAGACACTTATGGTAGGTTAAGTCCTGCGTAATTTCTTATAGAGTCTCAAATCCTATTTAGATATGAATGTATTTCACAAGATCCTACATAAACGTAACGTAACGTGACGTGACACTTACATAAACGTAACGTAACGTGACACCTATATAAATGTAACGTAACGTGACACCTACATACACGTAACGTAACATGTTACGTTACGTTTCGCAAACTCAATGAGTTTTTATTTTTTTAAATTGAATATGAAAATGTTGATGGTTTATATTAGTGTCACGTTACGTTTCATATAAATATGATCTATGGTAACATTCAATTTCTTATATAGGAAATTGAATGTTGCCATAGATCATAGGTGTCACGTTACGTTTATGTAGGTGTCACGTTACGTTACGTTTATGTAGATATGATCTATGTCAACATTCAATTTCCTATATAGGAAATTGAATGTTGACATAGATCATAGGTGTCACGTTACATTACGTTTATGTAAATATGATCTATGGTAACATGCAATTTCTTATATAGGAAATTGCATATTACCATAGATCATAGGTGTCACGTTACGTTTGTGTAGGTGTCACGTTACGTTACGTTTATATAGATATGATCTATGGTAACATTCAATTTCCTATATATGGTTTTACTATTATTTACGATATTAACAACTAATATTGAGGGTAAATGTGTCAACAAACTTTTCACAGGACTTATGAGAATATAAATTTTTTAGTAGGACTATATGTAGCATAAGTCTCCCTAATAGGACTTATAAATAATTTTCTCTTTATTTTTTATTACAACCTTATTATTTATTTATTTATTTATTTTTATGTAATTTCTCCAAAATAATTTCAATAGGCTTTTTAATTAGGGAGGTCAATTCAACACGCAACAATCCATGGACCATGTGGTCTGGGCCATGACAATACGCTAGCCCTAGCTTTAAATGAAAAAAAAAATAATTTCAACATTGGTTTACTTAGTGAAACTTATTTTCTGACACCGTTATCTCTTTTCTTTTTTTACTTTTATAATTAGTTCTTTTGAATTTTTTCCTAAAACAAGTCATCAGTAAAAGTCCTTTTCATTGAGACTAAATTTTTTTTGAAGTAATTGTCTGATTGATTGGTTAGCATTTATCATTTCTGTGAGGACTTATTAATCCTTATTAGCACGATCTAATTACATTCTTAACTTTCGAAAATCAAAAAAGCCAACAAGTATATTTGTACAGAAGTAATGTTATACAAACAAAAAAATCATACATATTTTTCATACATAATAATGTGGCTCATTGTGAACTTTTTACTTTAAAATAAAATACCATTGAAACTGAATTTATTTAGAATAATATATTTTCACATCATTCTTGTGAAATTTTTTAGGGGAAATTACACAAAATGGTGGTTCAAACAAAATATTACAAAAAATAATAAATTTTAAAAATATTAATTATTAAAATCATAAATTCTTTCACAGTTGTATAATAATTTTTAAAATTACCTCCTAAATAATAATTTCTCTAATTTTTTATATAAATTTATGTGTGAATTGAATTTTTCATTCGCACAGTGTACGGGGGGTGATTTTCGCACTATGAAGAAGGATTGAACTTCATGGATGAATAACGTGGTTTGAGAATTGAAGATCTGCACAAAGTAACAAATGGTGAGGCTGCCTGACCAGCGTTTTGTCGGAAACCCCTCCGATGGTAAAGTCCGGGACTAAGGGAGAGGAAGAAGAGAGAATACAAAGAGTGTATATGTGTTAAGTGTGTGGATTTCAGATCCCTTCAGAATGAATAGTGTTCACCTTTTATAGGAGAAGGTTGTTTGTCCTCCAAGACCTTCTCTTTCCGCCATTTGTCCCATTTGTCATGTTCGTGGTCATCTTCCATTGGAGGCGGACAACCACTCCGCCTGATATTCGGGTGCAGGTCTGTCTTGTTTGTCTCATTAGTGATCATCTCTCATTGAAGGAGGACGACCACTTTGCCTGACACTCAGGTGCTGGTCTGTCATGTGTGTGCCTTATCCTTCTGCACCTCCATGTCTCCACGTTCTGTTCAGACAGAAGGAAAGGAGCAGAGTTGTTTGTCTCTTGCGATCTTCAAGAAATATATTTGGTGAATTGGCCTTCTCTAAGTTGGCCCACTTTGGAGTGGTTGTCTGCCCAACCAGGTGGTTCAACATGTTGCTCGACCCACTTCGGAGTGGTTGTCCAACATGTTGCTCGGTCCGTTTCAGAGTGGGCCTGGCCCTAGGCCGCTACCTTGATTGCCTTACTTTGGAGCAAGTGTTTGGTAGCTCCTCTACTGTGTGGGTCTGGCGTTGGGCCGAACACCAAGACTTAGTTAATTTTATCCCACTTCATTTACGCCCTGGCTTGCGTTTACGTTTAGCGAAATAGAAGCCAATTTTGTCACCAGGATTTGGAGTTTAGTTGGTCACAACTTAATTTGAGCTTTGCGTATTGGATTCAAAATTATTGTTCAGCTCAGAGTGTTTGTGTTAGGTCTATCTTGGTTTTTGCTTAGTATTTCATAGCTTGGTGGTGCCTCCAAGCTAAACATGTGTATCATCGGTGCTTTCTCGGTCGGTCAAGTGTTGTTACTTAACTTGAAAATATATATGTAGAATAATATATATATATATGTATATATATATTTTGGCAGTGTTCATCGACTGGGCCGAGCAACTCAGCGACGCTTCAAAGCAGGCCAAGTGTGCCTTATCACAGCCTTGTTCTAATTTGAAAGACATATTGGCTATCTTTTTGCTCGGTCTCACTTGTAGGAGATAAATTGGTGTTGGTGTCATTGCTTGGTCGGCCAAGTCTTGCCCACTCTGTTCGATCTCGAAGCATACCTTGTTGACACTGCTCGGTCATGCGGATCATGCACCATTTTTTTGTTTGGATGTGATTAGCACATCTATTTGTTCAACTTGTTTCTTCGTATTTTGGTAGGTCAGTTTACTTTCGACTTGTGAATTGTCCGTCACTTAGTTAGTTGGCCGTAACAGCTTGTTTGCATAATTTTTGTTTTTGATCACCGAGTTTCTTGGTCGGCCTTAGTAGCTTTGGTGTTATGAGTTTGTCCATTTTCTAGTTATTCGGTGGGCCTAACAATTTGGCCTTTCGAGTTTTTATTTTTTATTTTGGTTGCTTTACCACCAAGCTACTGTCAAACCTAACACCTTTGATCTTGAGAGTTGTCTAGCACATAGTTGTTATAGTCTTGGTATCGACTTCAACAATATTGACTCTTGTCAAGTACTGCACACCTCCAACCTTTGCTTGTTGTTCTTCGTTTTTCTCTAGTTTTGATTTCAAAAATATAGACTTCGGTATTGTTGGTCGTTCAGTTGGCTAGTGCACCTCCGACTTTGCAAGTTGTTTGTAGTGTAATTGTTTGGTAGAACGTTGCACTTCCACTTTGTTTGTTGTCAATCTTTTGGTTGTTCACTCGATCTCTGAAACTTGGTTTTGCCTTAGCTAGTTTTGTCCCGCTTCCTTTGCTCGGTCCATTTTGGAGTGGATATTAGGCGTCCAATCAATCTCTGTTGCTCGGTCCACTTCGAAGTGAGTATAAGGCATCCAACCAACTTCTGTTGCTCAGTCCACTTCGGAATGGGTGTTAGGCGTCCAATCAACCTCCATTGCTCGGCATATTTCAGAGCGAGCATGTGACGCCCCAAATTTTTAGAACCTCAAGGAAAATTCAATAAACAAAATGACTTAATAAATCAAAAAGTTGACATCTTAATTGAACATTCCAACTCTTGTACATAACCAAAGGTTCAAACAACAATAAATAAGAACTTAAAATTATCCAAATACAACATCAAATGAAATTATAAAATCCTTAATAGCTATTATATAAAATAATGAAATTTATTCGGCTCTAATCAAGATTTCAAGTAAGCTAAGACTCTACGTTAGCGTCAACTCCATTTCAGCTTCAATTATTTCCTCGCCAAAACCTAGCATTAAACGCCAGGGCAACAAAAATATATGCCATGAGTTTTGTAACACAGTAAGAAAACATAACCAACCTAACATTCTTTTGAAGAGAAAAATAATGAGATTATAAATGTGAGATAACAATATAATTGTAAATATAAATTACAACCATTAAAATAATTTCAATAATTCTAATAAATTAGGTGACACTCGAAAACTCACCAAAGAGATTTAAATTACCAACCATTAAGCATGGCAATGGTTAATTTGAAACCCTCCCAAGTGTTACCAACCGTAGCTACCAAGGATGCCCACGTCCGGAGTTATATACCCAAGTAGTGGCATTCGTGGTCTGCCCCAAGGAAACGGTCTGCCAAGGGTACGTAACCTCCCTATGTGCCACCTGCACATCCACCCTTATTCCATAACCAAATACCGAAAAGGATTCAAATAAGTCCCGTGCCATCTTAGGGTTTCGCGACACAATTTACGTGAGAATTCTTAAAACCAAGGCTCACCCTGAACAACCGGTATTAACCGTCAACCCTTAATTTCGTACACTCTTTAAAACCAAGACTCACCATGAACAACTGGTATTAACCATCAATTGTTAACTTTGTATATGCCGTTAATCATTTCAGTTAGTTTTGATATTAATCACACATAATTCAAATTTTTAATTACAAATAATGTTATACCAACTCATTAAAATTCCCAACATAAAATATTATTGTGGGAGCTGAATAATCGGAAGAGTCGGGAGACGCATACCCCAGAAATTGGGTACTACTCGGCTTCGTATTGCGTAACTAGGGTGCCGAATACGTTAACAGAGCCGAATAGACGAGGGTCAGTAGATCTGAATGAACGTAAGACGAATAAGATAAAAGTAGGCACAGGCCCCGAGGACCAGGAAGTGAGTATAAATATGAGAACCGTAAATTCAGAAAGGTATGTAAGAATCACTTCACTTAACTTAAAGAGGAAGTTATCTTGAGTGTCTGAACTAACTTGTCCGTCGGAGTGCTAATCCCGGCACCCCCGACCAGAGTTTTCCTCTTTTCAGGTGACTAGTTGAGGATCACCAGCACCTCTCAGGATCTGAAGAGTATTTCCAAACCACTTCTCCACAATTATACATGTCACACAATAATAAATAATTGTACAAAATTTAAATAAATAATTTATTTAAACCATGGTATGAAATAATAATTTAGATACAAAGAAAATAAACCATAATCACACACATGTATGGATTTTTAATTTACAAGATTAGACTACCATAATATTAAATAAACCACAATACACCCATATATGGATTACTAATTTGCAATATTTGATGAATTAGATCAACACAATAATTGATTTTTATCCAAATAAATAATTGAAGTGATGATCTCAAACCCATCCAGAAATTTTTAGGTTATACCTTAGGTAATAAAAATTATAAATAAATTATTTACACAATTCTAAAATTCATGAAAATGTAAAAAATATTCAATAAAGATGTTTAGGTCATTTTTTAGAAATAATTTCCCAAAAGTAATTTATGAATAATTCTATAAAATTCTCAAAAATTTTATGACACAGATTTATCACATTTTCTTACATTAATTCCATACTTAAATTCATAGATCAACTCCATAATCTAAAAATTTATCATGAAACTAGACTTCTCAAATTTCATCTTTTAGTTAGAAATTACTAGATTTGGCTTAATATAGAATTTTTAATAAATTTTTGAACATACAATAAAATCTGTCTTACCGTTTCAGATTTAATTAAAAATTTGTATAAATTCATAAAAGCTCAATAATTATTGCAAAAATTCTTAGATGAACTAGACATCATTCTCAACAACTTTCTAGAAGAAATCATCTTCAAATTTTGAGTGTTAAATTGTCTAAAAATTCGTACAAATTTTTTGACAAATTTAAGGGCCAAATAAAATCTTCAATAATTTTTTTAATGGCATAAACTACACATGCAAGTCCAAATTTCACAATATTATCATGATTTTAAGACTACCAATATCTTCAAATATTTGATATACAAATCATAAATTTACATACAACTATAAATAAAATTCTATTTATAAGTTTAGTCATTTTATTGTATAAATATAATCTGAAAATTTCAACATTTAAAAAATATGAGAGGGTTGAGAGGGTTTCCTTACTTAACAATAGAATGATGAAATGGTAGAAAATTTTAACTTCCTTAACCTCCCACTCTTTGTCTAACTGCGCTCACAGAATGCCTTTGTTCCTTTTCTCCTCACTCAATTTCGTTGGTCTCAGATTTTCTTTTACCTCTCTAATCAAAGGAGTAGCATGCATATATCTATACATGCATAGATTACATGCTAAGCTCTCTCTGTCTCTCTCTCTCTCTCTCTCTCACGTCCAATCCAACCTCCCAAATCCATGAAGCATAATGAGCTCTTCTTCCCTATATTAACATGCAAGCAAACAAGTGGCAATGTTGCCACAAAAAAAAATCTGCCAAAGTTTTATTCTTTTTTATTTATTTATTTATATATTTGTGTATTTGTGTGGATTTATTAAAATTGATACACTAAGATTTTTAACTGAGGTATTTAGTAAGAATAATTATCATGTTGAATCCTAATTAAAATAATTTATAAACAATAAATATTGAATACCCACAAAATTATTATTCTTAATAATGTCTTTGTTAGTGATTTAATTAGATTAATTTAAAACTAACTTATACACTAATATATTTCAGACAAAAACTCCGGATAAAATTAATTAATTAATTATTTTTATTGTTTTTTAAGAATAATTAAATGCGGGTTTTCACAGAGCATAGGGATTTCGACCAACTTTTGTTGCTCGGCCCACATCGAAGTGGGTGCTAGGCGTCCAACAAACCTCTGTTGCTCGGCCCATGCGTTGGGTGTCCGACTAACTTTTGTTGCTCGGCCCAAACGTTGGGCGTCTGACTAACTTTTGTTGCTCGGCCTACTTTGAAGTGGGCATTCAGAGTCCAACCAACCTCCATTGTTTGGCGCACTTCAGAATGGACGTTGGGCGTCTAACCAACCTTTGTTGCTCTACCTAAGCATTGGGCGTCCAACTAACCTTTGTTGCTCAACCCACTTCGAAGTGGGTGCTAGGCGTCCAACTAACCTTTATTGCTCTGCCTAGGTGTTAGGCGTTCGACCAACTTCTGTTGCTCGGCCCAAGCGTTAGGTGTTTGACCAACTTCTGCTGCTCGGCCCAAACGTTAGGCGTCTGACCAACTTCTATTGCTTAGCCTACTTTGAAGTGGGCATTCAGAGTCCAACCAACCTCCGTGGCTTGGTGCACTTCAAAGTGGGCATTGGGCTTCCAATGAACCTCTGTTGCTCTATCCAAGCATTGGACGTCTGACTAACTTTTGTTGCTCGGCTCACTTTGGAGTGGGCATTAGGCATCCAACCAACCTCTATTGCTTGGCCCAACCGTTGGGCGTTTGACCAACTTTTGTTGTTCGACCCAAGCGTTGGGCGTCTGATCAATTTCTGCTGCTCAGCCCATGCGTTAGGCATCTAACTAACTTCTGTTGCTCGGCTTACTTTGAAGTAGGCGTTGGGAGTCCAACTAACCTCCATTGCTTAGCACACTTTAGAGTGGGCATTAGGCATCTAACCAACCTCTGTTGCTCTGCCTAAGCATTGGGCGTCCGACCAACTTCTGTTGTTCATCCCTCTTCGTTGCACCTTTGCTAAGCCGAGCTCCTTCTTTTGTTATGAAACTTTAAGTTAATGTAGTATTTTCAAAATTTGCCAAGTATTGGACTTGAAACTTGCAATTTCAATTTCTTTATGTTTGTGTTGTTTGCCCTCTAACCGAGCATCAAGGATGTAACCTTACATTGTTGGTTGTTCGACCAGACTTCACCTTATGCCTTTGAAAAGTTGAGTTGTTCTTCTGGTCGAGCAATAATGGGGGAACCTTGCAAGATTGTCCATTTGGCCTTAACTGAAGTCAGTTGTCTTGCTCCCGGCCGAGCAGAAGATTCTTGGCAACAATGGTTGTCTGCTCAGTCAAATTAGGCTCTATGCTTTCTAGCTAAACAGAGGCTCCGAGGGCGAGTGGGGCGTCTAATCGGTCAGGCCATGCATCGTGCCTTAGGAAAATTTAAGAAAGAAAACTTTTCATGCCCCCGACCGAGCAGAAGCTCCAAGGTCAAGTGAGGCGTTTGATCAGTCAGACCAAGCTTCATGTCTTAGAAAAATTTTGAGAAAAGAACTTTTATGCCCCTTATCCAAGCAAAGGCTCCAAGACCGAACGAGGCGTCTGATCGGTCAGACTAGGCTTCGTGTCTTTGAAAATTTTTGGGAAAAGAACTTTCCATGCCCCCAGTCGAGCAGAAGCTTTGAGGGCGAACGGGGCGCTTGATCGGTTAGACCAGGTTTCGTGCCTTAGAAAAATTTTGAGGAAAGAACTTTGCATGCCCCAGCCGAGTAAAAGTTCCGAGGTCGAGCGGACTGTCTGTTTGAACAAACTAGGCTTTATGCCTTAGAAAATTTTGGGCAAGTTTTACTCATCGGAGAGTGTAGCTTGGCTCTTCGTAAAGCGCAAGTTATTATCATGGACCATGCTTTCGAGTAACGATCCTTGGCATAAATTCCACCCAAATATACCACTTGGCGCCGTACTCTGACCAAAGGGCCGTGCTTTCGAGCTAGGCCGTAGGTTAAGACCTGTAACCCATTCTTGCTCAATTGTCGAATGAAATATGTACAAACATGAAAAAGAAACTCATCGGAGAGTGTAACTTCGCTCTTTGTTAAGCGCAAGTTGTTACCATGGACCATGCTTTCAAGTAACGATACTTGGCACAAATTCCACCAAGCTATACCACTTGGCGCCCTATTCACGACCAAAGGGCTAAGGCATGGGTTAAGACCCCTGTTACCCATTATAGAGGATGAATTTTGACAGACTGTACTTCGAGGGAGCTTCCACAACTTTAATCTCAAGGCAGAACAGGGAAAGGACTAGTCGGTCTGGAGCACGATGCTCTACCTAACGAATGGACTAATCTAGATACTCCTTTCTTTGTCTAGTCACTACTCCGCCACTTTGTTCGACCGTCAGTCGTACCCCTTGTTGTTGTTCAACCATGTCCTCAAGTTATGCGATCGCTCGGTGCGAAGAATGAGGGACTACTGAGTGATGACTGACGGTCTTTTACCTCTTGCGAGAGTTTTCTTAGAGATTCTTCATTCTAGGATAGTTTGTACTACTATTGGCCCTTTCGTTGCGTACTATTATCGGCCTGCTACGCTCTCCACGAATAAGACTATGGTTGGACCGTTCTTTTTGTGGAAGTGAAAGTGGAGTGCACTTCATTTGCTGTGATCACCCTTCTTCGGACTTCATTGGCTCTGCTGGAGGCATCATTTGCTTTCTGAGTTGAGTACGAAGCTCCTCAATCTCCAAACTCATCAAGTCGATGATGCAGTCACGGTGGTCCTTCTCAATAAACAGACGTTGAGATGATTCAAAGACGGTGATGCAACGTCGCTCCACTGCATTAAGGGTCGGACTATCGTAGTCTATCAGGTCATCGTTCCTAGTAGGGAGGGCTAGACCTTTTTACTTAGTTCTCTCCATTCCTGGAGTCTTCTCTCCAATCCTAAGTGGCGAAGTACCTTCAATTCCTATCGTTGGAGTTCATCATGAAGTAATCAGAGAACGTTTCCTATAGATGACGCCAATTGTGCGGGGGTGATTTTCGCACTATGAAGAAGGGTTGAACTTCGTGGATGAACAACGTGGTCCAAGAATTAAAGATCTGCACAGAGTAACAAACGGTGAGGCTGCCGACCAGGGTTTGGTCGAAAAACCCTCCGATGGTAAAGTCAGGGACTAAGGGGGAGGAAGAAAAGAGAATACAAAGAGTGTATATATGTTAAGTGTGTAGATTTCGGATCCCTTGAAAATGAATAGTGTTCACCTTTTATAGGAGAAGGTTGTTTGTCCTCTAAGACCTTCTTTTTTTGCTATTTGTCCCATTTGTCCTGTTCATGGTCATCTTCCATTGGAGAAGGACGACCACTCTGCCTGATACTCAGGTGCAGGTCTGTCTTGTTTGTTTCATTAGTGATCGTCTTTCATTGAAAGAGGACGACCACTTCACCTGACACTCATATGCTAGTCTGTCATGTGTGTGCCTTGCCCTTCTGCACCTCCATGTCTCCACGTTCTGTTCAGACAGAAGGAGATGAGCAGAGTTGTTTGTCTCTTGCGATCTTCAAGAAATATATTTGGTGAATTGGCCTTCTCTAAGTTGGCCCACTTTGGAGTGGTTGCCTGCCCAACCAGGTGGTTCAAAATATGTTGCTCAGCCCACTTCAGAGTGGTTGTCCAACATGTTGCTCGACCCACTTCGGAGTGGTTGCTTGCCTAATTAGGAGGTCCAATATGTTACTCGGCCCACTTCGGAGTGGTTGTCCAACATGTTGCTCGGTTCGTTTCGGAGTGCGCCTGGCCCTAGGCCGCTTCCTTGATTGCTTTACTTCGGAGCAAGTGTTTGGTCATTGGGTCGAGCCCTTAGCTCCTCTACTGTGTGGGTCTGGCATTGGGCCGAACACCAAGACTTAGTTAATTTTATCCCACTTCACACAATATTTTTTTTTGGATGGTTGTGAGTTCTGCAATATGATAATGATATTTGACAATTGACAATTTCAACTTTAATGAGGCCAGCTACCGATGAGTTTTATATTTACGCGGACAATAGTAAATTAGGATCCAATGCATAGAGCTCATTTGGAAAGTTGAGATTTGGAATTTTTAGGCTAAAATAATTATAAAAAAATAAAATAGATTTTTTAGTTCAATAAGACAAAACATCACATCCAACCCATAATCATTTTTTATTTCTCTCACAAAAAGTTAAAAAAATCAAAAAAATCCTTCATTGCCGGATGTCTCGCCAAATGTTCTCTTAGATGACCACCTCAAGACAAAAATTTATGAAAAAGTTGCACTGGCCAATCGACCGATATTCTGATGAAACTCCAAAATCATTCGCTGGGACACTTGATATTAAAGAAAACTTTTAATCAAGTTAATAAAAAAAATTAATGGTAGAGATGTTTTGAAAAGGCTAACCCACCTATATTCAGAGATCTGATCTGAGGTCCCAGCTAGCCAAGACATGAATGTGAAGAAAAAGTACTTTTGTAAAGTCAAACTACTTTGTTGAGTGCTGACAATAACTTCAACAAGAAGGCTTACATTTTTTTGCATCTGTTGTTTTGGACTATACCAACGTGACATGTTAATATTGTTTTTTTTTCTTTTTCATGTGTTTGTTTGGCGATGAAGTACTGGAATATGTAACACCAATTCGAAATTTTGTATTTAAATACAAAAGTGGCTTCTAGATTGACACTTCTTTCAAAACTCTACATTCACTTTTAATCCATAAGCATTTTAAACATATATAGCTTGACAGATATGCATATAAGGGTGTAACTTGATTCGGCTCAATCCAATTCAATTCGAATTTTTTTAAGATTTTAGTAATATATTTTTGAATTGAGAGTGGATTTGAGGAGAAATTATAATGTTTGAATTAAATTTGAGATAATAGAGAAACCGAGCAATCTGAACGACTTAAAATCTGAATTATGAAATATATATATTATTGGCCATTAAATGATGTTAAAATTATCTAATAGTGACTTTTTTAACAAAATACAAAAAAAAAAAAATTCATGTCAATAAATTTTTTAATAAAAATATTTTTTTAACAAAATACAAAAATATTTAGAAAATAAATGATTTTTTTAACAATTGCCAAACATAATGGATTCTTTTTTTTTTAATCTCAATTGTCAATTAAACAAATTAAAATAAATGTTTTTTGCCTAAATAGTTAATAAGTGACTTTTGCTAAAATCAAATAGAAACAAATATTTTTTCTATTAAAAGTGATAGTTGGTGAAACCTATTTTTTTATATAACAAAAAAAGAAAAGAAAATGGGACACAAAGTGACCATAGAAAGTGAAAGAGTTCTGTTTTTATCTTTATCTTTGTAAATAATTGTAAATGGAAGAAAAAAAATCAATATATACTATGTATACATTATACAGTTACGTATATTTATTTATGGTAAAAAAAATATGGGAAATTTATTAAAAAGTCCTAATTTGGGGATTGTTGTACTATTTGGTCCCATGTTTTAAATGGTTGATTGGAGAGTAGGAGTAATGTGTGATCAGTAAGTCCTTTTTCAAATATAGATGGGGTAAATTACACTGACACCTCTTGAAGTTTATGTTTATTATAGTTCTCCCCCTCACATTTTGGAAATTACATCTCCTTCCCTGAGGTTTAAAGTTTCATTACAGATTCTCCTTAATCAATTAAATTTTTTTAAATACCAATTTTGCCCTCACTAGGTAAATTACATTAACACCCCTCACATTTTAGAAATTACAATCCCTTCCCTACGGTTTAAAGTAGCATTACCAATTGCCCTCTCGGTTAGTATTAGTTGGAAAAAAAATTCATTGAAAAAAAAATTATTTGAAAAAAAAATTAATTGAAAAAAATTTTGTTACTCAAAATTTTTAAATTTCTGTTTAAAAACCAATGTAAACTCATTTTTTGAATTTAGGTTTTTTTCTCAAATTTACAAATTGAGACAACCATTTATAAACTAACAAAATTATCAAACAAATTTTTATGACAATTTTTAAAATTTTTGTAAATATAAATTGAAAACTGAAAACGAAATGGTTAACAAACAGGCTTCAGATGGTAAAAATGTCACAAAATTAACAAATAATTAAATAAGTTACCAACGTAAGAAATGATTTAGAAATAATGTTTTCCAAATTAAATTGAAACAGTCATACGTATGTATATAACGTGCCCAAAAGTTCAAATAATAATTATTTTTTACCCTTAAATGATAATTATTTTTTATTTTTTATTTCTTAACCAAATTAATTTTTAATTTCTAAAAATCAAACCATACATAGCCTAAGAATATTTTGATAAGTCATTTCTTACGTTGGTAACTTATTTAATTATTTGTTAATTTTACGATATTTTTACCATTTGAGGCCTGTTTGGTAACCATTTCGTTTTCAGTTTATATTTACAAAAATTTAAAAAAATGTCATAAAAACTTGTTTGATAATTTTTTTGGTTTATAAATTGTTGCTCAATTTGTAAATTTGAGAAAAAAACGTAAATTCAAAAAATGAGTTACGTTGGTTTTTAAACAGAAATTAAAAAATTCTACTAAAAAAAATTATTTTCAATTAATTTTTTTTAATTAATTTTTTTTCTAATTAATTTTTTTTTTAATGAATTTTTTTTTCCAACTAATATTAACCGAGGGGACAATTGATAATACTACTTTAAACCTTAGGGAGGGGATTATAATTTCTAAAATGTGAGGGATGTCAATGTAATTTACCCAGTGAGGGCAAATTTGATATTTAAAAAAATTAAATTGTTGAAAAAAATCTGTAATGAAATTTTTAAATCTCAGGGAGAAAGATGTAATTTCTAAAAAGTGAGGGGAACTGTAATAAAAATAAATCTAGGGTGTCAGTGTAATTTACCATATAGATGGGAGTTGCCTCAGTAGTTAGTAGTTTAAGTAGGAAATTTTTTTTATTTTTTTTTGGGAATATATGATCACACGATTTGGAGAGAAGGGAGTGAATTTCCGTTTACAAAGGGTTCGAATCGAAGGGGGGAATTAGGGTTTTGAATCTTTCTTGTTAACGAGGTGGGTGAGGAGTGTTCTGCAGACGACGTGGACATAGTCGGCCGTGTTCAGGTATGGCACACCTTCACGTTTGGTTGCATTATGTGTGGCCATTCATCAACTGGCCGTTTTTCGCAGTCCGAAATTAATTGTTTTCATATGTCAATGGTGAATGCAGTGGAAATTATTGTCAGTATCCACGAACATATATTTGTTGTTGTTGGTTGTTGTTGGTTGGTTATTGTGTGAACATGGACCCCAGATTTATGTATGCAGAAAACATGTTTGCAACGGGGCTTATTTACTGTGTGCATGTTAACATCAATTACCGTTCACACACCACAACTTCTGATTGTCACGTTCTTCAACCCGTTGCATGTATGAACCGCGCAAAACATCATACAGTCTCAGCCGGTGTGGTTTGCAAACCCCGTCTATTGGAACACCAAATTTCGAAATGGGTGTAATTGAATGGGTTGGTTCAAAATGTATAGGGGCAAACGGGTCACTATGGGCCCCACTATGTGACTTCACACTTCAAAAATGGGCCAAATCACACACGTCATGTTCACACACACGCACGTCTACTTTGCCCATACTTCGAAACATTAAAACAATATTAGTACCTTTTTTTTCCGTAAAGTGAAACACAGGCACCCTTACTCCCATAATTACATTAACAATTTTTTATAATAGTTTGACCAATGACAAATTAATAAACAATAAGTCAAAAGGATTACACTGTTAACAAGAAAACATTTGGGACTATATGGATCACAAGACCGAAATATAGAATTTATTGGTCAATTCCCCAAAAAATAATTGTAGTTATGATATTTATTTATGGTGAAAAAAATAATTGCAGTTATGATTTTTTTTTTACCCTTATTTTATTCTTTGTAAATTTATTAAATACTACAAAATGTTGATATTTTTTCATCCTCTATGCTTATAGATTAAGATTGGTTTGGTGATTAAGATCTGGCCTGGGCTTTTGATATTTGTTGATGATCTTTGTGGATAGGTAATACTGAGCTCCAAAGCTGCTGTAAATTCGGTTGTGGTAGAAAATACTGAGTTTTGATACTGGCCTGGGTCCATTACCTGGAGTCATGGCGACAATGCGGCATTCTCGCTTGTATTGGTGGGGCAGTCACAATAGCCCAAAGAATTCAAAGTGGCTTCCAGAATATCTGATTGAGACTACAAAGAATAAGAGATATCAGGCTTTAATGGAGCAAGTGGAGTCAGTAGGTTTGAACCCAAAATGTATTGCATCATCCGTGAGAGATTTGCAGGATGAGAACACAAAGCTGAGACAGATTTGCAAGGAGGACAGAGATGATAAAGAAGCTCTTTTCAAGAAATTGGAGAACATGGAACAACTTTTAGATAAGAATGTTGTTTTGGAGAGTTCGCTCTCAGATTTGAGCAGTGAGTTGAAAGGGTCACAAGCAAATGTCAAGGCATTGCAAGAGTCTTGCCAATCTCTACATGGTGAAAAATCTGCCCTTGTTTCTGAGAAAGCAGCCTTTCTGTCTCAGTCACAAATTATTACTGAGAATATGCAGAAGATCCTGGAGAAAAACACCGTTCTTGAGAATTCCCTCTTTGGTGCAAATGTTGAACTTGAAGGTCTGAGGGAAAAATCAAAGAGCTTAGAAGAACTCTGCAAGTCGCTGAATAATGACCAGTCTAATCTTATTGCTGAAAGAGGTACTTTGGTTGTTCAGTTGGACAACGTTGAGCGGAGACTAGAAAACCTGGAAATGAGATTTGCAGTATTGGAACAAAAATACGCTGGCATGGAGAAGGAGAAAGAATGCACGCTATCTCAAGTGGAAGAACTAAAGGTGTCTCTAGGTGTAGAAAAGCAAGAGCGGGCAAGTTTTGCATTGTCAAGTGGGGCACGATTGGCTTGTCTGGAAAACCATATCCAACTCTTGCAAGAAGAAACTAGGTGGAGGAAGAAAGAATTCGAAGAAGAACTTGATAAAGCTATGAATGCCCAGTTCGAGATCTTTGTTTCACAGAAGTTTATACAAGACATGGAACAAAAGAATTGCACTCTATTGATGGAGTGCCAGAAACATGTCGAGGCATCCAAATTGACGGAGAAACTGGTTTCGGAGTTAGAGAGTGAAAATCCTGAGCAGCAGGTGGAAGCAGTACTCTTGTTAGATGAAATTGAAAAGCCAAGGATGGGTATATATCATCAAGTGTTCAAGGCTCTTGAAATTGGTCTAGATAATGAACTGGACGATGAGATTGCAAATGAGCAAATATTTGTGCATCATGTTATAGAGAATATTGAGGATATGAAATGTTCTCTCTCGAATTACGAGGACGATAAGCAGCAGCTGTTGCTTGAGAACTCTGTTCTTCTTACTCTGGTTGGGCAACTGAGATTAGAAGGTGTGGAATATGGGTTAGAGAAGAAAATCTTAGAGCAGGAGTTCATGACTGAGCAGCTTGTGATGGTGCAAAATGAGAAGCACAGACTTCTAGAGATAAACAGACAGTTGAAATCAGAAGTGAAAATGGGAGATCAACTGGCAAACATAGTTAAGGCTGAAATGGAGCGGCTATGTATGCAGCAAGGAGATTTGCAGAGGGCTTACCTTAAATTACAGGGCGAATATTCTCAAGTGCTTGCAGAAAACAGGTCTTTGTTGAAAAATCTCTCAGAGCTAAAGGAAGAGAAATGCATTGCAGAAGAGGAAAACAATTTTATTCTCTTGGAAACATTGGCTCTTGATAACCTGTCGGTGATTTTCAAGAACTTTGGAACTGAAAAATCTGTGGAACTAAAATTACTCTGTGAAGATATGCACAATCTTCATGGGGTCAATAGTGACCTTGAAAAGGAGGTTGGTGTATTGGGAGGGGAGTTAGAAATGAAAGAAACAGAAAATTTACTTCTCAAAGATTCAATGAAGAAGTTGGAGGAGGAGCTGCCTGCCATAGATTCTCTGAGAGATAACATAGCATCACTTGAGCACAATGTCCTCTCTCCGCCAGAGCTTAACGTTGCTGACAATCAAGAACAAAAGGTATGTTCTTTAGTATAACTTTGACCAGAGAAAGTATTTTTTTTATCCTGAATCAACTTGGCAGAAATTCTCTTAATGTCATCCACACATTTGATGTTTTTTGAATGCAACTAACATAACATGTACAAATTTTACTTTTAGGAATTGGACTTACTTTACCATGTCGATAATAAAGCTAAGTTGCATTAGATGGCAATTGGAACCCATGTGAAATTAGATCTTTTATTTTGTTTTTTATCATTATAGTCTAGTGTTTGTGTTCATAGCATTTGCAATATTTACTTTGAATAGTTGGTATTCTTCGAAGGGTTTCACTGAACAATCACAAATTTTTCTTAATTTTTTGATTTTTTTTTCTTTTGGTATCACAAAGTAATGTTGTAAAGAAAATTTTGTTCAAAACTCTTATTGCTCATGATTTCAAAAGTGACTTTTTATGGTCCTTCATTTCAAATAAAAACACACATCATTGTGCCACATGATTTTGAAAATACCACTGCCATATGATTCTGTTTTAGTTTTTTTTTTTTTTTGTATAAAAATTCTGTTCGTGTACCATTTTCCCTTTTCTAATACATTTTGGTGATTGATACCATTTAATTGTTGACTTTTGTACTGTTAAATACGTGGGAGACTAACATCACATCACTGCATTTTACTTTCCCTCTTAATACCCTGTTAACATTTAATATTTATTGTAGAGAGATTTGAGAATTTCTTCTTGTTCTTGAACTTTCTTTTTAACTCAAAATTTATTAGAACTCCAGCAAGCTGTGCACGTCTTGCAAATTGTTACACCAAGTTCTGTCCATCTGTGCTAGTTGAATGCTCTATTTAATACAGAAAATCTTTAACTAAAACTTGATCCTTCTCTTTCCTGCACATATTCCAGGATGTGGAATTGGTTCATTATCCTGAGAAAAGATGTCAAGAACCGATGGAAGATCATAACTCTACGATACCGAACAGAATTCTAGCATTGCAGAATTTACAGACTAGGATGAAAGCAGTTGAAAAGGTTGTAACAGAAGAGAAGAAAACGCTGGTGATGCAGAAAAGCTTAAACACCAACATCAAGCTAGACGCTGCTTTGAAAGAGTTCGAAGAGTTGAAATCCAACTACCGTGTCAGTCTCAAAAAAGACAAACAAATGGCAGAGATGGAGCTTCGAGATGAGCTCGTTGACAGATTCAAGTTGCAGAAAACAAAACCGGAAATTTCTGAAGTGAGGAATGGTATTCTGATGAAAGATATTCCACTTGATCACGTTTCAGACGGTTCATTGTATGGAATAAGCAGGAGAAGGAATCATGGGGCTGATGATCAGATGCTTGAGTTATGGGAAGCTGCAGAGGATGGCTGTGGTCTTGATCGAACTCTCAAAGAGTCACACAAGCAAGCAAACAAACCAACAGAGGATGATACTCCGTGCCAGGAGTTTGAGCATGCGGAGCACAAGAATGAAAATCACTCTTTGGACTTACAAGTTGAGACGGAGTTGGGTGTTGATAGATTAGAGGTACCCACGTGTGTTCCTGAGCAGCATCAGGATCAGAACAAGAAAAAGATCTTGGAGAGACTCGATTCAGATGCTCAGATGCTGAAGAACCTTATGATAACAGTAGAAAACCTGAGAAGGAAATTGGAGATGAACAAGAAGAGAAAAAAGGCGAAGAGCATTGATTTTGAGACAGTGAAGGAACAGTTACAAGAAGTTGAGGAAACTATCGTGCAGCTCGTGGACGTTAACGGTCAACTGTCACAAAATATCGAGCAGAGCCCATTGCATTTGGATGGAAATGCTTCACCAGAGTTGGAAGAGGCTGGGGATGTCCAAAAAAAGAGAGTCTTGGAACAGGCACGAAAAGGGTCTGAAAAGATCGGATGGTTGCAATTGGAGGTTCAAAAAATCCACTACGTCTTGCTGAAACTATTGGATGAAAAGAAAAACAATGAGAAAAGCCGATTTTCCTGGAGCAAAACAACCACTATCCTGAGAGACTCCATTCACAGTGAGAGAAGTAGCCCACGACGGAAAAAGGCTGGTCTTTTCGGGTGTTTCAGACTTCCAACCAATGGAGACGGTAACAATATCAGCTCGTTTAATTAAATTAGCTCTGAATAATCAGTAATCAGTCCTTGAAACGGTCCTTTTACTATTTTAGAAGTGATCTTTTCTTGAATTTCTTGGTAGAAACTGTTCCATCTTTAGTTCAGAGGATCTGTATGAATTAGATCTAATCTAATTTAAATAATCTGCTCCTTATGAGCCTCTTTTTTCAACATTTGTGGTGCACTATAAATTATTGTAAGAGTTTGATGCCGTACAAACAAATTTATCTTTGTCCACCATGTCCAAAGATAGATATACTGCAATCACTGTCACCAATTAGGGTTTTGTGTGCTCTGAAAACTCCATAGGCAGCTAGTTTCTGAGGGGATGAAGCTCCATAGGAGGCGGTGTCTTTTTCCATTTTTTTTTGTTCTTTTCTCCCTACTAGATTGTGACCGATGGTATGCAGGCTGGCAATGTCTAAACATGTATATCCACCGTTGAGTTTTTATCTTTGCACAACTATAGGTATTATTTTATGTGAAATCATGGTGATAATCTCTGGTTCCTATTGCTGAGGGTCTTATGAATCCATCTCTCTCATGCCATTGCTGAAGCTAAAGCTTGTTTGGTAGCAATCTTAGATTGCATGTTTAGAACATCTTCAATGTCATTTTATTCATTCTTTCAATGTCTAATTTCATTTTATTTTATTTTTTTGCATAACTACCACTGTCTTGCTCCGTATGTTTCCATGCAAAATCATTTTGACAGAAAAAAGTTTCACATTTTTTTCCAAAGACCTTTTCTTGCTTTTGATTGCATCTTTAATACTGATAGTTGTATTCGTAGTAGTGGTACGGAGGCAGTGGTGGAATGTGGCAGTTATGGGGTGGTAGTAGTGGAATAGAGGTAGAGGTAGTGATAGCGATGGTGATGAAGGTTGTTGGGAGGTAGTGATGGTGGATGGATAGAAGTGTGATGATATTGATAAGATATTAGGCTGGAAAACTTTGTAAAAGGAAAACATTTTTTGTCACGTAAGTATTTTTTTTGAGGGTGATGCTATGGTACATTTGGATGTACCATACATTAGTTATGAGATTATGTGATTTGATATCATAACTAATATCATATAAATCATAACTATTCTCATATTAACTCATAACTTAGTTATATTTAGTTATTTATATATACCATATTATCTTATAACTATCATATAACTAAATTATTTTAATAATTTAATTTTGAATTGGCAACCGGTCTAACCGGTTGCCAAAATCAGAAGTCCAACGGTCCCAAGTCAGTTGCCTCCCTCTCTTGCTTTGGTTCGTGCTCTTGATCTTCTCTTCTCCTCCCTCCTCTCTTCTACCATGGCCGAAGCTGCAGAGATTGTCGAAGTCCAACGGTCAAGCGTCGGGGCCACCGTTCTTCACCTTTCTCTTCTCTTCCACCATAGCCTCTCTCGCTTGCTCTTCACCTTTCTCTTCTCTTCCACCATAGCAAGAGAAGAACGATTGGCCTCCCTCTCTCTTGCTCTTCACCTTTCTTTTCTCTTCCACCATAGCCGAAGCTTCCGCCATGGCCAAAAACCACCAGCCCGTCGGCGATCCACGCCACCGTTGTCTACATCTTCTTCACAAGCCATCACTCTGTTCACGTCTCCACCATGGGTTTGTCAGCAAATATTTTCCCTTCTAGTCGAATTGAATATTTACGAGAGCTCTCTTCTGTAGGTCAGGTATGTTCCTATTTACAGCCACCCAAGATAGCTGTGCCATTGGGGCTTTGATTTCAAAACCCTAACCCTTATTGAATATCTAATATTAAGGTTTGTTCTCTGTCAAAATTAACATCTGTAACCACCCAAGATAGGGCTTTGATTTCAAAACCCTAACCCTAAAAAGTGAATAGCTGATGATATTAAGTTTTGTTCACATTCAAAATTAACATCGGTTCTCAATCATATTGGCATTTGTTTAATTGCTTTCTCTCTGCTATAGCATTATACGTCTACATGCTGATTAAACACAGGCGACCCAGCTCAAGCTTTTTTGAGAAAATCTAAAAGTGCACCTAAGGAGAAAAATCTAAACGAGTTTTTTTTACAATGTAAATTTTTATATAAAATAAATTTTCTCTGTTTTTAAGCTACAAAATTACTTTTGAGTTTTAGTTTTTTTTTTTTTTTTTTTTTTTTTTTTTTTTTTTTTTATAAGTTTGGCAGATCCAAATTTTTATTAGACACAAGTAAAATAAAAAATCTAGACATATAAAACAAACACTAATTTTAACATAATAATGTGTAAAAGAAAATTTATAATAAAATAATATAATCTAATTGGTGTTTTTACTTATCTTAAGATGATATGTGGATCGAGCTTGAATGGTGTTGTTTGATAGAATAAGTTATCTGGGTCTTGTTTTGATCATATGATTTTTTTATGAAAACCAATAGATATGTAAGAAATTGTAGACCTTGTTTGAGTTTCTGATTAATATGTTAGAATCAAAAGAGCCTTCTTGGATTGTTTAGTACTTCCTGATATGAAATTTTGGATTTGAAAGTTGTGTGCAAGATTAGTGTGATATGGGAAAACCCAACTCATCTTAACACTCGTTCAAATTAGAGTTTTATCAAAATTTTCCAAAAAATATAAATAATTTTTTTTTTGATGAATTCTTTTCTTTCAACTTAGGCTAGTTGAAGACAGGTGCAACCAATTTTCTTGATGAATTTTTCAAAAATTATTATCTAGAAAATCATTTCGTTGTGTGTATGTGTATTGTGGTTTTGTTGAACCCTTTGATAATGATAATCTTGAACATTGTTTACAGATTCAATGATAATACTTCTTGTTTACCCATTTTTTGGTTTACTGGAAACTTACTTTCCTATGAGAAATGTTACTTTCTCATATTTGTATATTTAAGATATACATATATATATATATATATGCGCGCGCGCACACAGGGGTGACCATTGGTTCAATGGTAAAAATCTTACCCTAATAACCTTGAAGTTATGAGTTTAAGTCTCGAGACAGCCACTCTGTGTACTATGTCAAAGGTTAGGTGTGTACCCAATCTTTTCCCTCCCCAACACATATTAATGTGTACTATTTGGGCGTTGTTTATATATATACACACACATAGAGATAGCATATCATATGCGTATAGGTATGTATATATGCATACATATAATCTACCCTTATACCCATTAGTTTTTCTTGATTGTTTGTATCGATCTTTAGACCTTGAAATTATATATTTAATAAATTAGTAATTATATCTCTCGTATTAAATTTTTTTTTTTTTTACCAATTTTAGATTTACGGTGAATCTGTAGCGTCTAATTAGGTAGCATAATGGGGAAATGAGGAGTGGTACCTGGAGGACCCAAAACTAATAGCCCTTAGTAAATTGTTTTGTGTTACCTACTCTTCAGGGAAACATTATTTGACCTTCTCTCTTGACTTCTAAGTTAAAGTTGCTTTTAAATAGCAACTTTTATGGTAGCAACTTCAAAGTTAAAGTTTCCAAATGCTGATGTTTGGTAGGTTAGGAGGTATCTACGCTGGTCATGATCCATGAATAAGTTGTAGATGCATATTTAGTTATTTTATTATGATTTATGAAAGAACTCCAACTGCAGGTCTTCTATCCGACAAAGGAGGAACCAAAGGAAGCTGCCCGATCTAACTAGTATTCAGGAGCTTATTGAAGACATTGATAACAAATGCCATTCTGGTATGTTTTTACCAAATTCACCATCGTTGACACTCGAAAGTTTCTTAAAGTTGAATAAATTTGGATAACTCTTTCCAATAATGTATCTCTGTAGCTCTGCTGGACATTGTAAGGCACTGCACCTATATTGGGATGGCAGATGATGTGTTTGCTCTGCTTCAGCATAATACTCACTTGTTTCTTGCCAATGTAGTGACTTTGTGGTAATAATGCTCTTCTATGCTTCTTAAAATGATGGACTTAAATTTCTACTTATCTATCTTTCTGGAAAACAATGATACCATGAATTTTGTTGTCATATAATTTTTGGCAGGACTGACCCACTTGCAGGTTCTGAAAGTAAACTATTTGAGCTTGTCTTGCTTCTTTTCTAGTTCAAATTGGTCTTGAGGGCACTGATTACTCAATGTTCCACTTCTATGTCTTCTGTTATTGATTCTTTTTTATCATTTGCTTGTATGCCTCCATGTATCAGCAAGTCCTTCGTTGGTTTGCTCATTTTCATGCAATACAACTAAGTGACCCAGCCCCACTGCCTGAGTTGATTATGCTGGCACTGAAAGAGGAGGATGTAGACCCAGAATGCAATGAAAAGGATGAACTGAAAGAAAAGATTGCAGAAGTAACTGATCTTAACCCAAACAGATTAATTGCTTCAGTTTGCACTTAATTTTGCTCCTGTCGTCCTGTTTTGCCTCTGCTGTTGAGTTCATGGATCGTTTTTTGTTTAATTCGTGTATGATTATTTATATAATGTTTAAGTGCTCTCTCTCTCTCTCTCTCTCTCTCTCTCTCCAGTGTTAGTATTATTTTGGTTTTGTTGGCAAATGCTGATCAACTTTATGTATACTATACATTTGTCACATGATTCGTATTGATCAAGTTTCACTTGTAGGGCAATCTGATTGGATCCTATTAAACTATTTGATCCCAAAATAACAACAAAGCATGTATATATATTGGTTACTTTTCATACTAAACACTTTAGAAGTTGTATCTTGATATTTTCACCAAAAAGAGTCAAAATGGGGTTAGAATCTATTGATCCCGATAGTTTCAGAAGTTGCATGAATCATAAAACATGAATCGAATTATGAATCGTGCGATTCGCTTTTGATTTATCACAAAAAAAAATTTGTGCCATATTTGAGGAAACACTCAGTCGACAATACTTCTACATACATGTATTGATTATATGTTCTTTTCTTTCTTTTGATATTTGTGATTTGGCACTGGTGATTCTTTTTTCTTCCATCTGGCAGAAACTAGAAAAAAATCTTACTATTCATAAAAAGCAAACCTTATATAAAATTTTATGTGGTGTAAAATGGGTTCTTTCACAATGGCTGGTCTTCATTTGTACTATATGACTAAAGTTACATTTTTGTTCTTCTCCAGATGAACACAGAGCTGCTCAAGAATAAATCTGAGATGCTAGAGTAATATTTTTGCATCTATGTTGATTCACAAGGTAACTTGTCTAGGCTTCCTGTCATACTTGATCAGTACACACCTGATATGGACCGGGTCCCAGAATTTGTACTTTGTTTGGGAAATGATGTAAGTTCTGATATCTATTTTTTCTAACATCATTTTCTTTCTTTTTGTCTTTGTCTATGTTTATAGCAATATGATAGTACCAAAGGTTGTATTCAATTGTTGATTATGCATTACTCATATTTTTTTGACAATTCCAGTCCAACAGTACAGAAACCCATACATAGATTTTTGGCTCTTTTTTTTTTTTTTTTACAAGAGATATTATGTTCCCTTCTGTGCTAGAGATTGTACTACTAAGACATGCACAAAATTGAAATGAAATAGAGAACACTTTTGGCTTTCACGCATTTTAATCATGACACGTGTTTTATATCCTCCTCTCCATCCCCCTCTAAAAGGTACGAGTTGGGTCCTGGTTTCATTTTCTGTCTTCTGATGTAATTAGCTTATCTTTATTCTCTATCTATAAAAAGTCATATTTAGTTTTTAATTATTTATGTACATTGGGTATTGCATCTTGTAGTTTGTGAACGAACTTCAAATACAGAAGATTCACGCCTGCTCCTTTTGGTGCTTTTAATTGAACCATCTTTCCTGCTTCTTTACTTAACTAAGACAGCTGTAAATGTCTTTTTCATAATTTCAATTGTGGTAGTAAAATCATGATGATCAACAATGCATGTAACCTCTGTCCATTCAAGCTCTTATTCTTCATTCTTACTGTCTTATGAATTATTTGATCCATATTGCGAATTTCTCATATATATAGGTTGACTGGGGGGATGAGAAAAGTTGCTTCCAATCAATTGCTGCTGCTCTTGGAAACTTTTATGCCATGCATCCACCTTTGTTGCCCAATCCATCAGGTGATGGTTTGCAAATTTACGAGAGGAGGAAACCATTCAGAAGTCCCCAAGCAGAAGAAAATTCCATGAAGAATACTGTTATGGGCGTTTCCTTCTGCAGATCCTATCCATTTTATATTGGTTATATTTGCTTGGTAACTTGAATGGTTTGACCACCTACCTTGTGTTCTTTGGACCATGGAGAAGACTTGCTGACTATATAACCAGGATCTTCTTTTTTAATTGCTGATAGATTATTTTTGTGAACATCAAGGTTTTCCTCGATGATGTACCCTATAGTCTATAGTAGTAAATTTTTTCTTCTAAAATCACTTTCTTTATTTTATTTTGGCATTTTGTGTGTGTGATGTGCCCAAGAGATTTTTTGTGTGGTATACCCATGTTTTTGCTTTGTCGTTTGCTGCACAAAGATTGTTTGCATTCAAAGCATGAAATGAGCCATTAAGATTTCCCAGTTTTCTTATCTGGATTCTGAACACACCACTCAAACATGCATGCTTAGTCCAGTGGATGTTGTGTACAGATACATTGAATGGATCTAATGAAAGATGTCTTGGTCCTGTGGATTGTTTGCATTTAAAGCACGATCATCTGCCTTTTCCTTGATGATTTCCCAGTTTTGAGCCTCTTTCCTTGTCTTTTGTTAAACTGATACATTGATTAGTTCTAATGAAAGAATCATGATTTCTCTCAGAGGATCGCATAATGGAGGACGAAAATGAGCATGAACTAATTTCCAAGGCAGAGACTGCCTGGGCCCAGCGTGAATGGTCAATCCAGCATGTCTTATTTCCCTCCATGAGACTTTTCTTCAAGCCACCAACTTCAATGGCTACAAATGGAACATTTATCTAGGTATTTTTGTGGATTCCCTCTGGATGATACCAAATGTTACTCTGGTGTGCAAGTGCCTTGTATCTTGAGTATTTTTAAATTTCCAATGAAAATTAAATGGATACTTTACCATCCAATGTATTGTGTCACTTGTGCTAAATAAAGAGTTCGTCAGGTACTATCTAGCTTGGTCTTTTCGACTTATTGGTACTCTAGATTTTTGAAGCTTCTAATAGTTATTAAAGTGTATATGGTTGTAGCTTGCATTGGTGCAGGCTTTCACTCCTTGTATTGTTCAACAATTTGCTTGACTTATAGGAGTTTGACATTCTTTTTTTTAATTTTTTTTTATTTTATATATTTTTATTTTAAAGTTAT
This sequence comes from Camellia granthamiana, assembly GCA_036172215.1. Lineage (NCBI taxonomy): Eukaryota > Viridiplantae > Streptophyta > Magnoliopsida > Ericales > Theaceae > Camellia > Camellia granthamiana. The sequence continues at coordinate 25,423,690 of CM069910.1, read as the reverse complement.
GCATTGCATTTTTTGCTTGTGATTATGGAATAATGTGTTGATCCTACTCCTACAGGTTGCTTCACTGGAGAAACTTTACAGGATTTTTTAAAGAGGCTAACAAGAATAGTTTGGTTCCAGACCTCATGACAGAGACAACAGTCGATGCAACATATCTTCCAGGAGCAGACAGCATCCCTCAAGGCTGGTGGAGAAAATTGTGTTAGTAACCATGTTAGGTGTCAGTAAATATACCCCTCTCTCTCTCTCTCTCTCTCTCTCTCTCTCCACTCTCACTCTCAGCTATTGATGATACCATGGAGATTCCCAAGGATAATCTGTCCGAGGTCAAGCTGATACTTTCTTAATGACTGTTTATGCAAATATTAAAGTTTGCAGCAATTGCTTTTGTTGTTGCAGGCTACTATAATTACTGTTGTGTGAATATTAGTTGTACTTAGAATACTGTTTTTGTAAATTGAATGCTTTAGTAAATTGAAGGGGTACTTACATGTAGATCCTAATAAGTAGACTTATTATCTAATAGGTTCTATGGAAAAAATTTGCCATAAAAAAAGTCACTAATTATAAATTTTAGCGACAATTTATAAAAATCACGACCAAAAAGTCATTAATTATCAATTTTTAGCGACATGAAAAATGTCACAAAAAATTTATTTTTAGTGGCAATTTTACTAAGACTTATTTTCAATACGACTTGATGAGAATAGTTCAACTATTAGAACCTATTAGTAGTTTACTCTAAATTTTTTTGAATGCTTTAGAATGCTTTAGTATAAATACATGGGAGAATTTCAAAAAAGTGGATAGTGAAAAGTTTTTTTTCCCAACTAATGAAAGTACAAGATATCTTTGCATAATTGAATTTATAAATCACTTGTACCTTCATCATTTTGTAATTATTTTTTCACTTTTCACTTTTTTGATGTTCTCCTTAAATTACAAAGGGCTTAAGGAGAGAGCGCTAGTTTTCTATATTCCTCATTTTTCTTCTTCTCCTCTTCTATTTTTCATATTATTCATCATGATATCAGATCAACTGTTTCATTGTTGGCCTTGAAGATTGCTTTCTCCCCACCCCCTTATATTTTATTTTTAATATGATTAATCTATATTAAATTTAAGCAATTTAATACCAAATAGTTTTCAACAATGCTAGAGATACTTATACATTTACTAACAATCTTATTAACACACTCACAAATTTTGATAAGATCAACCAACACTTGGTATGGAACCCACATCAACTTGTAAGTATGTCAGTATCCCTAACATTTTTCAACAATTTTTAACTCACCTTTGAAAAAGAAAACAATCAAAGTGTTCTGTTCAATTATTTGTTTTTCAATTCATGTGTCGAATACAAGTCGTTTGTAACAAGTGTGCAAACTTGACAATATAAAGTTATGAGCCAAGCAAATACAATGACCCTACCATTCTTTCCTAGAGTTGAGCAAAATGAAGAATTCATTGCCCATACACTCAATAGTTCAGAAAAGAAAGAACAATTAAAGCTCAGTGATTCAAGAATACATCTTGAAATAGCCTCCTCCTTTTTGTTCTTTTCATTTTTTTTTAAACTATTCATGTAATTCAGTGATTCACTGTTTTAATATACAAACTATGCAGAAAGCATATGGAATCTGTTCATGTAATTCTTCACACAATGTTCCAAATTTCTTCCTACGTACAGCATGAAGAAACAAGAAATAGGTATCTGTTAGTTAGAAACAAAGACTGACTAATCCTTAATGTCTTAATGCACTAACATTTTGCAGAACAAATAGAGAGGAAATTTTCAGTGTCTTTTCATAATCTTCTTTGCTTTCCTTGAGAAGTTTTTTTTATCAAAACCCCATCAGCAAATGTTAAAGGAAGTTCTTCCTCCACAGCCTCTCTTTGTTCTGATGAGCCATCTGCATTGCTTTCATATTTTGAGCTGCCATCTTTGGTTCCTTCAAGCAACTCAGTTTCTTCAGCTATGTCTCCCTACCTTTGGACAAGAAAAGGCAGCGTTTTGAAATGGTACTGGTGAATATAATACAGGAACATCCATACTAGTCAAAGAGGTTAATAAAAATCTGGAAAAATGGCAGCCAAAAAAGATGAAATTAGAATCCAGTGATAGAATTAAATAGAAAAAAAATTCTTTAATATATAAAAAAATGTAAATAATATAAAGGTCAAGTTTTCTCCCTTTCTTTCAGTTTAAAGGGTACTGAAGACATATGTGTTGTAATCAGACATGATATTCATATACCCACCTATAATTTAATAGAAAATCATATAACCCATGCACATTCTGATTTCCATTGAATGCGAGCAAAGATTGTGGGCTATTATCCACATTAGACATAGAACTCTGGCGATGAATCTGCATTAAAGATAGGATGGCACCAATTAATGATAAAGCATAAGAAAGAACTTAAGAAGCAGCATGGAAGGTAAAAACCATTGAAATGGCACTAATGTTTGTACAAGAACACTCCAGCTAGCCAGTAGGATTGTCATGTCTCTGCTAAACATCAGTCGTGCTCCCAACTACTCCCACTAAGAAAACCCTCATCAAATGTTGCAACGACAGAGATAAACATCACATGAGCTATGAAAGCATTTTAGAACTGCACTTCACATTCTACCTAACTGACAAAAGTTGTTACAAATAAAAGGATAAATAAAGACCACCAGCAAGAGCAGTTGGAACTTGGAACAGAAGGCCTTAGTAGTTGATGCCCTACAGAGGTGATGTGATTTAAAAAATCTCGCACACACTCTTCCGAAGCATGTAGGCCAACGTTGATATTACAAAACGTTACTATTCTAGCTGCAAACCTCCTTTTGCTGAAGATAAGGTCAACGCTGATATAATAGGTCAACGATCATAACATCCTACTCGTAACAATTTGTATGTGAATTAACATTTTTGAGAAGTATATACAAAATGAGTCTAAATTATACCAAAACAAAGAAATTAAAAAAAAAATTGTTAAAAATATAAAGAATCGTGTTTTATAAGAAACGTACAACAGAAAACTCAGTAGGAAAAAATTTGCATTTCATTAAAAATTAAAAACAAAAGAGAGATGGAGATGAACTACTTTGAAACTAAGCAATTTTGTGTTCAAGTAGAAATTCATAAAAAGAAAAGTAAGAAAAAATAAATAGAGATAGATTTGGGAAAGTAGATTGAACACACACACACAGAGTTCTGAAACACCTTAGAAGAAAAAAGAAGAGTTATGTGATACACCCAAAAAGAAAAGAAAAAATTGAACAAGAGCATTGTACTCGGTGTGCAATTAAGATTTTAAAAAGAAGAAAAGAAAACATAATTTTTATAAATTAAAAAAAAAAGGGCTCTCTAAGACATCAAAAAGTATGAGACAGAAGATAAATTGATATTAGGTTATTTGATTCAGTAATACTACAATACAAATCTAGACTTAACTGTCCAAAATTGTCATCTTGTGATTTAAAATTATTCTACATATCAACTCCACATTACACAAATTTAATCTCAACTAGATAACTCTCATTCAGGATAAATAGAGGTACTTAAGTGGGTTTCACAGCATTTTTCAATTTGATTAAATGGGAGAAGAAAAAAAGAAGAAGGAAAAAGCAGTAGTCAAATGATACATATGCAATGAGGGAGATATATGACAACGTATAACTAGAGAGAAAAATTTCTCCTAGCAGAGAGAGGATACTCAAATTACAATAATGTACATTCAACATTTTCAAACTGCAACAATATTTGAATCTCTATTGGCTTAATTTGTATTTCTTATCCTATTCAATCCAACATGACCTATTAATGTTCAGTTTGGACATAAGTGTAAAATGTGTATTTTAAGCCACAAACACAAATATACAAACAAAAATTCACATACAATGGCAAGAATTAACAAACCGGTGTGTTGTAATGAGAATAAGCTCCCCAATTTATTCTAATTGTCTTCGTCCGCACACTACAATGGCAAGAATTAACAAACCATCAAACATTTTGAACTTCTGATAAATTCAGTTATCTGATTGGTCTATGAAAATCAATGAAATTCTGCTAATTAGGCACTCTATATATTATGTGATGCTTGCTCACATCTTCAAACTATCAAGTTTAGGTTTTCCACTTATAACAGTTCCTTTTAAAACTTCAGGATTTGTAATTGGGACATTAGCACATATTAAATAAATCTTCCCACAACACAAAGAAACTACTAAAATGAAAAAAAGTAATAGATCAGTCTTTCCTGCAATAATTAAATGAGCTTTACGGCTTACCTAAAAATGCGATCCAGCAATGCATCTACTACTGGTTCACGAGAGAATATCTTGTAGCTCATATCATTCTCACCATGTTGCTTGAGAACAGAAATGCTTGTGAATGGAAGATCAGAACTCTCTACAGTACCCACCAGTTCTAGAATTGTTGATGCAGAATGCAGGCCAAAATATGCCTTGGCCACAGCAAACTGTCAATATTTAGCAAATTGAAAGATGATATGCAGTAGGGGGAAAACAGTGTAACTAAGCATATGAGTAATGAATTTTTGAATGCTACAAGTAACTGTTAGAATACTCACTGGATTCAAGAATCCCCTCACAAAAGTTGCATGGGTATGTTGTAACTGCCTATTAGGAATTAAAAATGTAGGCGTAAAGTTGAGAAGGCCAATGCTGCTCCTCCGCCGCTCGACGTCGATCGAGAGAGAGAGAGAGAGAGAGAGAGAGAGAGAGAGAGGTAAGAAGAGATTAGGGATTTTTGGGTTTGAGATTGGGGATTTTTTTGTTTTTGGGGGGGGGGGGAATGGAAAAAAAAAAAGGAAGGGGGGAGCGGGAATCAAAAAAAAAAAAAAGGGGTGGGATTAAAAAATAAAAAAATAAAATTTTTTTTGAGCCACAAATGAAATTTAAATAATAAAATAACGTCATTTAAATTTTTTTCTTTTTTTGCGGCGGGGGTTGTCGTCATCAAAAAAAATTATTTTTTGTTAAAATATATATTTTTTGTAGTTAATGAATTTTTTTTAAATATTATTATTTTTTATTTGGTAGAAGTAGGGATAATATTTTAATGAAAAATATTTTCCACTAAAATAAAAGTTAATTTTTTGTAGTAAATGAAAAATATTTTTCTGCAGCTTATTTTTTTTTTTTTTGTTGTTACTAAAAATCATGAAATAATTTTTTGTGGTAGAGGAAAGGGAGCGGTAGTAGTGGTGAAGGTGGTGAATAAGAGATTATGGTGATGGTGATGGTGATGGTGATGGTGAAAGAGATTAGTAGTGAAGTTGTGGTAGTGGTAGTGTAAATAGAGTGACAGGGGTGAACGAGAGGTAATGGTAGTAGTAGTGGTGGTAGTGGTGGTAATGAAGTGGTGGCGATGGTAGTCGTAGAGGTGAAGTGGCGACAGTGGAAGTAGTGGTGGTGGTGGAATAGCGTTTTGTAGTAGTGGTGAAGGTGGTAGAGGAGATGAGTGGTGAGAGAGAGAAATGAATGAGACACAGATATTTAAACCATTTTATGACTATATATATATATATATGAAGCCGTCTTAAAGCCACAATATATATGTATATTTTAAAATTTTTTTTTTTGCAACGGTACGTATTACGATCGCAAAAAACTCTCTTTTTTTTTTTTGTGACTGCAGCTGGTACCGTCGCAAATACTTTTTTTTTTTTTTGCAACAGCAATCTCTGTTGTCGCAAATACTCTATTTTTTTCCGACGGCAAGTTGTGCCATCTCAAAAAGTCACATTTTTTGGCGACGGCAAGTTGTGCCGTCTCAAAAAGTCACATTTTTTTGAAACGAGAAGTTGTGCCGTCTCCAAAAGTCACATTTTTTGCGACGACAAGTTGTGCCGTCTCAAAAAGTCACATTTTTTGAGACGTCAAGTTGTGCCGTCTCTAAAAGTCACATTTTTTAAGACGGCAAGTTGTGCCGTCGCAAAAAGTTCCGCCTCATAAGCCCACTTTTCTTGTTGTGTGGTGTGGTTATGAGATATGTGATTAGTGGTTATGAGTAAAGTGGTGTGGTTATGAGCCAAAGAATGTTGGTTATGAAATATGTGATTAGTGGTTATAAGTAAAGTGGTATGGTTATGAGCCAAAGAGTATTGATTATGAGATATATGACTAATGGTTATGAGATATGTGATGTTAATTATGATCAAAGTGGTGTGACTATGAGCCAAAGGGTGTTATGAGATATGTGATTAGTGGTTATGATATATGTGATGTTAGTTATGAGCCAAAGAGTGTTGGTTATGAGATATGTGGGTAATGGTTATGAGATATATGATTGTTGTTTATGAGATATGTGATTTTGGTTATGAGCAAAGTGGTGTAGTTATGAGTCAAAAGAGTGTTTGGTTATGAGATATGTGATTATTAGTTATAAGATATGTGATATTGGTTATGATCAAAGTGATGTGGTTATGAGCAAAAGGGTGTTGATTATGAGATATGTAATGTTGGTTATGAGTCAAAGGGGGATTGGTTATAAGATGTGGTTATGAGTTATATGGGTAGTAGTTATGAGATATGTGATATTGGTTATGATCAAAGTGGTGTGATTATGAGTTAAAGGATATTGGTTATGAGATGTAGTTATGAGATATGTGATTGTAGTTATGAAATACATGATATTGGTTATCAACAAAATGGTGCTGGTTATGAGATGTGGTTATGAGATATGTGATGAGAGCTCATAACTAAGTTATGATTAATTTGATTCTAGTTATGAACAAATATGATTTTGACTCATAACTATAAAAAGAGTATTGATTATGAGATATATGACTAATGGTTATGAGATATGTGATGTTAATTATGATCAAAGTGGTGTGACTATGAGCCAAAGGGTGTTATGAGATATGTGATTAGTGGTTATGATATATGTGATGTTAGTTATGAGCCAAAGAGTGTTGGTTATGAGATATGTGGGTAATGGTTCTGAGATATATGATTGTTGTTTATGAGATATGTGATTTTGGTTATGAGCAAAGTGGTGTAGTTATGAGTCAAAAGAATGTTTGGTTATGAGATATGTGATTATTAGTTATAAGATATGTGATATTGGTTATGATCAAAGTGATGTGGTTATGAGCAAAATGGTGTTGATTATGAGACATGTAATGTTGGTTATGAGTCAAAGGGGGATTGGTTATAAGATGTGGTTATGAGTTATATGGGCAGTAGTTATGAGATATATGATTAATGTTATGAGATATGTGATATTGGTTATGATCAAAGTGGTGTGATTATGAGCTAAAGGATATTGGTTATGAGATGTAGTTATGAGATATGTGATTGTAGTTATGAAATATATGATATTGGTTATCAACAAAATGGTGCTGGTTATGAGATGTGGTTATGAGATATGTGATGAGAGCTCATAACTAAGTTATGATTAATTTGATTCTAGTTATGAACAAATATGATTTTGGCTCATAACTATAAAAAGTGACATGCTTATCAGGTCACTTTTAATGATGTGGCTTAATCTGAACCATTGATTTTCTATGTACCATACATTTTTTAAACAAAATGTACTATAGACTTTCCTTTTTTTTGATTGATCATAAAAAATATTTTTTTATTAATTTTTGTTTTAATTATACCAAAAGTAAAAAATGCAAAACGTAGGAAAATGAAAAAAAAAAAAAAAATTCTTGGTGAAACAAAAATCAGTAAATCATTTCACCATAATCAGCAGAAACAAATATATTGATGTGGCATATTTGGTTTTGTCAAACTTTGTACCAAATGTGGCACAATATGTAACACAACTATAATTTAACCATGAATTTACCATTGAAGTTGATTTTGGGAAATCAAGCTAAAAAAAAAAAAACTTTGGCAATATAATTTTGACTTGGGTGAGCTAAAAGCTACCTTTGCCAGAACAAGTAATAAATATCTACTTCTCCAACGTCTAGACAGTTAAGCTTATTTGTCTAATATGGCTTGTTTTGGAAAGATGAAAATAAATAATTTTTTAATTTATTTGTTTACTTTTTAATTTATTCACAAAAATTATTTGGGAAGTGTTAAATGAGCAATTTTTAAAAAATTATTACTATATAAAGTCACATCACTTATAAATTATAAATTTATCATATTATCCTCAAGCATTATTAATGCATTTTTGTCGAAAGCCAAGGATATTTTGATAATTTAACTTGTTGGCTTATTTCTCATTTCTCAAGTGAATTTTTGATGAAATAAACTGCTTTTTTTTTTTTAACTTTTTAAAAATAACCCCAATTCTTTTTTCTTTCTTTTTTCTCAAATTAAGGCCTTACTTGGGAACAAAGAAAAAAGCAAAACTTTTGACTTATTTCCAAAAAGTCAAAAGAACAATTTATTTCATCAAAAATTCATTTGAAAAGTGAGAAATAAGTCAACAAGTGAAATTATCAAAATATTCTCAGCTATATGGCTTCTGACAAAAATACAAAAATACATTAATAATGCATGAGGGTAATATGACAAATTTATAATTTTCCAAATGATGTAACACCATATAATAATAATTTTCAAAAAAGCAAAAAAATATTTAAGCCCACTTTGGGAAGTGACAAGGCAACTTATTAACTTATTAGCTTATTTAGATCACATCACATTTATACATTTTACAAATTTTTTTGTAATAAGCAAAAAGCTAACGCTTCCCAAATAATTTTGTGAATAACCAAAAAGCAAGAAAAAAAACCAAAAAACTATTTATTTCCACCTTCCCAAAACAAGCCTAAAAGCTGTAAGAATAAACTGAACCAAACAATATAGTACAAAATTTCATAATAAAAAAATAATAAAAAGTTATAAATAACTTTGATAAACCAGCACGTGTACAGGACTTGCATTTGATTTCTTAAACTATATTTCATTCCTCGTATCAAAGTATAAGAAAAATTGAAACCAAAATATTTAACCCCAAGGGTGGTTCGCAACTTGGCAAAGGCTGCGGGATTAAGCCCCTAGGTCCTAGGTTCAAAACCCCCTTGGGCCAATCTCCTTGGCGGTAGCACAGTTAGTTAGGAGGTTAGTCTCAAACATTTTATCGCACTTGGTGTGGGTTTAATACTCCTCCGCTGTGTAAGTCTTGACTTAAGGTATAGCGATCCTGGGTTTTAACCCTTGTTGTACAGTGATCCGGAGTTGATTCCATGGATGTTAGTAGTTGTTTAAACCTTGTTTACGTCCTTCCATACTTTGTATTTGGGTTATAGGATGTGTTGGGCAGGTTTATTACAGGTTCGTTGAGTTTGGGAGCCAAAGGTTGCTGCCCAGAATTTTGGACCTTCGCTCGAGCGAGCAGTTTGTCGCTCGAGCGAGCTCTTTGTTTTGTTCCTTCGCTCGAGCCAGGTTTTGGTCGCTCGAGCGAGATTTGAGTTTCTGTGTCTGGTGGATCGAGCCAGAGTGGATTCGCTCGAGCGAGCGATTGCGTCTGGTTCTGGACCTGAGAGTTGCATTTCTTGGATCGAGCGAGCTGGTTTGTTTTTCGCTCGAGCGAGCGTTCCGTCGCTCGAGCGTGCGTCTGGTTGCAGACCTGTAGGTTTGGGTTGTTGGCTCGAGCGAGCAGTTTGTCACTCGAGCGATCTTCTGGGTTGTTGGCTCGAGCGAGACCTTCTTGGCTCGAGCGAGGTTTTCTGTGTCTGGTTGCTCGAGCGACCAAGTCTTCGCTCGAGCGAGCCTATTTTATATCAGCAAACAGCAGCGGGTTTAACTTCACTTTTTCATCCCCTTTTCATTTTGAAACCCTAGATCCTAGACTCTCTCTCTCTAAACTTGCCTTCTCTCTAGATTTTCATCTCCTTCTAGCGTGAATCTACCCTAAGTTCTTTATTAAAAAGGTAGGGGGTGTTGAGAGCTTCATTTTAATCTGAAGATCTTTGGATTTGGAGCACGTTGGTCTTTGGGTCTTCATCTCCGTTTGAGCTCAAACTTCGAGGTAGGGATAACCTACTCCATCTTATGAGCTTTGTCTTTGAATTTTAGCATTTTGATATGTTGGGGGTTGTTGGGTAATTTTGAGAAAGTTTGGGTCTTTGTGTAATTTTACAAAAGTTGGGGTTTTAATTATATAAACCTATATGCATGTTAAGCATAGAGAAATGAGATTAATGTTGGAACATTGATGAAAATGGAACCTTAGGGTTGTTTTGTGAGTTATGGGAATTTGCCCTAATTGGTTTAATTAATTAATGTATATAATTAATCAAAGAAAATGAGGAATTGAATTGAGAATGTTGAAATTGGGAATGTAAGGGACTAAAGGGTGCAGTTAGATTCATTTATCGCTCACCTAGTTGAAATGTTGATAATTTATCCATTTGATGCATTTATTTCCTATTTAGAAATAACTGCTTTGGGCTATCGGTGGAAGATAGTTTTGATTGTTGTAGACAATGCATGATGATTAGGCAAACCAAAACTAATCAATTGAGTGTGCTATTAGATATAGCGTTTGGTATAATACATCTAATTATGTATTGAATGATTGAATATGTATATGATAACTGTTTATATACATTGCATTGTGTGGGAGGAGAACGGGGCTGCACTCCACGGTTTATTGGAAGAACGGGGCTGTACCTCTAAACCGGATTATGTGTGACAGTGATACAGCACTACCATGTGTATCAGGCTGCGAAATAGAAGTGTTTTTGTTTCATTAATACAGCACTACAATGTGTATTATTTGAGACGTATGGAAGTGTTTGTTTGATTTGATATAGCACTAAAATGTATATCTTTATCATATGTGAAGTATAGAAATGTTTCTGTGTTATCTTGATACAGCACCAAAATGTGTATTAATCTTGAAGTATGAAAGTAGTTTATGTGTTATTAATACAGCACCACAATGTGTACTCATTATGAATTTCGAAAGTGTTTTAGTGATGAACAATAATCTCATCAAATGTTTTGGCTAGGATACTGAGCCTTATTTTCAAACTCAAAGTTGAATAAGAAATGGAAAGTGAATTGTAACATGGACTTGATTGTCATGAAACTGTAATGTGATGCAAGTAGATATATCAGTGTTGGCCATCTATCACCTGCTATTGTTTTAGTCAATGTCCATAGTTGGTTTAGTGTATCTCTACTGGGCTGTGGCTCACCCTTTATGGGACACCATTTTCAGGTACAGGAAGCATGCCATTTCTAAGGGTGTAGTTTGGGAGGCTAAAGGCAGACAGACTGCTTTTGTTGTTTTGCTTTCTTGATGTATTACATGTAAATTCAAGCCAAGGGTTTAAGATGTATTGAGTTAGTATTCTTCTCTTTTTGTAACCAAATGTTAACTTGGAAAGCTGTAAGCCCGTAGGGCATTTACTTTCGTTAATGGCATGTAATATTTTTGCAAGAACTACTCTGATAAATGGAAAGATGTGTATTTCTCGTGCATCATTGCATGTCTAAAATGATGGGTTTTATGTATTATTTTGATGGCGTTACATAAGGTCGAGGCAAGTTCCCAAGCTTCATCGCACTTGGTGTGGGTTCAATACTCCCCCGCTGTGCGAGTCTTGACTTAAGCGGAGCTTATCTTGGGAGGTCAGGAAAGTTCCTAGGTTATAGTCTCCTAACTCAGAACGGACAACAGAACACCCTGGTGATCTTTGTAAGGGGTGCTGCCTTGGACTTGCAGGCGAGTAGAAGGATTTTCCTATAACAAAAGAAATAAAAAAAAAAAAAAATGAATGGAATAATCTATATCATGAAATGAATAAATTTAGAGATGTTGATATGAAGCTTTTATTTCTTGTCATTATAGTGGCCGTCTAAATCTAGCTAGGACAATATTCAAATTAGAAAATGACATTGAAGGTTGTGATGATCTAACTGATTTGGGTTTTTGATTCCAAGATCTTTTTTTGTTGAGCCAATAGATCTCAATGTATTTTCAACAAGGTGGTTGACTGTAGATCATGTTGCCACCAGTCTACATATGTAATAACCCTCACACTGTCTTAGCCATACTCATGCATTTGTATGATTTTGCTTTGTTAAACTTGCATGTTCAATCTTGACTTGCCTTGCATTCTTGACTTGTCTGGCATAGGTGTTGATTGATACTGTATTTCTTGGTGTGTGTGTTTAGCCGAGGTCACCTTGGGACTAGTTCACCTTTGAACCTTAGTGTTGCGAATCCTGTTGGAACCACTTGGTTGACCTTCACCTTCACCCCGGCATTCTAGCTGAGATGTCGCCACTTAGCCGAGGTATTTCATACTAGTGACCTTTGTTTCCGGGATGGTATGACATAGGCCGAGATGTGGCACACCCTGGCCAAGGTGTGGCACAGCTTAGTCAATTGTCGTCCTCCCTAGCCGATGTCCTTGTTATCCTGTGTGCCGAAGTCCTGTCTTTGGCCGATGTTATCCCTTGCCGAGGTTTTGTTGCCAACCGATGTCATTACTCGCCGGAGTGTTTCACTGGGTAGCTTGTTAGATACGCTTTGTCATAGACTTGTCTTGTCAGTCAGTCACCTTTTTGAGCAGAGCCAACCAACCATTGCCACGTGTCCGAGCTGAAGGTTAAGTCAGCCGACAGACTTAGAACCAAATCATTTTGTCTCAAAGCCCTTGTTTTAGAAAGAGAAGCTCTAGGAGAAGAAGGAGGAGTTCTAGAGTGAGAAGTGGATTAGCAAGCTTGATTCTTAGAGTTCCAACCGTTAGATTCTTGATTTGAGGTTAGAATCTTGATTTGCTCTTGTTATTCTCATTGATCATCTGGTTACATTGCATGATTGAGTTTGGTTTGTATGCCATGCATGGATTTAAAGTTGGTTTTAGAAAGAAAATAAGATATTCATGAGTACTTGAGGAAAAGCCGTGATTTGATCCGGAAGCTTGCATTGAAATCTATGTTTTTGTGTTTGTTTCATCAAGATCTTCTTGTATGGGTACCCAGGTCCATGTTTTTAAACTCATGGCATGAAATCTCAGATTTTATAAACGTAAGTTATGATCCTTGCATTCATTCCTTCATAATCTTCATGTTTATGTTCTTGATGTTCTTGAGCAGAGGGAAACCCAGATTTCCCCCGACCTCATTTGTTCTTGAATGTGGCCCTCGGGACCACACCTCGGCGAGAGAGTGTGGGACCTCGGCCAGACCTGGTCAGGTGCCCAGCATGATTTCCAAAGTAAGAAACAGTGTTTGATATGACTTGACTAAGTTTTGGGCGTTAGCCGAGATCATTTGCATGCATAAGAACCTTGTTTAAAAGTGTATTCAATAGACTTGCCATGTGATTGTAGGACTTGGACTTGCCTTGACCCCGACGTCCGAAGAACTATGTGAGTGGCATTCTTAATAAAGCTATGTTGCAATGTTTTGATAAAAGTCTTGTTTTGCCTTGTTTGAAAAGTATTTGTAAGCATGAATGATTAACCCTATTTTGTATGCTAAGTGTTATTTTTGTTCGATGACAAATCTTGGAAAGTCCTTACGTGCTGGAGGACTCTAAGCATTTGCAGCACACTCTTGATAGTCCGTACGTGCTAGGGGACTATAAGCATTTGTAGCACAAGTTTGGAAGTCCGTACGTGCTAGGGGACTATAAGCATTTGTAGCACAAGTTTGGAAGTCCGTACGTGCTAGGGGACTATAAGCATTTGTAGCACAAGTTTGGAAGTCCGTACGTGCTAGGGGACTATAAGCATTTGTAGCACAAGTTTGGAAGTCCGTACGTGCTAGGGGACTATAAGCATTTGTAGCACAAGTCCTTAGTGTCGAGGACTATAATGCAACGACACTCTTGTTTACAGATCTCTTGTCTTGCCACTGACGGTCTTACCGCGTGGGTTTGTTCGTCCGAATTGTTATCTCTTGTATTATATTGGTGCTAGTAAGCATCCCTTGAAACTTGAAAGATTTGATAAATGGACTTGTTGTACTCCTTGTATTGTTTTGTTAAAAGACCTCGGATATCATTCATGTGAACCCTTTATTGTTTATGCCATTCACTGAGTATCCAAGCTCACCCTCTCTATATATATATGTAGGTGATGAGCAGGGCGGCGACGCCTAGATGTGTTTGCCGAGGTGTTTTGCCGACGTGTTTTTGATTCGCATTTTGTGTACATCTTGAAGATCATGCTTCTTAGTCCTTTCATTGTATTTTGTATTTGAAGGCCGAGAAGCCTTTTTGTCAAGATGTAATTTTTGTACTCTATTTTGATCTATTGAAGCTATTAATAGATGTATGTCATTTCATTCAACTTAAGCACTGCTCTCATGGACTGCTTGTATGTTAATTTATTGCTTTCGCATTTGTAAGCCCCATACGTATACTCTGTTTGTGTGTGATTTCTTGTAAGAGGCCTTTGGTAATCTCGGATTACTGGCCATCTCGGCGCCGACCTTCTAGGGGCGGGTTGGGGTCGTGACAGATTGGTATCAGAGCACAAGTTCCTCATAGTACGTTATTCACACACTTTGAATCCTAAAGAGCATAGGATTTCCCTTAGAAAGATGATAGGATTGCATCATGTTGCCTGCTACTTGACAATGTGTGCATCATCTCGGCGTAACAGCTTGTTGCTTGCATGTATGTTTTATTACGCATTTTGTTTTAAAGTTACATTTTGCATACTCATAGCATTATGAGGAGAGGAAGACCACCAGTTGGCCGAGATCAATCAGAAGACAGATTGGGTCGACTAGAAAGGCTAGTTGAAGGATTAACTCGGGAGTTGGGGCAGATAAGACAACAGAATGTTAGTGCCACATCTACTCAGGCCGAACAGACTAATGGCCGACATGCAGCTCCGCCTCCACCTCCTCCAGTGCCCCAAGTACCCTCACAGCCAGCCTTGTATGGGGATGGGACTATGACTTTGATTAAGGAGTTCAAGAAGATGAACCCGCCGAGATTCCAAGGGGGCGTAGAACCAATGAAAGCCGAAGCGTGGGTGTTAGGAATGGAGAAGTTGTTTGAGATCTTTCCTAGCACGGATGCTCAGAAGGTGGCATTGGCCGCGTTTACGTTAGATGATGATGCTCGAAGATGGTGGATGATGACACGAGAAGGGAACCCTGACTTAACTTGGGCTAAATTTTTGGAACTATTTTATGACAAGCATTTCCCCATTAGTGTTCGAGATCGCAAAATCACGGAGTTTCAGACTTTGACACAAGGAAACAAGACAGCAGCAGAGTACGACCGTGCTTTTACCGAGTTGGCGAGGTACGCGTCTCATATGGTCAGTGATGAGTACAGGAAAGCAAGGAAGTTTGAAAGTGGTTTGCGTGCACCGATACAAGATAGAGTCAACATGTTGAACATGCCGACTTATGCTGGAGTCTTAGACAAGGCTATTCTTGCAGAAGCCAATTTGAACCGATATCACAGTGCAGGAGAGAATCAGAGAAAGAGGCAGAGTTATGATAACCGCCGAGCTCCGTTTAATGCTAAGAGGAAAGCGAATGTCGGCAGCTCCAGTAACTCGAACCAGGAAAGTAATACGAAGCCGATGTGTGCAGATTGTGGGAAGCCGCATTCCGGGGTTTGCCGTTGGGCGTCAGGTGCCTGTTTTGAATGTGGGGAATTGGGTCATCGTGTGAAAGACTGTCCGAAGTCAAGGATGGGTGATGGTAAGAAAAGTGGGAGCACCTCGGGCTCTGCACAGGGAAGCAACGTCGGGAGGACACAAATGAGGCAGGGCAGAGTTTTTGCACTAGTGCCAGGAGACACTCAGAACACTGAGGCAGTAGTGTCAGGTATACTTCCAATTTGCTCTCAAGATGCATACATATTGATTGATTCGGGCTCTACGCATTCATTTGTATCTGCTAGGTTTGCCGAGAAGTTGAATAGACCACAAGAACCCCTTGATTATGTGTTACATGTATCTGCTCCATCTGGGAGAACTATGGCTGTTGCATCTATCTATAGGGAGTGTGTTGTTGCAATTAAGGGTGTAGAATTATTAGTTGATCTGTTGCCATTAAACATGACTTACTTTGACGTTATATTAGGGATGGATTGGTTAGTGATGAATCATGCATCTATTGATTGTGTTTCTAAGAGTGTTACTTTGAAACCCCCAAGCCAAGCCGAGGTTATTTTCCAGGGTAGAGGTGTAGTGTCCCCGCCTTACTTGATTTCATCCATTAAAGCCTATAAACTAATTCAGAAAGGGTGTCGTGGCTACTTGTGTAGTATATTGGGTAATCAGAATGGAAATGTTGACCTAGATGATATCCCAGTTGTTAATGAATTTCCCGATGTCTTTCCAAATGAATTGCCTGGCCACTTAGTCGATAGAGAAATAGAATTTACTGTGGACATCATGTCGGGAACCCAGCCGATCTCCAAAACACCTTATAGAATGGCCCTAGCCGAACTTAAGGAACTGAAGGTGCAGTTACAGGAATTATTGGATAAGGGTTTTGTTAGGCCGAGCACTTCACCATGGGGAGCCCCAGTCTTATTTGTTAAGAAAAAGGATGGTACACTTCGTCTTTGCATCGACTATAGGGAACTTAACAAGGTAACCATTAAGAATAAGTACCCGTTGCCTAGGATTGATGATTTGCTAGATCAACTTCAAGGAGCACGAGTCTTTTCCAAGATTGACCTTAGGTCGGGTTACCATCAGCTTAAAGTTAAAGCCGAGGATGTTGAGAAGACGGCCTTTCGAACCAGATATGGCCACTACGAGTTTTTGGTAATGCCTTTTGGAGTAACCAATGCCCCTGCTGCATTTATGGACTTAATGAACAGAGTCTTCAAGCCACATTTAGATGAGTTTGTAGTCGTCTTCATTGATGACATACTAATCTATTCCAAGAGTAAAACTGAGCATGAAAACCATTTGAGACTTGCCTTACAGATTTTGAGGGACAGGAAGTTGTATGCTAAGTTGAGTAAGTGTGAGTTTTGGCTTTCCAGCATTTCATTTTTGGGGCATGTGATCAGTGAAGAGGGTATCTCTGTTGATCCCAGTAAGATTGAAGCCGTGGTAAATTGGCCGACGCCGACCAACGTGTCCGAGGTTCGTAGTTTTCTGGGTTTGGCAGGTTATTACAGAAAGTTTGTAAAGGACTTCTCAAGGATTGCAGTACCATTGACACAGTTAACTCAGAAGGGAGTGACATACGAATGGACCGAAGATAGAGAGTCAGCATTCCAGGAGTTGAAGACGAGGTTGGTTACAGCACCAGTACTTGTACTTCCATCAGGTAATGAAGAATTTCAGATTTATAGCGATGCTTCACATAAAGGTTTGGGTTGTGTGTTAATGCAAGGGGGTAAGGTCATAGCATATGCATCTCGTCAGTTGAAATCTCATGAAAAGAATTATCCCACCCATGACTTAGAACTAGCAGCCGTGGTGTTTGCTTTGAAGATCTGGCGTCATTACTTGTATGGAGCTCCTTGCCAGGTTTTCACGGATCACAAGAGTTTGAAGTACTTATTTACTCAGAAGGATCTAAATTTGAGGCAGAGAAGGTGGCTGGAATTGTTGAAGGACTACGACATGCAGATTCAATACCACCCAGGCAAGGCCAACTCAGTAGCCGATGCATTAAGCAGGAAGTCAATGGGAAGTTTGGCGTGTTTAACCATAACCTCAGCAGAACCGACTATCATTGGGGAGGTAAAAGCTAGACAAATGGAGGATGAATCCCTGAAGAAGGTAGCCGAGGAAATTATCACCAAGCCGAGGTCAGGCTACACTTTTGAAGAAGGAGCGCTTAAGTTTGAAGGAAGATTGTGCGTGGCCGACATCCCCGAGCTGAAAAGGAAGATTTTGCAAGAATCTCATGGTTCCAGAATTGCTATTCATCCAGGAAATACTAAGATGTATCACGACGTCAAGCAGACCTTTTGGTGGCCGAACATGAAGAGGGAAATAGCCGAGTTTGTATCTAGATGCTTGCAATGTCAACAAGTGAAGGCAGAACATCAGAGGCCAGCCGGACTCCTTCAACCTTTGTCAATCCCTGAATGGAAATGGGAACATATCTCCATGGATTTTGTGATTGGTTTGCCGAGGACGCAGAAAAGGATGGATTCGATTTGGGTCATAATTGACAGATTAACCAAGTCAGCACACTTCTTGCCTGTTCAGACTACATTCAATGCTGATCGACTAGCTGTACTGTATATGAATGAGATTGTGAGACTTCATGGGGTGCCGATGTCTATTGTTTCAGACCGAGATCCGAAGTTTGTTTGTAGATTTTGGCAGAGTTTGCAAAAAGCCTTGGGAACCGAGTTGAGGTTTAGCACAGCTTTTCACCCCCAAACGGATGGGCAAACAGAAAGAACAATTCAAACACTCGAAGATATGCTCAGGCTTTGTGTACTAGATTTTAAGGGAAGTTGGGAAGCACACTTACCATTAGTAGAGTTCGCTTACAACAACAGTCATCAAGCTAGCATTGGCATGGCACCATACGAAGCTTTGTATGGAAGGAAGTGCAGATTGCCGACATGTTGGACAGAAGTAGGAGATAAAGTTTTGATCGGCCCCGAACTGATTCAAGTGACAACCGAGAAGATTAAGCTTATTCGACAAAGGATCAGAACTGCCCAAAGTCGGCAGAAGAGCTATGCCGACCAGAGGAGAAGAGAATTGGAATTTGAAGTTGGGGACCATGTGTTCCTGAGGATTTCACCAACTAAAGGAGTTTTTAGATTTGGGAAGAAGGGTAAGTTAGCACCTCGTTACATCGGGCCATTTGAAATTCTGGAGAAGATTAACACGACTGCCTACAGACTTGCTTTACCACCAGAATTAAGTCAAGTGCACAATGTGTTTCATATTTCGATGTTGAGAAAGTATATTCGGGATCCCTTGCATGTGATTGACCATTTTGGGATTGTGGTGGATGAAGAATTGAGCTATGAAGAGAGACCAGTACGTATCATTGATAGACAAGTGAGACAATTGAGAAATAAGACAATACAGATGGTAAAGGTAGAATGGAAGGAACATTACGGCAAGGATGCCACATGGGAAACAGAAGAAGAAATGAAAATTCGACATCCAGAACTGTTTTTGAACCAAGGTAACTCAAGTTTGGGGACCAAACTTCTTTAAGGGGGGTAGGATGTAATAACCCTCACACTGTCTTAGCCATACTCATGCATTTGTATGATTTTGCTTTGTTAAACTTGCATGTTCAATCTTGACTTGCCTTGCATTCTTGACTTGTCTGGCATAGGTGTTGATTGATACTGTATTTCTTGGTGTGTGTGTTTAGCCGAGGTCACCCTGGGACTAGTTCACCTTTGAACCTTAGTGTTGCGAATCCTGTTGGAACCACTTGGTTGACCTTCACCTTCACCCCGGCATTCTAGCCGAGATGTCGCCACTTAGCCGAGGTATTTCATACTAGTGACCTTTGTTTCCGGGATGGTATGACATAGGCCGAGATGTGGCACACCCTGGCCAAGGTGTGGCACAGCTTAGTCAATTGTCGTCCTCCCTAGCCGATGTCCTTGTTATCCTGTGTGCCGAAGTCCTGTCTTTGGCCGATGTTATCCCTTGCTGAGGTTTTGTTGCCAACCGATGTCATTACTCGCCGGAGTGTTTCACTGGGTAGCTTGTTAGATACGCTTTGTCATAGACTTGTCTTGTCAGTCAGTCACCTTTTTGAGCAGAGCCAACCAACCATTGCCACGTGTCCGAGCTGAAGGTTAAGTCAGCCGACAGACTTAGAACCAAATCATTTTGTCTCAAAGCCCTTGTTTTAGAAAGAGAAGCTCTAGGAGAAGAAGGAGGAGTTCTAGAGTGAGAAGTGGATTAGCAAGCTTGATTCTTAGAGTTCCAACTGTTAGATTCTTGATTTGAGGTTAGAATCTTGATTTGCTCTTGTTATTCTCATTGATCATCTGGTTACATTGCATGATTGAGTTTGGTTTGTATGCCATGCATGGATTTAAAGTTGGTTTTAGAAAGAAAATAAGATATTCATGAGTACTTGAGGAAAAGCCGTGATTTGATCCGGAAGCTTGCATTGAAATCTATGTTTTTGTGTTTGTTTTATCAAGATCTTCTTGTATGGGTACCCAGGTCCATGTTTTTAAACTCATGGCATGAAATCTCAGATTTTATAAACGTAAGTTATGATCCTTGCATTCATTCCTTCATAATCTTCATGTTTATGTTCTTGATGTTCTTGAGCAGAGGGAAACCCAGATTTTCCCCGACCTCATTTGTTCTTGAATGTGGCCCTCGGGACCACACCTCGGCGAGAGAGTGTGGGACCTCGGCCAGACCTGGTCAGGTGCCCAGCATGATTTCCAAAGTAAGAAACAGTGTTTGATATGACTTGACTAAGTTTTGGGCGTTAGCCGAGATCATTTGCATGCATAAGAACCTTGTTTAAAAGTGTATTCAATAGACTTGCCATGTGATTGTAGGACTTGGACTTGCCTTGACCCCGACGTCCGAAGAACTATGTGAGTGGCATTCTTAATAAAGCTATGTTGCAATGTTTTGATAAAAGTCTTGTTTTGCCTTGTTTGAAAAGTATTTGTAAGCATGAATGATTAACCCTATTTTGTATGCTAAGTATTATTTTTGTTCGATGACAAATCTTGGAAAGTCCTTACGTGCTGGAGGACTCTAAGCATTTGCAGCACACTCTTGATAGTCCGTACGTGCTAGGGGACTATAAGCATTTGTAGCACAAGTTTGGAAGTCCGTACGTGCTAGGGGACTATAAGCATTTGTAGCACAAGTTTGGAAGTCCGTACGTGCTAGGGGACTATAAGCATTTGTAGCACAAGTTTGGAAGTCCGTACGTGCTAGGGGACTATAAGCATTTGTAGCACAAGTCCTTAGTGTCGAGGACTATAATGCAACGACACTCTTGTTTACAGATCTCTTGTCTTGCCACTGACGGTCTTACCGCGTGGGTTTGTTCGTCCGAATTGTTATCTCTTGTATTATATTGGTGCTAGTAAGCATCCCTTGAAACTTGAAAGATTTGATAAATGGACTTGTTGTACTCCTTGTATTGTTTTGTTAAAAGACCTCGGATATCATTCATGTGAACCCTTTATTGTTTATGCCATTCACTGAGTATCCAAGCTCACCCTCTCTATATATATATGTAGGTGATGAGCAGGGCGGCGACGCCTAGATGTGTTTGCCGAGGTGTTTTGCCGACGTGTTTTTGATTCGCATTTTGTGTACATCTTGAAGATCATGCTTCTTAGTCCTTTCATTGTATTTTGTATTTGAAGGCCGAGAAGCCTTTTTGTCAAGATGTAATTTTTGTACTCTATTTTGATCTATTGAAGCTATTAATAGATGTATGTCATTTCATTCAACTTAAGCACTGCTCTCATGGACTGCTTGTATGTTAATTTATTGCTTCCGCATTTGTAAGCCCCATACGTATACTCTGTTTGTGTGTGATTTCTTGTAAGAGGCCTTTGGTAATCTCGGATTACTGGCCATCTCGGCGCCGACCTTCTAGGGGCGGGTTGGGGTCGTGACAACATACCTCAAGAAAAACATTCTTTTATTCATTCTGACTCTATAATATTATTGAGTATAATTCAATCACTGTTTAAATCAATTGTAGAATAATATATTGATAAATATTAGAGAATAATATAGAAGATGCTTACAATATGTTTGTTCAAGTGCTATGCACAAGAATATTTATTAAAATTTTTTTTTGTATATATCACTATCACAATTATCAGCATATATTATTTTTACAGTCACAATTAATTTTTTTTCCAAAATAAATAAATTTGTGCAAGTTTTAAATAGAATCTTTTTCTTTGTTTGAACAAATTTAAATTTATGTAAAGGCTAGTTTTCATATATTTAGGTGCTGGAAGCAAAACTTGTTTTCTTTGAATTGTTGTCATCAACACACCCAAATTCTTGAAACATGATGGAATTATTTTTGTTTTCAATTCTTTTGGATAGTAACATTTTTTGGAAAGCACAACATAAAGAAATGATAGGGGGAGACATGAGTATGATGCAATGAGATATTGATCAATTTAGGAAGATTTTGTAAATGGTTTTGAAGCCAATCAAATTCATCTCACATGAATGAACAGTTCTTGTGAAAGCACTGCACAATGGCCCTGCACAATACAGACCAAATACCTCTCACTTTCTTAAAAAGTTCCATCAAATTAATGTTGTAGAAATTGTGTAATTAAATAAACATTTACAAAATTACGAACATAATAGAAATAGAACAGATTTAGGAATTACAATTGCAGAAGCAGAATATATGCTGGAAATTATGAACAAAACAGAAATACATAACAAAATAAAATGGGAAAAAGAAACGAATTACATAATTTAACGGTTTAAGTTAAAATATTTTTGGAGACAAAAATACGTAATTTGAAAATATTTTTTTACAAAGGAAAAATTTATGAGTCTGATTTCTTTGCCATAATTTTTTTTACAACAATTTTGTTGTGTACGTCAACAAATTACATAATTTAACGGTTTAAGTTAACACTAAAATAACATTAAAACAACGTGGTTTTGTTTTAATTTGAAGCATAGGTCGTTAAATTACCACAACAAGACTATTATAAAGAATAATTATTCGAAATCAATGACGTGCATCCTAAGGCTATATTTGATTTATAAATTTGGGAAGAGACTTGGAAAAAGAAACGAAAAATATGTACAAAATGTAGGTGAAATGTAATTATATTTTACACACATTTCACTCACTTTTTATTTTTTCCTTTCCAAATTCCTTTCCAAATTCATGAACCAAATATAACTTAAAAATGGAATACACTATAAAAAATGTTATGTCATTTTGTAGTATTAGTTACCAATAAGTGAATCTACGGTGTGGGCTCTTAAAATGAAAATTATAAATCATTATAATTATGTCATGAACATTACAGTTATATTGGGGCTATTGAGAAGTGAAATTTTAGTATTTTTTTAGTTAAAATTTACAAAAAGATAAAATAGATTAAAACAGCCAATAAGACAAAATGTTACATCAAATCCATAATCATTTCACTTTTTCTCTCACAAACATCACATTCAATTAAAAAAAAATCTAATCATCTTCTCAAACACAAAATTTTAACCTATTAAAATAGACTACTAAAATAACAACTTTCTACACACCTGCATTGTTAATGTAAAATGTTGAAAATCACTGACTCTAAGAAATGTTGCTACCATAATTTTAGTAAGAAAAATGGCTTATACTGTTCAATTAATGGGCTCACCTATCAAACTATCTCAAAATTATGAAGTCTGCCACAAGTTTTTTTTGTGGGCTTTTATAACTTCATAATGCTCAAAGAACTATAGGCCCAATCCCATAAGTCATACAGTGGAAAGATGCTTAGTTCGACCCGGAAAGCGAAAAAGGATATTATTAAATAAAGGAAAATGTTATAGGTCCCAAAAACCCCACACTTATGTGAGACATTTAGTCACTTGTTTAGTAAAATTTTTGGTATCCTTAGCATTACCCGTAAATAAATAAATAAAAAGAACAAATTTAAGGAAAACTACATGTAAGTGGGAGAATGAAATTTTTTTTTTTATCAACCTATGGAGGAGTGCAAGTGACACTAACACCCCACCACACAGACACACTTACACCCAAGGGTAGAGGGAAGGAAGGACGGGGGGTCACGTGCCCCCCCTCAGTTTTGAGAATTATTTATTATTTTTTTTTGCCATATACAAAATGTATATTTTTTTTTCTTAACATATTTTTTGGTTAAGGATTTATTGTATTGTTCACAACAAGTAGTTATTTGATACTTTGAGAGCACTATCTGGTATTATTTATGTAATAGTTTAAACCAATAGTATAGCGAAAAATCTTATAGATTGGGTATAATGAACTCATTATTTTCAAGCAATTGATAGACTACTTAGTATGATTTGTGATTTCTCATGCTTTGAGTATCACGTAGGCAATGTTATATGGTATTCTAAGACTGTTTAATAATTTTCATTCGAAACACATCATTTATAAGCAATGTCATCTATTTAATATTTTTCTATTAAATAAAAATTAAATAGATTTTATAATAATTTGTGCTATAAACAATGCGTTTTTATTTTCTAAAATTAAGAATTTTGATCCATAATTTTGTGTTAAAATTACAAACTTACATCACCATCTCGCACCGAGCTATTCTACACTATTATATAATTTTAATTTGTTCCTATTAATAATGAATATGTAATTTTTTATGCTTAAATTTAGCTCATAAAATTATTATTATCTTAATGTTCATCGTGATTTTTTTTAAATAAAAAATTATAATTAATAGTGTCCCCTCTAACTCAATTTCCTGACTCCGCCACTGCTTACACCTCACATATGTTTTTAATTGTTTTTTTTTCTTTTTTTACCTACATGTAGGCCCCTAAAACTAAAAAGGCTTAGCAATATGTTCCATTATTTTATTTATTTTATGCGATTTTGTACACTAAGGTCAATTCAATTATTATAGACACAATATTTCATCATATTAATTTTATAGTATATTTTTACAATAATGTTTGTTATTTAATTTTAAAAATATATATAATAAAATTATGTAATTATAATTATTAAATTAATTAATTAATTTATTTTATAAATAATTCTACACATAAACACACACACACACACACACACACACACAAATTCAATGTAATACATGTGATAGACTTGGTTTGAATCCAAACTCCATAAGATTCTCTCCGATACACTAAGAGCTTGTTTGGGAAGAAAAAGCCTAGGAGTTTTTGGCTAAAATAGCTACAAAAAAATAAAAATATACTAAAAAGCCAATAAGAGCTCATTTGGCATAAAAAAGCTCCAGGCTTTTTGGCTAAAATAGTCACAAAAAAAAGAAAACAAGTTTTTTTAGCACAATAAGACAACATCACATCCAAACCATAATCATTTCATTTTTTCTCTCACAAAAGTCAAAAAAGTTAAAAAGCCTATCCCAAAGGAGGCTTTTCAACCCCAGGCTAAAATAGCCAAAAGCCAAAAAGCTAAAAAGTCAATCCACGTCCCAAATGAAAAACTTTACCAATTTGGTTGTGGATTATATATACAAGTTTTGACTTGTTCTGTTAATAACAGGGTGAATAGATTTCAATCAAAAGAAGGTAGAGGCAGAGAGGATAGTGATGCTCACTTGGTTTCAAGAATACTAGGGAGACCATGGCACTTCCAAAGCAATAACACTAGCCAATCAAAAGGGCAGCTTTGTGTTGTTTGCTTGGAAGATTTTGGAGCAGAGCATAAGCAAGTCATGGAACTTCCATGTTCCCATAAATACCACTCAAAATGTCTCGAGCTGTGGCTCGCTGCTCATCCGAATTGCCCCAGCTGTCGAAGCCCTGTTTTGTCCTAACTAATGTTAACTTTTATGTAGTTTTCGATTTACTAGAATGAATTTCGAACAACAATTGAATGACTAGTCCTTGACCTCGTTTGGTAAAACTGTGGGAAAGTGATTATAGATTATAGCTTACAGCTGTGAGCATAAGCTGGTAACCTGTTTGGCGTAGCTGTGAGATTATAGATTTAAGTAGCAGAGTAGTGTTTGGTAAATAAGCTGTAAAATAGCTTTTTGCTGTGTAATTGTCATTTTTGCCCTTATGAATATAAAAATTGTAATTTTGTCATTTTCTTCACTTTCAATTTTGAAAAAGTTATTTCATTAATGGAAGTTGATTAATTAGTACCTAATTTGGTACATTTTTGCATTACCTAATTTTTTTAAAAAAAATATTGAGTTCACTAGGGAACAAAAATGTCATTACAATAAAAATACAATAAATTACTATTAAGGCAATAAAAATAAAACTTCCTAGATATTTAAAGAACTCTTAATTTCGCCTACAAATTGACATACAAATATTATGTCTCCTCACTTCCATATCGTTGTCATCACATGCAACATGATTTCCATGGCGTGCTTGTTGAGACGAAGATCCTTCCTCTTCATTAGGCACATAATCCATGAATCTATCATAAGAGTCAAATGCAATATCGCGGAACTCACTTCGTCGGATGAAATTATGAATTGCAATTGTTGCACAAACAAGTTTGACTTGGGTTGGCCACTTGTAGTTTGGTGGGATATCCTTTATCATGGATCATCTTACTTTCGAAACCCCAAACGTTCTTTCTATTACACTTCTAAGTGATGAATGTGCTTGGTTAAATTTTTCTTGTGCATTTTGGCGGGGGGGAGGGGGGGTTGACCATGTTCAAATTGAGCTAGATGGTATCTCTCTCATTTGTAAGGTGCAAGATATCCTTTCATGTTTGGATACCCAGCATCCACCAAGTAAAACTCATCTATTTTAAAATTCCAAAATGAAATTAAAGTAAGCAATTATAAATGTAAAAATAAATATGAAGATGTGATTGTGGTGCATCTACTGTAGCAATCAAATATAAAACTGTTACCTCGTGGTTTTAGAAAATTATAACTAGGATTCCTAATTGTATCTAAGAAGATCCGAGTATCGTATCCACTTGCTTCCCATCCTGGTAAGCAAAATGTGAAACACATATCAAAGTCGCATGCGGCCATTATGTTTTGAGTCGCATACCCCTTTCTACTTATTAAACGAGGTTGCTTATCTGGAGATATATATGCTGTGATGTGTGTTCTGTCAATTTCTCGAATACAATCCTGTTGCAAAATAGTGAATAAAAATATTTTTAGTCACAGATTATTAGAAATATCCTACCAAGATTAATTATATGTAACACCCAAGTTCCACTTGTAGTGATGTAGCACTTGTACCCTTTTAGAACTTTTGGAAAGTTTATTTGAATCCTTTACTTTATTTTGGGAATATTTGGTGTTGTTGTATGTTGGTTTTGAAGGAGTATGATCCGATTTAAACTCGTTGGGTTGTTTGTTTTCGCTTGTTCTTGTCAAAAAGTTCATTGGGAACTTAGAAATTCTATTCTGGGGTCGACATCAGCCTTCCTAAGGGTCGACCCTTATCTGTTGGTGAAGTTTCTGGAAGTATTGCTAGAATATAAGGTTGACACCAGTCTACACTACAGGAAATTACACTTTTGGCGACTAAAAAAAATTTAGTCGCCAAAAGTTGTGGAATTGGCCACCAAACATTATATTAGTCGGCAAAAGTACAAGATTTAGCTACTATTTTTTTTTAGTCAAGGTATATTGATTATTGGCGACTAAAAAAAAATGTAGTCCCTAAAAATGTCACAATTGGCGACGAAAACAATTTTTAGTCTCTAAATATGCCACAATTGGCGACGAAACAAAAACTTTAGTCGTTGTATAGTTAATTTTGGCTACTAAAATAATTTAGTCGCAGAATGAAAAACAAAATTTTACTTTTTAGCTTTGGCGACCAAAGGGTTGGTAGGCAATTTTTTTTTTTTCAGGGATCAAGTAATATTTTAGTCGCTGTATAGTTAGTTTTGACTACTAAAATTATTTAGTAGCCGAATGAAAAATAAAAAAATAATTTCTATCTTTGGCGACCAACAGTTTGGTCGCCAAAAATGTATCTTTAGCGACTAAAAGAAATTTTAGTCGTTGTATAGTTAGTTTTGGCTACTAAAATTATTTAGTTGCCAAATGAAAAATAAAAAATTAATTTTTGTTTTTGGCGACCAAGATTTTGGGCGCCAAAAATGTATTTTCAGCGACTAAAAAAAATTTAGTCGCTGTATAGTTAGTTTTGTCTACTAAAATTATTTAGTCGCCAAATGAAAAATAAAAAATTATTTTTTATCTTTGGTGACTAACAGTTTGGTCTCCAAAAATTGTATTTTCAGCGACTAAAAAAAATTGTAGTCGCTGTATAGTTAGTTTTGGCTATTAAAATTATTTAGTCGCCGAATGAAAAATAAAAATTTAATTTTTATCTTTGGTGACCAACAAGGTTGGTCGCCAAACATTTATTTTCAGTGACTAAAAATATATTTAGTCGCCAAAGAACTAAAATATTTGGAGGGACACATTTCAAATTTTAAATGGATTTATAAAATTAATTAGCGACTAGAATATTTAGCCGCGAATTGGAGGGATTTATATATTTTGTTTCCAAACTAAAACCCTAAACAAACCAGCGCCTCTCTCTGTCATCAGCGTCTCTATCCCTCTCCCTCTCCCTCTCCATTGCTTCTCTCTCCTCCCTTTCACACCGCCACTCCACCAGCCACGACACAACTCTCCTCCGCAGAATAACTACTATAATGTTACTAAAAATCATTGGTGACTACCTAATTTAGTAGCCAAATATTGATCTTCAGTGACCAAAAAACGTTTAGTCGTTGTATACTAATTTTTGCCGACTAAAGAAATTTCGTCGCCAAAAAACTAACATAAATATTAC
This sequence comes from Camellia granthamiana, assembly GCA_036172215.1. Lineage (NCBI taxonomy): Eukaryota > Viridiplantae > Streptophyta > Magnoliopsida > Ericales > Theaceae > Camellia > Camellia granthamiana. The sequence continues at coordinate 25,395,341 of CM069910.1, read as the reverse complement.
TTTTAATCTTTGGCGACCAAAAAATTAGTCACTAAAGATATATTTTCAGTGACTAAAAATATTTAATCTCCAAAGATACATATTTTAGCTACTAAAAAAAATCTAGTCGCCAAAGATAGCCACTTTAGCTACGAAATAAAATTGGTCGGCAAAGGTACAATCATCAGCTACAAAATAAAGTTTAGTTGGTATTTCTCTTACTTTTGGCGACTAACTAAGTTTTAGTCGTTGAAACTACGATTTTGGGTGACTAACTTTTTTTTGGTCCCCAAATGTACAATTTTTAGCTAGTTATAATAATTTAGTCGGCATTTTTATTTTACTTTTGGCGTCTAATTGAATTTTAGTTGTCAAAACTAGGATTTTGGGCGACTAAAATTAAATTTAGTCCCTAAAATTATTAATCTATGGGCATGTTTGATTGACAAGATTAGAACATGGGATTGAGATTATTAATTCGTGAGCCTAGTAATCTTGTGTTTGTTTTGAAATTTTGTTTCAGGATTATTAATCCTATAGATAATTAATCCAACAAATTTGTAGGATTATTACTAATAGAGTAGAGGTGAGATTATATATCCTGAGCTGGGGAATAAAGTAAAAAGACTCTTTTACCCTTGACTAAAAATTAAAACACTTATTATTTTTATATAATTTTATATTTTAGATGGCTAAAAATAATTTTTTAAAATTTTAAAATATTTTTTGATATTTATTTTATAAAATTACTTTATATATATTTTTTAAAAAAATTAAAAAACAAACCAAACATGGCCTTTGTATTTTGTATTTTATTTTGTTTGTATTTATTTATTTATAATTTTTTTAAAAACCACGTTTATGAAGAAACTTTGATAAAGTAAAGATTGTGAATAAACATTAATGGAGAGTGAGATTGGAAAAGGAGATAAATATAGTTGTAATCCTACATTCATATGTTTTTTTATCCAATGCAAATTAAACAATGGATAAGGGGATAATTTATCCTACTAATCTAATTGGATAGTGAATACTACACTAATTTGATAGGATTATTAATACTTTCATTATTAATCTTATGAACAATGTTTTCAAACCCAGATCGGCCTGCCCGGTCAAACCGGTTGAACTGGGAATCGGGCCTTCTAAAGGTCTGGAAAATTCTCGAAACCCGGACTAGGCCAAACACCGGCCTTATTTGCAAAAACCGGTGGTTCAACCGATAAAACCGACGAACCGGTGTCGGTTCTTGACCAACCCGAGTTTTTTTTTTCTTTCTTATATATTTATATATACATCAAAATTTTGACTAAAAACTCTTACTTCAAGTTTCCTCTTATGAGGAAAAGTCTCATTAGAAGTTTGTAGAAATTATAAAAGTCTATTCCTATTTGGAGGAAAAAAAATTGTTCAAAGAGAAGCTAAAAATTCAATGTGGGATTCAATCAAATTGTTTGAATCACATTTGATTCGAGGGAGAGTTGAAAATTTTATTTCCCTCCAAAATTAAATCTAGCATTCAATCAATTTCTTTGGAGGCAATGTTAATTTTTTTTTTAATTTCTTTAAAACTAGTGTCTTTTTTTTTTTTATCAATTATGAATTTATTAAATATTATTAGTAATTATTATGCAACATTTTTTTTATTATTTCAGTAATTATATATATTTTTATTTATTAATAATTAATAATTATATTTTTAATTATATAATATTAATTATCATGTCACGGTTCGACCGCTTTGACCCGACGGTTGAACCAATGACCCGTCCACCCGATCTTTTTTCCAGCTCGCTCACCGGTTTGGTTTTCAAAACATTGCTTGTGAATCAAACATGGCCTATAGCTACTAAAAGTAATTTAGTCGGTATTTTTCATACTTTTAGCGACTAAAATTTACACAGCAATTTATGGAATTTTTTGGAGGTAAGATTTTAAAATTTGAAGGGATTCCTAAATGAATTAGTGACTAAATTTTCAGTTGGTTGGGAATGGAAGCAGAATCCATTGATTAAACAAACCCACTATTCTGGGTCTCTTATCTCTCACGCCTCTCACCTTTGCCCTCATCTCTGTTACTGGAGCACCACCGCAAGGGTTACACGATCACATCGTGAGACGCCTCTACCCTCTTCTCTGTTACTAGAGCACCACCGCACGGGGTTACACGATCACATTGCGAAGGTTACACGAGCACTACCGCAAGGGTTAGCACCATCGTCGCTTTTTCTCAGGTAGGTATGTCCTCTCTCTCTCTCTCTCTCTCTCTCTCTGTGACTCCCTCTCTATGTCTTCGTTCATTCGTATATACCTTCACACCAAACCCCAAATTTGACCCAGCCCCAAATCGACCCATCTTGCTAGAGTGGTGATTGGACTGCTCTTTGGATTTCACCGCTTGTACACCCGTAAACAGTTAGAATGATGCTTCTAGCCAAGCTTGTTCCAACTCTCTGGACTTTCACCCCTTGAACACTGTTAGTCTGATTAGAAGCAATACAGTAGCCTAGTATATGATGTTTATGATGCCAACATCTCAATCCCTTAAATTGAATAAATGTGCTTCAATGCAAATGTTCCAAATCATATATATATATATAGTTGAAATGGCATGAACAATATATATATATTAATGCTATTTATCAATTAGTCAGTATAAACAAAATACTCAAAGTAGCCAACAATGGAAAGAAAGAGGAAGTGGAACGAAATCTCAATCTTTGACAAAGTTCTATGTATTTAAATGGTTTATTGCTATTTTTCAATAATTTTTGGTGGTGTTAATATACTAATTGGGAAACTTCGAAATTGGGAGCTATGAATTAACCACAGAGATTAATTACACAGATGGGATGTAAAAATTTTTGTGTGTACTGAAAATTCTTCCCTAGGTTGGAATATCTAAGTTTATATTTTAAAGAAATGTACCCATTTGTTTTCTCTGTTTTCATTCTCTTCTCATTCTTATTTTATTGTTATTTTTTTGTAACTTTGTTGTGAACCGTGGAGAGATAGGTTGCTCGTTTATACTATGCAATTTGAATATGGGCTGCATGTATGCGAGAGCCTTTTCTTTAAAAAAAGAAAAGAAAAGAAGATTCTGTTAGTTGCTGATGTGTTGTAGATCAGAATAGGAATAGAGGCTATACATCATATTTTTGCAAATTGTTGCATAATAGGCGTAGATGGGTTCTTTGTTTACCGAGGCCCACTCCGAGCCTTAGTTAGGCTTAGATAATGCATCCCTAACCTACCTCTACCTCCAGTTAACTATACCCCAAAGCTACCCCCATCAGGGTTAGAGTGGGCAGGGCAGATACATGGTAACCAGGTTGGATTGCCATTCCTAGTCACAGTATTAAAGTTAGAAGGATCAAAGGCATCTAATTTTGAAGAAGGTTTTCATTTACATACTTTCCTATACATATTGTTCTGCTGTTCGTTGCTCAACTGCTATTACCTCGTACGGGTTCGGAAGTGGTGGATGGGCTTATGCAAGTATTATGGGGAATTCTGGACATAGAGCAGCCTAACACACAAACAATGAACAACATCGTTATATCCTCTATGGAACTAATTTATTGTTATGCCTAGTGTCTTGCTTTGCATTGAAAGGATGCAGGAGGGCACTTTGTTGCCCCTGCTATTTCGTTATTCAAGAAACTTATGTTCTCCAATGAGGCTGTTCAGACATCTAGCAGGTATATGTATGTCCTTAACTACTCGTTTCTTCTTTCTGTTTTCAAGTTATTAACTTATTGTTTTCTTTTTCTTTTTCTTTTGCCTCGCTCTCTCTTCAGCTTAGCTATATCTTCAAGGTTGCTTCAGGTTCCATTTCCAAAACAAACTATTTGCTCTAATTTTGATTTATGTGAGGCATGTTATGAAGTGCTAGATGCAAACCGGCTTCCTCCACCACATTTTAGAGATCATCCCATGTTAGCAATTCCAATAGAAGTGGAAACATTAGGTGGAGAGGGCAATGAAATTCATTTCTCTACAAATATCACTACAATTAATTTCTCTACAAATGAATTGCAGGTACACACATTCACTGCCTTACTAGAATTAACAATTTTATTATTATTTTGAAAATCTTGCTAATTCTTTGTAATGCACTAACAAAATCACATCGACAGAAATGCTGATATTACAATTTCATGTGTACCAATGGGGGATAGGTTAGTTGAGTCTTATATTTATCCTTAATATGATTCAAAATTAGATGTATCTTAGTCTCTTTTTATATTTAGGGCCATTTTAAATGTTCAAACTTTTTTGTCTACCTCACAACTATTGGACTCCATTTGAAGTTGAGTTTCACTTATTTTTCCAGTCGTGCCTCGAATTATGGCTTGATGAAGATTGACCACCATGGACGAAGATGGACCATCTGAAGTGGAGTTTCACTTAGTTGAGTCTTATGTTTAATCCTCTATTATTATGGAATTATATTTTTGAGATTGGATTATACTTGGTTTGTACGGAATTTCTTTTGGAAATATTAATTTGATGTTAAATATGAATTTTTTTGATGGTTGAAAGTGAAATGTGTGCATGTTGTGGAATGGTTGTTAATTTTATCAATATATGGATTATTTTGTTTATATACAGGGTATAGATTGTACTAATAATGGAATAAATACAGGTGGTCGAGAAATTAATTAAAAAAAATTATAAAATTTTGGCTACTAAATATTTTGGTAGGCAAAAATGCAAGCAAATGTTTTTCATGACTAAATATTTAGTAGTAAGAAAGAAACAAAAGACTTTTGGCGACCAAATAGTTAGTAACCAAAATAAATCAAGATGAGGGAAGAAACTTTTGCCGACCAAAGATTTTAGTCACGAAAGAACATGGCATCCTTTGGCGACTAAAATGTTTGATCGTAAATTACCATGAAATGAAAATATCTAATCTTTTGGTGACTAAAATGTTTCGTCGTGAAAACTAACAACGACTAAATATTTGGTCGTTAAATGTATTATTATTAGTGACTAAAATTGTTAGTCGGTAAATGTATTATTATTAGCGACTAAAATGTTTTAGCAACTAAATATTTTAGTCGCTGAAAGAGAATTTCATTTTGATTTAATTACTTTTGACGACTAAATATTTGGTCGCCAAAAAGTTATGTTTGGCGACTAAGTCCATTTTAGTAGCCAAAAACCTCAGCACTTATTAGCGACTAAAATGTTTTACCGACTAAATATTTTAGTCGCTGAAGGACAATTTCATTTTGATTTAATTACTTTTGATGACTAAATAATTGGTCGTCAAAATGCTATGTTTGGCGACTAAGTTCGTTTTAGTAGCCAAAGATAAGATTATTACCGACTAAAATGTTTTAGTGACTAAATATTTTAGTCGCTGAAAGAGAATTTCTTTTTGATTTAATTACTTTTGACAACTAAATATTTGGTCACCAAAACGTCATGTTTGGTGACTAAGTCCGTTTTATTAGCCAAAGATAAGATAATTAGCGACCAACGTAAATTTAGTCGCCGTTGACTATTGCCAGCTAGGCTTTGGCGACCAATGGGGCGATGAATAACTTTAGTCGCCATTGACTTTCGCCGACTAAAAAACAACCTTTGGAGACTAAAATTTTGGTCGCCAAAAGTGTAATTTCCTGTAGTGAAAATAGGGCATCAGGCAACAACAATCACACACAGAAACCTTGATGAATCTTTGTAGTATTTCTATATCCATGCAATCAATGGAGCCGACACCATCATGACAATAATCAACCAATTGACGATACCTTGTGATATTAAGCTAGCTGCAGATGTTATAAAAATGAAGCAGAGTAAATATTAGTAAATAAGATTAACCACTCTGTATATTTCAAGGGAAAATGTTTTGTTTCTGCTAAAAATATATTTTTGATTTTGGTTCATCACAAAAACAATGATTCAATGGGACTTTTGAAGTGAGAATCTTGACCTTGGTTGGTACCATTATCAGGCAAACTGCGAGTTGGAGAAGTAGATTTGTTCATTACATTAATTCCAAGACCTGAACATTCCATTCCAAGTGCACCTTCAATCACATATCAACAATTCACAGGTCAGTGTGTTATCTATATATGTGTTGAAATAATACTCTTTTTTAGGCATGCCAAGAGATCAGGTTTAACCCAAATCAAATCTGAACCCAATAAAAAATATCCGAACATGTTTAAAGAAATTTGATTACTTGATTACTTGATTACTTGATTACATCCAAATTTGGTTCAATTTTAAATTGAAAAAATTTAGATAATTCCCATCCAAAAACTATTATTTATGGGTAACAAAAGTCTAATGCCTTTTGTGTGTTTAATCCACTATGCTAAAGGGGGGGAGGAGGGGAAAAGGTCTAAATACGAGTTGTGCTTGGCATGTAAAGTTGGATGTAAATAGGTTATAATGTCAAAAAAGTCCGACCAATTCAGATTGCCATTTTATCAGATTTGGCTCAGTGTAAAATTGTCAATTAAAATTTATTTGAAATATCTCACAGAGCAAAAACTTCCCCAAAAAAATCTCACAGAGAAAAACCAACGCAACAACTACAGCAAATTGTCGGTTTGTAACTCTTACATTCTCTAAAGCATGGCAAAGCAGTCATATTGAGTAGATTATAGTTGTAGAGACCCTAATTTTTGATAATTACACTTGAAACCCTAAGCATTAGGTTAATTGCACTTTAGTCCCAAATTTCATAAAATTTTACAAAATGGTCCAAGAAAAAATAATTTTTCTGTATTTATTTTGTATTATAACTAAATCCTAGGATGCCATTTTTATATTTGAAAATACCCCTAACACTTAGTTTTTATTTATTTTAACCCTTAGTCTCTACATTAATTCATACATTTTATTTGTTTCAGCCTATTTGAATATTTATTAGTTCTTTGCATCTTTATTATTTATTTGAGCAAATTAGTGGAAAAAAAATATCTAGATATTTATTATTTTCCTTAGTCTTTAATCAAGAGGGTAGAATGGTCTTTTTAACCCAAATTCATGGCCTATAAATTGAGAGCCTTGTCTCAATTCCACACCCACATTTTCAGTTGCCTAGGGAGAGGGTGAGAGAAGGAGAGTGTGATTAGGAGGAAGTAGAGAAAAAGAAGAAGAAGAAAAAAAAAAAGAGAGAGAAAAGGAAGAAAATGTGCCTTCTTGAGTCAAGGTAAGAACATACCTCTCCCTTGTCTTCTCCAATTCTTTCACTCATCTCATTCTAATGTCTAGATGCCCTCTTGTGTTGCATATTAATGGTAAATAGGGTTTTTTTGATGTGTATGAAAGTGTGGGTTTGATTTAGTGACTTTGCCTTACAAATTTGTCAAATTATGCACTGCTGCAACTTCTCTAATTTAAAAGAAATATCAAATTTATTTATTTCTCAAATCTGAATTTAACGTAGGATATTTGGTGTGTTTAGAGCTTGTGATAATTTTATTAGCCCCTCATTGTGTGTTTTTAGGGCTTGGATAATTTGTTTAAAAATCTGGTCCTGAGTCTCTGAAAAAATAGTCCACTTCTTGCAATTTTATAAAATCCCATAAAAATTATCTCATGTTGGTTCTTTTGTCAAAATTTAGAATTCTGAGTCCTCTTTCCAACAGAATTTATTTGGATGAAAATATCGGGTAGATTGAGAGGAAAGCTAGTTTTCCCAAAGGGTGACAAATCTGGACAGGTTTTTGAACATAGCTTGTAAACGAATTTCTGGACGTGCTGTGCAAATTCTGAGAATTAGAACTGAAACTAGACAGGTTGATTATCATTTCCTTGCAATTTCAGCCCCTAATTTGACCTGGAAGCATTTTTACCAAAGCATTCTTGTTAGCCCTTTAGAACTGAATAGTGCTGGAAAAGATGTTTTATTGTGTTATTTGTCTCCAAGTATTTCAAAGCACGCCTAATGTTGTTTGCTTGCCTTACCACACTTATGTATGATTATCATGGGCTATATTTTCTCTCTTATGTTTCTCTCATGCTCTTTTATATTACTGAATTACCGAATGTGACTAACTTGCTTGGCAAAAGATCTAATAAATGGGAAATGATAAGGGGTTGGCAATGGGTGACATTCACATTAGTGTTGGAATAGTTTATACATATGAATGACATGAATTATGATGGGATTAAATCCAAATGAGTAAAGCCTTGTGCAAGTGGTCTAAGTGAGCCCCTAGGTTGACATGGATGTATTCAGACTCTATGCGGTGGTTTCAAGGTGTAAGCGAGCCTACTTGTTTGGTCGTCCCTTTTGAGGTCTATCAATGTCACTGACAAGTAAATAACCGGAAGGTGGGGATAGGTGGTAAGGTCTGCAAAGCTGCAAAAGGGGGAGTTCTGAATAGTCCGGTGATCAATCCTTGTGGTTGGGTAGAAGGATCTCTTTGGGGGATTCTAGATGTCTAGTCTAATTACTAATTCATAGAACCTTATTGTAATGTTGTATGTTATGTTACCCAATTTGTTCTTTGTATGGTTGATTGGTTGATAAAAGATAAGGGGGTGTGTGTGTTTTTACTGGGCATTCCAAACTCATGGCTTGTCATGCCAGGTGATGAAGCAGTTTACAATGGTAAAGGTTAATTCGAAGGAAAATGAGATGAAGTGTTGGAGCTGTGGTTCATTTGAAGACTTAGACTAGTTGTTTTTTTTTTTTCCTTTTAACTTTTGGTTTGGCAATGTTTTGGTAATCCTGTCATGGAACAAAAACAAATTATTTGTGATATTAACTCTGGTTATATATATATATATATTAAGATATTTTGGTTATCTATCCTACTTGTGTTGTATTATTGTACGTGTGGAGAAGGGGTTTGGAAATACTCTTTGGATCCAATGGGACGCTCGAGATCCTTAGCTAGTCACCTGAAAAGGAATGAACACTCCAATCAGGGTTGCTGGAATTAGCACTCGACGAATAAGTCAGTATATACTCTCTTGTTTGCTTGTATCTTAAGTTAAACTTACTTGTTCTCACCTCCCCACCATTAGTTGATGCTCTTCTTATTTATAGTCGTCCTTGATGTTGATGGCTGGTCCCACCTTTCGTCCAATGGATATTCCCTCATTCGGCTAACTGTTCGTACTCGGCCAAGACTATAGCTGATTCTTCGGCCGATCTAGTTATTCGGCCTTCGTCCTTAAGGATGGAGCCGTTTAATCCATAACTTGGTTTCTTTCCTCGAGTTATACGGCCTCCGTACGTAACAATTATTTTCGGCCCCCACAATTGCCCCCCAAACATCCTACTAGCATCAGTTAGTCGGCATGTTTGGTTCTCGAATTTGGTGTCAAAAAATACGGCGGTTTCCCTTATTCCAATGTAAGCGTCAGGACGCCTACTATTTTAAACATCATTTCAATCTCCCACCCCTTCGTACACTTCATTCATTTAATACGATTTGAAACCGTGTTGTCTGTTCGTCTGTATGCTCTTTCTTGAAAGCTCAAGGTTTCTCATTGCTTGTCAGTTAACCTCCCTCACCTCTCGCCCTCTGCAACTTCTTTCCGTTCTTTATTGTCCTCCTCGTTTTTTTATAAGTTTCTCTTTCTTTCATTTCGACTCCCTCTTCGTTGTTTGTTTGCTGTGTAGAGTGTCCATTTTTCCTACTGTGATGGCGAAACATTTGACAGACCTTCTTTCTGCTGAGCGAGTCTCTAGCTTCCGTCGCCATTTTTCTATCCCTGACGACGTTGATCTGTCACTTTTGGCAGAGAACGTGATTGACACGGAGAGGACTGATGAGAGTACCATCGTCTTTCCTCTCCTGTCAATCGCGGAGGGTGCAGTCCGTTTCCCTCTTCATCCACTTTTAAGGGCTGTCCTTTGCCATTGGAGCTTAATCCCTTCTCAACCCAATGTAAATTTTTACCGAATAATAATGGGAATAGCAGAACTAAACTGACATCTTAGGCTTAACCTAGGAGTCCCTACCATTCGGCATTGTTATGCCTTGGCCAAGTCCTCTGGTCGGCAGGGGCGCTACTTTCTCAAGGCCAAGGACACCGACCATCACTTGGTCACTATGCTTGCTAGCTTTGGCAAGCTTGTTGACGATGTCATGGTCGTTGTCTGTGGCACCTGGGAATTTGGCGAGGGCAAAGATCGTCAAGATCTAGTGCCCAGAAGGAGGGGCGAACCAGGTGGCCGTTTAACCCCCTATGAACTTTTATTAGATATTTCTAGCTCAAATTCTGCGTGTTACCGTTTTATTTGTGCAGGAAACAATTTGAAGAAAGTTCTAGTTTCGACCGACGACGCAATACTTGCGCAGATAAAAATGACACACCAGTTCTTTGGCCGTCCGAATCTCCAGAAACAAGGGAGGATGGCCCACATCCTTCTGAGATACGAGCCGACCTATACAACTTTCTTGGTCGTAGAAAATATTCCGATTCCAAGGGGTGAACAACACCTTTCGGTGCTTATTTTTCCAAGCTTCAAGAGCCTCAGGCAGATCGGTTTTGAGGCTTCTGATTCAGAGCCAGCAAACAAAGAAGCAGCCAAAGGAGTCACTGAGCAGCCGAATCAACCATTCTTGGACGAATCCAATGAATTAGAGGAGGAGGTTGACGCGACATTGAATTTGGCTTTTGAAGAAGTCGGCCTCAATCATCCATCCACTTCCGGTCAAGCGGACGCATCCTTTGGGGATATTTTTACCGACCTAGAGGACTTACCCGGCTCGTATGCAGACAATATGGCTGGTGAGTCGCTCACTCAATTGGCCAGATGGAGAAATGTCGAGAGGATGGTTGCTCATAAGAGAGTCGAAACCGAGCGAAACAAAACTCCACCCCCTCCACCCGATGCTAGGGAAGAAACTCCTCCACCTTCTCCTGCTGAGGTGGAGGTTCAGATAGAAGTGGTCGAAGTTGAACCTGTTGTCGATCAATAGGAGGGTCAGATAACAGAGCACAGGGGAGAAAAACATCCTACGCATGGAAGAAACGGACTTGGTTGTGCCGTTTACAATACAACCAAGGATAAAGAACATGCTGATTGCCTCCTACGCATCAGCTATAGGAGATCCAGCTGTGGCCTTGAGCTTGGCCTCGTCCATTTCTATGCTTGTTGACAGAGAGGCTTTTAGGGCAGAAGCCAATCTATTGGCCATCGCATTAGCCGCTCAATCGGCAATACTGGTACGTCATCCTTTATAATTTTGCAAAGCTAACCAAAAGAAAATTTTTTATATTAGCTTCTTGATCCTTTGTTTTGTAGGTGGCGGGAAGGATAGCTGAAATTGTTCGTTGCCAACATAACGCTATCGAACAGATCGGCTTCTTTACAGCTGAGTTGGAAAACGAGAAGGGAAAGGCAGCAGAGGCCTCTCTTCATGCCAAGTCTGAGGCAAGGAAAGCAGCGGCGGAGAGAGCTAGGGCCGATTCCGAAGCAGAGAAGGCCAAGGCTGTTGACGAACCGAAAGTAGCTGCCGAGGAAAATGCAAGTGCCAACGAAAAGGCACTTAGATTGGCAAACGAGACAATTGCCAAGCTGGAGGCTGACTTGGAAGAGTCGAAGAGGGTGATGGCAAACGCCGAGTCTGAGATTTCCAAGTCATTCCAGGCTGGCAAGGATGCGGCCTTGGCAGACTACATTGAAGAAGTGCCAAAGTTCGAGAATAGGGGGTTGAAACACGGCTGGCTCAAAGCCTTGGCTGCTGCTAACGTGATATCAAAGCAGTCGATTTTGTACGAGTAGGTAGACATTGAGCCGCTGGAGTCTGACCCTGAAGACTGACCCGAAGTCCAGTATTTTTCATTTTGTTTTTTGGTACTATGTATGTAGGTTTTGTTAGAGTTATTAGGTTGTTTGATTGTTCATTTTTGTGAAAAGTTGACGTAGGGTAGTTTTCATTTGTAAAATGACTTCTGTTTGTGTTTAATTTATGAATGAAAATTACTTTTGCCTTCCTATTTGTGTTCAATCTATGAAAGAAAGCTACTTTTGCCTTTCTGCTTGATAGATGTGCTTTCTGTTTGTGTTCAATTTATGAATGAAAATTACTTTTGCCTTCCTGTTTGTGTTCAATATATGAATGAAAGTTACTTTTTCCTTTCTGCTTGATGGATGTGCTTGTTAATGGCTAAATAAGATGTAAAATCGTGAAGTGAATGAAAGAAACTGAATTAAACCAGTGAACATATAACCACTTAGCCGAATATATTGATGGATAACAAGACCGCCCACAAACGGCAATTCAGGTGGTTGCTAAGGCACCATGGATATTCGGCTAGGAGCTCTGATATTTGGGCCGAATAGATTGATGAATCTGCCCTTGCTCCAGCGAGCTTAAACGAGACCGCCCACAAATGACAGTTCAGGTGGTTGCTGGGGCACTATGGATATTCGGCTATAAGCTCTGATATTTGGGCTGAATAGATTGATGAATCTACCCTTGCCCCAGCGCGCTTGAACGAGACTGCCCAAAAACGGCAATTCAGGTGGTTGCTGGGGCACCATGGATATTCGGCTAGGAGCTTTGATATTTGGGCCGAATAGATTGATGAATCTACCCTTGCCCCAGCGCACTTGAATGAGACTGCCCACAAATGGCAGTTTAGGTGGTTGCTGGGGCACCATGGATATTCGGCTAGGAGCTTTGATATTTGGGCCGAATAGATTGATGAATCTGCCTTTTCCCTAGCGAGCTTGAACGTGACTGCCCATAAAAGGCAGTTCAGGTGGTTGAACACGATCGCTGAACTAATGAGCTAGATCGCTGATCCATGTCAGTTTATGGCGCAGAGCATTAAAGGAAATGCTTTGGGAATGCTGCAACCGCGATTAATAAGATGGGCGGGGGCTGCGTTCATTTAGGGTCCATATTGGTGTCCAAATTTGGCATATTATAAGAGGAAGAGTGTTGAGTCCAGACTAGATGTCTAGAAGGCTATTTTTCAACAGCAGAGGAGAATGGAGAACACTCGTCGAGTTGGACGCAGAGATAAATCGCGGTGGAGCGTCTACGTGTATGGGGAGTAGGACATCGAGGGATTGTGAAATATGCCAGTCCCCGCATCGTCGTAGTAGGTCACCCAGAAGGGAAAAACAGCGAGGGAGCTCCCTCATACCGCGCACGAGAGGCGAAAGCAGTGCAGGACCGTGCCTATTAAGTTTTGCAGTTTTTGTGGAAAACAAACCGATGATGGAAGCGGATTCAGTTGTGCATGACCCAAACGTGGCAGTCGAGTTTGCTTGACAAATTTTTCCGCCAGAGGTCCAGCAGTCGATGGTCAGTCGACCTAATTTTGAAGTGTTTCGGAAGGGCATCCATGGAGCGATGAAAGGGCTGTATACCGCCTATGAAATCGGCATGCATCTTCATGCAGCGTGATGGGAGATAGAGTGGAAGGATGAACACATTCGGAGCTTAGAGGCCCGCGCGGAGAAGGCTTAGTGCAAACTAAGAAAGGTCAAAACCGCTGAGACACAATCGGCCGGCCAAGCGAACCCGGTCGTGGACGAAAGGGTGATGCAACGGCTTATAAGTAATGTGATTGCCGATCGTGATACGGCTACTATGTTCGCCATAGAGGCTGCGAAGACCAAGTCTTACGAACAAGGCTTCCACGAGGGCCGAAAAGTTGGGATACAGAAAACCAAGGAAAAGCTCGCCGAGGAGGTCTGTCGATGTCAGAACCATGGATTTAAGCACGGGTGGATCAAGGCTCTCTGGGTAGCAGGCGTTGATTCGGCGTTGCCACTATATCAAAGTCATCAATTTCCCTTTGCAACTTTCGAAGTTGAGAAGAGCGATGATGAGGGGGATGCCGAATAAAACTGAACATGCTGTACCACTATAATGTGGATTGGGAGCAATTTATGTATTTATCGATTAATTCAATGAAATACTATTTTAAATATTTGCATGTTCCAATTGATGCTTATAAGTTCAGTTATGTTCATCTTCCACTTTTTGTCAATTGCGCTTATGTTTGTTAATCAAAATATTCATGAAAAGCACGCCGAATTCGACCCAACCGTGTCTTGCATGAATAGGGCTCCGAATTCGGAGGCTTTTGAACTTGGCAAATCATGGAATCCACGAAGGGCGCTCTAAATCAAGATATTTGCTCGGCCCAAAAGCCTCATTCATTGATGGAGCTCTGTATTCGGAGGCTTTTTGACTTGGCCAATCGTGGATTCCACGAAGGGTGCTCCGAATTCGGAGGAATTTTCAGCCCATAAGTGTCATTCACTGATGGGGCTCTGTATTCGGAGGCTTTTTGACTTGGCCAATCGTGGATTCCACGAAGGGCGCTCCGAATCCGGAGGCTCATTGGGCCAAAAAGTGTCATTCACTGATGGGGCTCCGAATCCGGAGGCTCATTCAGCCCAAAAGTGTCATTCATTGATGGGGCTCCGAATCCGGAGGCTTTTAACTTGGCCAATCATGGATTCCACGACAGGAGCTCCGAATCCGGAGGCTCATTCGGCCCAAAAGTGTCACTAATGGGGCTCCGAATCTGGAGGCTTTTAACTTGGCCAATCATGAGATCCACGAAGGGCGCTCCACATCCGGAGGCTTTTTCGGCCCAAAAGTGTCACTGATGGAGCTTTGAATCCGAAGGCTTTTAACTTGGCCAATCGTGAGATCCACAAAAGGCGCTCCAAATCTGGAGACTTTTAACTTGGCCAATCATAAGATCCACGAAGGGCGCTCTAAATCCGGAGGATTTTTTGGCCCAAAAGTGTCATTCACTGATGGGGCTCCGTATTCGGAGGCTTTTTGACTTGGCCAATCGTGGATTCCACGAAGGGTGCTTCGAATTTGGAGGATTTTTCGGCCCATAAGTGTCATTCACTGATGGGGCTCTGTATTTGGAGGCTTTTTGACTTGGCCAATCGTGGATTCCACGAAGGGCGCTCCAAATTCGGAGGCTCATTCGGCCCAAAAGTGTCATTCACTAATGAGGCTCCGAATCCAAAGGCTCATTCAGCCCAAAAGTGTCATTCACTGATGGGGCTCTGAATCCGGAGGCTTTTAACTTGGCCAATTTTGGATTCCACGAAGGGCGCTCCAAATCCAGAGGCTCATTCGGCCCAAAACTGTCACTAATGGGGCTCCGAATCCGGAGGCTTTTAACTTGGCCAATCGTGAGATCCACGAAGGGCGCTCCACATCCGGAGGCTTTTTCGGCCCAAAAGTGTCACTGATGGAGCTTCGAATCTGGAGGCTTTTAACTTGGCCAATCGTGAGATCCACAAAAGGCGCTCCAAATCTGGAGACTTTTAACTTGGCCAATCATGAGATCCACGAAGGGCGCTCTGAATCTGGAGGATTTTTCGGCCCAAAAGTGTCATTCACTGATGGGGCTCTGTATTCGGAGGCTTTTGACTTGGCCAATTGTGGATTCCACGAAGGGTGCTCCAAATGCGGAGGATTTTTCGGCCCATAAGTGTCATTCACTAATGGGGCTCTGTATTCGGAGGCTTTTTGACTTGGCCAATTGTGGATTCCATGAAGGGCGCTCCGAATCCGGAGGCTCATTCGGCCCAAAAGTGTCATTCACTGATGGGGCTCCGAATCCGGAGGCTTTTAATCTAGACTGAATTTCGCAGTGATGAAATAAGAAACTTTGCATTGTAAAAATGAAATTTGTACACGGTGAACATTCAAAATAAGTTATCATGCCCCCACAAGTCGGGTTAATGATAGAATTTATGCAAATGCGTGGAATTCTAAGGGCGTGGCAGGCTTCTTTCAGACATGTCTTTGAGCCGATATGCCCCTGTTCTCGCGATTGAGTCGATCTGATAGGGGGCCGTCTCAGTTAGGACCCAATTTTCCATCAGCTGAATTCCTGGTAGCTGGAAGTACTTTCTTCAGGACCAATTCGCCTGGGACATAGCGGCGTAACTGAACGTGTTGATTATACGACTTAACAAGATGCTGCTGGTACCGTGCCATGGATGCAAGGGCACGGTCTCTTCGTTCTTCGATCAGAGTCAAATCCAAGGCCAGTATCATGTCATTTCGGCCCATATCAAAAACTTTTGATTTCTAGGTTGGGAGGCTGATTTTCAGGGGGATGATTGCCTGGGTTCCAAAGCACAAAGCGAGCGGTGTTTCCCCAGTGGACCGCTTCGGAGTAGTGCGATGAGCCCACAATACACTCGGCAATTCTTCGACCCATCTGCCTTTAGCTTTCTCCAGCCTCTTCTTGATGCCGTGCAAAATGGCTTTGTTGGAGGCTTCAGCTTGGCCATTACTCTGTGGATAAGCCGGGGGTGGAGAAGTAGGGCCGAATACCATACTTGCTGCACAGCTCTCGGTAGACACTGCAATCAAACTGGGTGCCGTTGTCCGAAATAAGTGCTCTTGGAATGCCAAATCGTGTTATGATATTTCTCTATATAAAACGCTTCACATCAGTATCTTGAATGTGTGTCAATGCCTCCGCTTCAATCCATTTTGTGAAATAATCTGTCGCAACAATCAAAAATCGCTTGTTGCCCGGGGCGCGAGGCAATGGTCCAACGATGTCAAGTCTCCATTGGGCAAACGACTAAGGACTGGTTATAGAGCTTAACTCTTCAGCAGGCAAATGGGTTAAAGAGGAAAACTTCTGGCACTGTTCACATTTCTTGACATAACACTCGGTATCAGCTCTCATTGTCGGCCAATAATACCTCTATGTCACAGCTCGATGAGCCAAAGAGCTCTCGCCAGAATGGGCACCGCAACTTCCTTCATGTATTTTAGCCAGGAGTTCCTCGACTTTATCTGGATGAACGTATTCTAGGTATGGACCAGAAAAAGATTTTTTGTAGAGCTTTCCTCGCGAATCCAAGTAGTATCGCAGTGCTTTGTTTTGCAGCTTGTGCGCTTCTTTCTTATCTGGCAGGAGCTGTTCGGAAGATAGGAATGTAGCAATAGAGTCCATCCAACTCGGACCTGATTCTATGACATTGATTTGGACTTCCTCTGAAGGGCCAATACTCAGCTTAAGGATGAATCCCATTTCAGTTGTCTATTTAATCTCTGAGTTAATGGCGGAGGCTAGGCAAGCTAGGGCGTCTGCATGTGTGTTCTGATCATAGGTTATTTGGTTCAATTCATGATGGTCAAATTTTGCCAGCAAGGAATTTGTCATTTTCATATAAGCTGCCATGCGGTCGTTTTTGACCGCGTACTCTCCCTTTAATTGATCGATGACTAATTTTGAGTCACAAAATACAAGCAAGCGCCGAGCACCAAGGAGATGTGCATTCTGCAAGCCGGTTAGCAGGGCTTCATATTCGGCCTCATTGTTTGATGCTTCAAAGCCGAGTTTGACTGCCTGCTCAATTATTGCCCCGTTAGGAGCCATGATCACAACGCTGGCCCCACTGCCACATTGGTTGGATGCCCCGTCACAGTACAATTGCCATATGTCCCCAACGTATAACCTCAAATTCGGTTTAGGTTGAATTTGATCACACTGAAAGTCGGCAAGGCTTCTAGTGAATTCGGCGACAAAGTTGGCAAGCACTTGTCCCTTGATTGAGGTCCTTGGTAGAAATTGAATATCGTACTGGCCGAGTTCGAGAGCCCACTTTGAAACGCACCCTGATGCCTCTACACTACGAAGTACTAATCGGAGGGGGTAGTCTGTTAGTACCCCAATGGTATGCCCCTGAAAGTAGTGCATCAGTTTTCTTGCTGCCATGACAAGAGCAAGGACGAGTTTTTGCAATGGAAGGTAACGTGTTTCGGCATCAACCATTGCTTTGCTTACATAATATACTGGCCGTTGCTCCCCAATTTTTTCCTTTAATTGTATGGCGCTGACGGCCCGATTGGAAATTGCCAGATATAAAATGAGCGGATCACCTGCCAAAGGTGTTGTCAAAAGTAGAACTGATCGGAGGTAAGTCTTCAAACCGTTCAAAGCGGCTTCACACTCGGATGTCCATTCAAAAGCTTTACCCTGCTGAAGGGTATGAAAGAATTGTCGGCAGCGATCTGTGGAACAACTGATGAACCTGTTGAGTGCGGCGACCATCCCCATCAGCTTTTGAACCTCCTTGACCGACCGAGGAGAGTCGAGTTCTAGAATTGCTGTGATTTGCCTCGGGTTGGCTTCGATTCTGCGGTGGTTAACAATGTAGCCAAGGAATTTTCCAGATCTGATCCCAAATGCACACTTGGAGACATTTAGCTTCATTTTGTACTTGCGCAGAATGCCGAATGTCTCTTCCAGGTCGGCTAGATGAGTTTTCTCTTCTTTGGACTTGACCACCATATCGTCAATGTACACTTCCATAGTACGGCCGAGTTGTTCCTTGAACATGGCAGTGACTAGTCTTTGGTAAGTTGCCCCTGCATTCTTTATCCCCGAAAGGCATAACCTTATAGCAGTAGGTTCCTCTTGGGGTGAGGAATGCAGTCTTATCTTTGTCCTCCGGATGCATGGCAATTTGGTGGTAGCCTTTGTAGGCATCCAAGAAGCTCATACGTTGATGGTGTGCCGTGGCATCCACAAGCTGGTCTATTCTGGGGAGGGGAAAGCAGTCCTTGCGACAAGCCTTGTTTAAATCTGTGAAATCCACACAAACACGCCAAGTCCCATTTTTCTTCTTTACAACCACCGTATTTGACAGCCATGTAGGATAGGTCACTTCCCGGATTACCCCGGCATCAAGCAACCGGTCAACTTCGTCAACAACGGCAGCAGTGTGCTCTGCGGCAGACCGCCAACTTTTTTGAATAATTGGCTTACATTTGGGGTCAACATTTAAACGGTGCTGAGAGACAGGTGGATCGACCCCCGACATCTCATATGGCAACCACGTAAATACATCCAAGTTGCTGAGTAAGAAGGAAATCAGCTGCTGCCTGTCGGCTTTATTCAGGGAGGCGCTGACCATGAAGAACATGTCAGGATTCCCATCAATTTCAACTCAGTCCAGGGCTTCCGTTGCCTTTTCATTTGGAAACCGCCCAACATCGCCGAGGCTCTCCCAATCCGGCACCTCAATAAAATTCAGTTCCAGCTCTCTTGGCATTTTTGCAGCAAGAAGATAACATGCTTGTGCCAATTTTTGGGAACCACAAATTTGTTCAATGCCGCGTTCAGTCGAGAAGCGAAGTAGTTGATGGTAGGTGCTTGGCACGACTTGCATGGTGTGCAACCAAGTTCGTCCCATGATGAGATTATACGGTGAGGGAAGCTTGACAACCAAAAATTTGACATCCACTGATCGGGAGCCCGCTTGAACTGGTAATGTGATTTTTCCCAACGGGTATTCTGGATTAGCGTTGAAGTAGAATAACAGATAATGAGCCGGGGATAGGTCCAACTCAGTGAAGCCGGGTTTGATGAAGGTCTTGTAGTACATAACTTCCGAAGTACTCCCTTGGTCAATGAGAACACGATCAACGGTGAATCGGTTTACGCATAGTTCGATGACCAATGGATCAATGTGCGGGAGCATTACGCCGACCAAATCAGAATCATCGAAAGCAAAACTCAGAGCTTCATGGGGCCATTTCGCTGGGGTGATTTGCTTCTGGAGGTCAGGATGTGACTGAATTGTATGTACCGTAGATGCCATTGGCAAGCTGTAAATCATGTGGATCACGTCGAGTGGGGGTGAATCTTGTCGTAAAGCAACTGTCTTGGTTGAATTGTTCTTTCGGACGTGTTGCTTAAGCCAACCGTCTTGTACCAACTCCTCAAGATGATTCTTCAAGGCATAACAATTGTCGGTATCATGTCCGTGGTCTTTGTGATATTCGCATCGCCTATCCCGTCTTCTTGTGTCGGGAGGTACCACCATATTGGGTGGCCATTTGAAGAACGGAAGATGTTGAATTTTAGACATAATCGTGCTGATCGGCTCTGACAGCTCCGTATATTTCTTGTCTGCGAGCCTGATGTGACTGCTATCCACTTGAATTTGTTCACTAGCCCGTTGTGGACATTGGTCATTTGATCAGCGTGAATCTCGTCTTCTTTCTTGTTTAGCCCGACTCCGTGGTTTTGGGCTCCACGAGGGTATAAAAGTTATCGGCTGAACGATCTCATATGGGGCCGTCTTGTTGGCCTTGTGCCCGGCTTTAACCCACAGGGCGTCATCCTCCACTTTGCAGTATTCCTCGACTTTCTTCATTAGCGACCAGACTGTTTTGGGGGGGTGTCTGGTCAAGGAGCTACGGAGGGCAGTATCAAGGTGCAACCCCATTTTAAAGGCGGTGATGGCCATGGAGTCATTGCAGGCATCATCTACGAGATTAAAACATTCCCAATAGTGCGCCGAATAAGCACGTAGGGTTTCCCCTGGTTGAATTTGCATTGCCCAGAGAGAATCGGCCTGCTTTGGCTGGACCTCATTGTTGATGAACCTTGCTCTGAAGGATTTTTGGAGTTAATGGAAGCTCTTAATTGATGCCGGTTCCAATTTATAATACCATATGATGGCCAATGGTCCCAAACTGCTGGGAAATATTCAACACATGAGGGCCTCGTTGTCTGCATGCAATGTCATGGCTTGCTTGTAATGACGGATGTGATCGGTGGAGTCTGATTTTCCATCGTACAGGGTGAATGATGGAGCTTTGAACTTTTTTGGTAATACCGCCCTTGCGATCCGTCGCACAAAGGGGTCATGTTGATCCTCTTCGTCAGAATCATTTCTTCTTCATTTAGTCTTTGCTCACGGACTTCCTTCGGAAAAACTGGAGACCACGATTCGTCCATTCTTTTTAGACTCTGGGGATGATGAGTCAGTGTCAGTGCTACTGTCTTGTCTCCGAATTCAATGTCGTCGATGATCCTTTCTCAGAAGTCGTTCCGGATCTTGGCGCAATCTGTTGGGATTTTGTCACCTCCAAGGCCAAATCTTGTCGAAGGCGTTCGTTCTCCACCATCATGTTTTCCAACCTCTGTTCGTTTTAATTTGCCTAATCCATAATTGCTTGCATTGTCTCATGTGCTGATGTCGAGGGTGAGGTATGGGCAGCTGAGTCGAAGTTCAAGGCTCTTCGTGCGTTAATGTTTTCTGGTCCAAGCAAGTTTCTTGGAGTGGTATCAACTCATGGTGTAAGGTCGTCAGTGACTATCGGAGGATCTTCCGTCATGCCCGCCATGGATATGCTGGAGTATTCCCACAGACGGCACCAATTGTGGAGAAGGGGTTTGGAAATACTCTTTGGATCCAATGGGGCGCTCAAGATCCTTAGCTAGTCACCTGAAAAGGAATGAACACTCCGGTTGGGGTTGCCGGAATTAGCACTCTGATGGATAAGTCAGTATATGCTCTCTTGTTTCCTTGTATCTTAAGTTAAACTTGCTTGTTCTCACCTCCCCACCATTAGCTGATGCTCTTCTTATTTATAGTCGTCCTTGATGTTGATGGCTGGTCCCACCTTTTGTCTAATGGATATTCCCTCATTCGACTAACTGTTCGTACTCGGCCAAGGCTATAGCTGATTCTTCGGCCGATCTGGTTATTCGGCTTTCGTCCCTAAGGATGGAGCCGTTTAATCCATAACTTGGTTTCTTTCCTCGAGTTATACGGCCTCCGTACGTAACAATTATTTTCGGCCCCCACAGTACGTATTTAACGGCCCGAAAGTTTGGGCGTTACAATAGTAATTCTGGCTGCATTCACAAGAATATGTAAATGGCGATGTCTTGTTGCATTTGCCTCCTCCACAGTCAGTCCAGTAGCAAGCTAGAAAACTAAATACAAAAACAAAAAAAAAAAAATCGTGAACACATTACCAAGAAAAATTGTTAATCAAATGGTAATTAAGATTACTAGGGTTTGCAATTACGATGAAAAAATGACGTATTAGCATCGCTTTCTTTATCCTGGACAGGAGGGGCAGCTTCCGTGCAAGAGTATTCAAGTGTACCTGGAAAATCAACAATTGTCACTTTCAACAGAGTCACAAAATCTAATTCATCACTTCTTTAAGTTACTAATTACAATTTTAAAATAAAAATATAAGATCTTAAACCATAGTAAGAGCTAAATTGTAGGTTTTATGTTTGACTTGTGTCTTTTTTCATTACTGCAAGAAAGTTGGATGTGCACAACACTGAGACTAACACGAGTCATTCAACACAAGGAAGAGGCGACTAAGATGTCTGTTAAATACAACTTGATAACAAATTCATACTTGATAGTTACATTGTTGTGCTTTTATGTGCTTGTGAGAGCATAGGTGTATTATTATATTTCATAGGATTTCAACAAAACCCAATGTTTGGCAGTGTGTTTGTTTGTTTGTTTCTGTTTTTTTTTTATATAAGTTTTTGGAAACAAAAATAATGAAAAATACAAAAATATCCATTGTTTTCATATTGGTTTTGGAGCATTTCGCAATGCAATGGAAAAAAGTTATTGGATTAGCCTTTTTGTTTATTACCAGTTTTTGAAATTTAAAAACAAAAGAAGTTGTTTTTGGATTTTTTTTTTCTCTATATATTGTTTTCATAAACAATTTGACAAACAAGTTTATAGCAGTTTCAGATAATGAAAACAAAGAACAAAAAATGAAATCACAACCATTCAGGCCTAAATTTGTGCAGCATCATTTTATAATCTAATCTATTTTATTAAATAAAAACAAACAACTCAAATATGTTTTGAAGTTATGTTACACATTTTCTCACCTACGCCACTGTCTAGATTTTTATCTTCAGTTTTTATTTTTACTTTTACTAATTTCATAGAAATACCATACTATAGGCCACATAAAAACAAATGAATCTAATTTATAAAAAAAATAAAATAAAATAAAATACACATGAATCTATATATGCTACCAACAAGGTAGTCTCCTAGGGATTATTTGTTTGTGAAATACTCAAATACTAAAATAGCTTTAGGTGCAACTTCCAAATACAAAATCTTTGGAGAGAATAAGGGTCAATTATATCATAAAATTGATCACTATAAATAAAAATTTTCCATCAAAAGAATTAAGGCTGGAACATACTATTTGAGAGGGTAATTTATATGTAAATTGGGCCGAGCTGGGTAATGGGCCGTTCTGTGGGCCGCAGTAAAAAGGTGTGTGTAAAAGGGCTTGGTAGTTACCACGGTCCGGAGAGAGCCTTGTTGTTAGCTCGGTCACTACGGTCAGAGTAGTAGCAGTTAGCTCGGTCATACCATTTAGGACCGGGGTATTTTGGGCTTTTCTCAGAACCTTGCTATTGAATAGCTCGGTCCAAGCACGATGTAAATAGCGCGGTCTCAAGATGTCAAACCGAGGTACATGCAGTGAAATGAAGAACTGAGCTAGTTCGAGCTCGGTCTAGTCTGCAGCTTTAGCATGATCATTTTAGCTCGGTCGTATTGACATCCAACCATGGTAAAACCATCTCACTTGGTTTAAGCAGTGAGGGGATGTTGAGAGATAAGCATTATCTTTCAGGAATATAATTTCTAGGAGGACTCTACATGGAGAAGTAAGAGTCCTACTAGGATTGTGCCATACGGAACCTATAAAAGCTCACAACATCACCTTTGGAGAGGTAACACAATTTTGATTTTTGAATACACAGAGCTTTTGCCTATTTGTCTATTTTGCTGACTTAGGCATCGGAGAGGTATCCGATACACACCCGCAGGCTAGCTCATGTTTGTGTTTTTAGGGAGTAAAACGACGACGTACAGAGGAGCACAGACTTGGTCAATAGGATTATACGAGAACAATATTTTGTGCTCGTACAATTAGCACCGTCTGTGGGAATTACACAAAGAACAAAACTTCTTGATCAAGTTTTCCTCGCTAATTGGAAGTAATGGCGCACAATGAAGATTTGCCGCAGTCTACCATCGACGGATAAACCCCAGAGGGGGGTGGAAGGCACGAAGGTTTGCCTTTTATCCCTCCCATGGCGGATTAAGAGCCCCAGCGACAGAACCCCCGGAGGGATGCAAGGGGGAGGCGGACTAATAGCCCCCGTCGCTCTCAAAGTCCAGAAAGACAGAGACGGAGGATCGATCCTCAAGTTCTGAAGGATCACGTAAAGGAACAAGACGAGTTAATAAGGAAGATGGCGGTGGACATGGAGTCTATGAAACGCCAGATCAAAGGAAAAGGGGTGGCGACAGGAGAGGGACGCAAAAGAAACACGCCCCCTCGCCACTCAGAAGATCATGGTAGGCATACCACACCATCGCAAGCAGAGAGTAGGAGCCTGAGAACAGGCGACACTCAGTCAAGAACTCCTAGGACTCGTTACTCCAGGTCTGAGAGAACGAGAACTGAGAGGTCACATACTGAGGGAAGCACCTATCGGCCATCGCGCACACGCCAGACGACATCCAGGCAGACGGAGTTGCCTAGATCATCTGATTTGCAAATAGTGCTAGAAGAGAAGGCACGATGGAAGGAAGATACCAGGGTGTGTGACCCACGCAGAGTTTCAGCCCTTCAGCGGTTGGCTCCTCGGACGCATGGGAACGTCGAGGTAGAAATGCCAATACCGCACCTTGCTTACGAACCAACAGACAAGGCACTAGCAAGACTGCAGACCTCGCCATTCGTTCCAGCGATTGAGAACACGCCCCTACCTTCAGGCTTCCTTCAGCCCAAATTCACCACGTATGAGGGGAAGACGGACCCCTACATGCACTTAAGCCACTTTCACCAGGTTATGGCGGTATACCGACAGAATGAAGCTTTAATGTGCATCCTATTCCCATCTAGCCTTGGTAACCTAGGTTTAACCTGGTTCGAAAGGCTACCAGAAGGCAGCATCGCCTCCTGGGCACAATTAGCAGAGGCGTTCGTGACAAGGTTTAGAACGAACACCAAAATGCCAGTAGAGATTGATCAGCTACTCTCCATTGACATGGGAGATAAGGAGACGTTGAGATCAAACAACAGTCGTTATTAGGAGACCTTCAATCAGATTGGAGATTGCCCCACAAATCTTGCCATCGCGCAATACAAGAGAGGTCTTCCCGTCGGAAACAGGCTGAGGGATTCAATAACCATGACGCCACCCCTCACAATGGAAGCCTTGATGGAGAGAGTGCACCAGCACATTCAGGTGGAGGAGGATAGCGCCCGTGCTAAAACAAAGTCTGGCACAACCGCAGTACCAGACAAAAAGACCACGGCAAAAGTCAACGCGGTAGAACGTCCAAGCAGGAACGGACGAGGCAGGTGGGACAACGGAGAGGACCAAGATAAAAGATGGTTGAGAGTCCGCACTGCCATTACCACGGTATTCAAAAAACCGATCTATCGGATTCTAAGCGAGATACGTGATGAACCTTTCATCAGATGGCCAGCTAAGCTGGGAGAAGCGCAAAAGGACTACGACGAAAGATCTCGGTGCACCTTCCATAAGGAAAAGGGGCACCGCACTAAAAATTGCACACCGTTGAGACAACATCTAGGGGAGTTAGTGGCAGCCGGCCATCTGGACCAGTACATAGAAGGAGGGACGCAACCAGCCCCTCAGAACCACAACAACCCAAATGGAATGCCGATCGACGCCCCACCTCAAGGTGTAATTAATGTAATCCATGGGGTATTCGAGCCTGAGCGAGTATGTGAGCTTAGGGGCATGATAAAAAAGGCTGAGCACTTAAGGGAAGTACTAAGTGCACAACCTACCATCAAAAAGGGGAGAACAGAGGCCACGAACGTCATATCTTTTTTAGATAGAGACTTGGCAAGGATATATTACCCCCACAATGATGCACTGGTTATCACTCTCTGAGTCAAGGATTTTGACGTCAAGCGGATTTTGATTGACCAAGGAAGCTCGTGTGAGATAATGTATTACGAAACATTCAAACAACTGAAACTAGAGGACAAAGACTTGGCACCTGCGATATCTCCCCTGATCGGATTCAACTCAATGCCAGAGTGGCCAGTGGGCAAGATAATCCTTCCAGTCAGAGCAGGAAACATAACGAAACAAGTGGAATTCTGGGTATTGAAGGTCCCTTCCACTTACAACATCATCTTGGGAAGGACATGGTCCATGCCATGTGATCTGTAGCATCAACCTACCATCAAGTATTGCGGTTCCCCAACAAAGCTGGAGCAATTGAAGAGGTCTATGGAGACCAAATTATGTCCAAGCAATGCTTCGTCACAGTGAATGGCAACCGACCTGCCAAGGGGTTTGTACAGATGGTGGAAGAACCAGAGAGCAATGAATTGTTCACGGATGTTGGCAAAGCCTCTGAACAGATGGCAGTGGAAGACTTGGTACAGGTAAGAATAGATGAAAAGAACCCAGATAAGTTCTTTTTGCTTGACTCATCTATGTCCAACACTGAGAGAATAGAGGTCATGGAATTCTTGACCTCTAACATTGAAGTGTTTGCCTGGACGCCGTATGACATGCCTGTATTGACCCAAGCTTCATCTGTCACCAATTGAACATCCACCCAACTGCCAGAACAATTATTCAGTGCACTCGCAGATCAGCACTCCACCACGCCGAGATAGTGGCAGAAGAAGTGGGAAACCTTCTAGAGGCAAGAGCCATCAGAGAAGTGCACTATCCCAAGTGGATATCCAATGCAGTAGTGAGAAGAACGAAAAATGGCGTGTCTGCGTGGACTACAAAACAGCCAACAAGGCATGCTGAAAGGATAGCTTTCCCCTGCCACAGATAGACCAACTGGTAGACCTAACGGCAGGACACAATCGACTTAGCTTTCTTGATGCGTACAGAGGTTACCATCAGATCTCTATATATGAACCAGACCAGGAGGTCACATCCTTCACAACACCAAGAGGACTGTATTGTCACAAGGTCAAGCCCTTTGGCCTAAAGAATGCAGGGGCAACATTTCAACGGATGGTCACCAAGATGTTTAAACCATTGTTAGGCAGGACAATGGAGGCTTACATCGACGACATGGTGGTTAAGAGCAAGGATGAGAATGACCATCTCAGGGACCTAGGTGAAATGTTTCAGATCCTGAAGAAGCACAAGTTGCGCCTTAATGCGTCCAAGTGTGCGTTCGGCGTTGGATCAGACAAATTCCTAGGCTTCCTGGTGACCAACCGAGGCATAGAGGCAGACCCCTCTTAGATCAAAGCAATTCAGGATCTAGAGAGGCCCAACTCAGTAAAAGAAGTGCAGCATCTCACCGGCATGGCAGCTGCACTCAATCGGTTCATAAGTCGATCATCAGACAAATGTCGACCATTTTTTCGAGCATTAAAGGCCAAGTTTGAGTGGGACGAAGAATGCAACTGTGCCCTAGAAAGCCTAAAAGAATACATGTCTTCTCCCCCATTGGTGGTAACCCCAATACCTGGAGAAGAGCTCTTTTTGTACTTGGCAGTTTCACAGCACGCAATTAGCGCAGTGTTGGTCCGAGCGGAAAGAATCCAACATCTGCCCATCTTTTATGTCAGCAAGACATTGCTGGGCGCAGAAACCAGGTACTTACCATTGGAAAAACTGGCCTTAGCCTTGATGATGGCCTCAAGGAAGTTGTTGCATTACTTTCACGCCCACACCATAATCGTCCTCACAGTTTTCCATTAAAAGCTTTATTTGAGAGGGTGAACTTTTTTGGGCGAATCTTGAAGTGGGTAGTGGAGTTGGGATAGTTTGACATCAAGTTTCAACCCAGAACCGTGATAAAAGCCCAAGCTTTGGCAGACTTTGTGGCAGAGTTTACTCCAGGAAGTCATCACATCTGCCCAGTTGACCTGATTGATACAACCGAAAAGGGAATGGAAAGTGTCACCGGAATAACGCAACCCCTGGTACAGGATACCCAGTCACATCCCATGGAAGACTGGAGTAAAGAAAGGGAGGAAGAAGCAAACCATGCTACACCAAGCAAAGACTCATCAACAAGTAAAGACTTGGTACAGTTAGATAGCCAGGGGCAAACAGCAAGCATGGCTTTTGAAGAAAACACCAGCAACACTCATGACCCCAAGGCATCATCCGATCCCTCCACTTGCTGGAAGCTGTTCGTTGGAGAGATGTGGAAGCTCTTCGTGGATGAAGCATCCAACAGGCACGGCGTAGGACTTGGCATAGTCCGCATTTCACCAGATGGCCTAGTAATAGAGCAAGCAGTCAACCTTGGTTTCCCAGCATCAAACAATGAAGCGGAGTATGAAGCGCTTCTGGCAGGCCTAAAATCAGCACTCTACATGAAGGCCACCGAGCTAATGGTTTACAGTGACTCACAGCTGGTGGTAAACCAAATTTCAGGCGACTACGAGGAAAAGGACGACAGGATGGCTAAGTACTAAGAGTTAGTCAGAAAAGAGATCAAGAAATTTGAAGTAGTGCGGATAGAGCAGATTGGCAGGGAAGAAAACAGTAGAGCGGACGAACTAGCAGGCTTCGCTTCAATGACAGATACATCCATCTCTCATCCGTTGCTGATTGACTACCTACCAAGACCAAGCATTGAAGAACCCGAAGTAGAAGAGGTATGTTGTGCCGAACTAGGCCCTTCATGGATGGATCCCATCATACTATTCTTAAAAGACGGCGTCTTACCTAAAGAGAAGGAAGAAGCTAACAAGATCAGAGCCAAGTCACAGCGATTTTGGCTCTCCCCATCAATGGCCTTGTACAAGAAATCCTTCACAGGACCTTACCTAAAGTGTGTTCATCCAAGCAAGGTTGAGGCATTCTTGTTCAAGATACACGAAAGTGTATGCGGAAGCCACCAAGGAGGAAGATCATTGGCTTACAGAGCAATTTCGCAAGGATATTGGTGGCCATACATGCAAGCAGATTCAGAGAAGTATGTCAAGAAGTGCGAGAAATGTCAGAAGTTCACACACCAAATACATCAACCAGCCAGAGAGCTTCTACCATTAACTAGCCCATGGCCCTTCGCAATGTGGGGCTTGGACATAGTAGGACCACTTCCAATGGCGCCCGGCAATAGGAAGTTCTTTCTTGCAGCAATAGACTACTTCACAAAGTGGGTGGAGCCGGAAGCACTCGCTTCAATAAAAGAGAAAGATGTGAAGAAGTTCGTCTGGAAGAATATCATCACTCGGTTTGGCATACCCAAGGCTCTAATATCAGACAACGACACTCAGTTCGATGAAAATTTTTTTAGAGGCTTTTGTGAAGAGTACAAGATAGAATTTTACAATTCTACACCGGCATACCCCCAAGCAAATGGCCAAGCAGAAGCATCAAACAAAGTCATCTTGGATGGATTGAAGAAAAGGTTAGAGAAAGAAAAAGGCAAGTGGGCGCAGGAGCTCCCTCATGTTTTATGGGCTTATCGTACCACACCTCGGCGGTCTACTGGAGAAACACCTTTTTCCTTGGCCTATGGCATGGAAGCAGTAATCCCACTGGAAGTTGGCCTCCCCACAATTAGAAGTGAAAATTTTGACCCAGACTTAAATAGAGAAGCCATAGCATTGGAGCTCGACCTTGCAGAAGAAAGAAGAGAAAGAGTACTGGTTCACATCGCCTTATACCAACAGGAGTTATCCAGAAAATACAACAAGACAATACATCCAAGGCAATTCAAGGTTGGAGATTAGGTACTGCGAAAAGTAATGGGAAACACCCTGGTACTCAGAGACGGCAAGTTAGGGCCCAATTGGGAAGGACCTTACAAAGTGGTTGGGTTAGCAGGAAAGGGGGCATGCCACTTGGAAAATGAGGACAGCAAAGCCATTCTCAGGCCATGGAACACTACCAATCTCAAACTATTTTATTTTTAGCTTTTTCTTTAAACATACTTGTAGTTTTTTATTTTTCAATAAAACAAGTAGTTTCTTTTTCAGCATAAATTGTTTTCCTTTGTAAAAATAGTTTTAGTGGACTAGGGGTAATAAAATCAAAGTTGGCCGGAATTACCAACTTTGAGCTCTCTTCAGCTAGGATTAGGATCTGAGCTGAAGAGGTTGGCTGGAAAAACCAACACTTCTCCTAAGCCGAGGGTAAGAATCTAGGCTGCAGGACGTTTGGTTGGAAAACCAAACACTTCAATCAGAGTTGGCCGGAATAACCAACTTGGTGCTCTCCTCAGCTAGGATTAGGATCTGATCTGAAGAGGTTGGTTGGAAAAACCAACACTTCTCCTAAGCCGAGGGTAAGGATCCAGGCTGCAGGACGTTTGGCTAGAAAAACCAAACACTTCACTCAGAGTTGGCCGGAATAACCAACTTTGAGCTCTCTTCAGCTAGGATTAGGATCTGAGCTGAAAAGGTTGGCTGGAAAAACCAACACTTCTCCTAAGTCGAGGGTAAGGATCTAGGCTGTAGGACGTTTGGCCGAAAAAACCAAACACCTCACTCTAAGTTAGCAGGAATAACCAACTTTGAGCTCTCTTCAGCTAGGATTAGGATCTGGGCTGAAGATGTTGGCTGGAAAAATCAACACTTATTGCTCTTCAGCCGAGATAAGGATATAGGCTGAAGAGGTTGGCTGGAAAAACCAACATTTATTGCTCTTCAGCCGAGATAAGGATCTAGGCTGAAGAATGGTTGGCTGGAAAAACCAACACTTAGTACTCTTCAACCAAGATGAAGATCCAGGCTGAAGAGTGGTTGGCTGGAAAAACCAACATTTATTGCTCTTCAGCCGAGATAAGGATCTAGGCTGAAGAATGGTTGGCTGGAAAAACCAACACTTAGTACTCCTCAGCTGAGATAAGGATCAAGGCTAAAGAGTGGTTGGCTGGAAAACAACTTTTTATGATCTTCAGCCGAGGTAAACACCATGGCTGAAGAGGTTGGCAGGTATGACCAGATAGGCCCAAAGATTAAGACCGAGATAAGTATCTCGGCCAGAGAATGTTATGCTGCGTTCAGATAACAATTGGAAAGTAAATACAGGCATGGAAGTAAACCGAAACAACAGTTGAAACAAAATAGGATTTCATTGATAAGTACAAAAGGTGGGGCCTTAGCCCGGTTACAAACTCTTTTGCTAGACAAAGAAAAGAAAAATCAGGAGAAAAGGTCGTCCAGGTCGGCATCCAAAATAACTCGGTCTTCACCTAGAGGTAGCTCGGTTGTGGCAAGCACATCTTAGTTAAGCTCGGTTGAAGGCACTGCATTAGACACAGCAGGCAAAGGTGGGTTGGAGATCACTGGAGTTGGGGAGTTAGACTGGCGACCAGGCTGGGTGTTGTCTTCTGGAGAAGGATCTTCGTCCTCCTTTTGCAGAAATTTTTACTGAATGCCAGCAGCGTACTCCTCCATAGAGCTCGATATGAAATACGGAGGAGGGTTGAGGAAGACCTCGGTCTCTGGGCCATGACCGAGTTGCACCACAGCCGCCGTCCATCCACATTTGAAGAATAGATCTTTTGCAGCTTCACATTGCTTATTGCTTGATATAAGTGGCCTCTCCCTCCTTGTAACCGTGGTCTTCTGCGTCCTCAGCCTTCTTCTCGAGCTCGGTTGTCTCGGCGTTCTTTTTTCCCTCAAGCTTGGCCAGCTCGTGCAGATATTTATCTTTTATCACGGCCGCCGCCTTTTGCTTGTCTACTTCAGCCGAACTAACAAGAACGGTCAGACGCACCCTCTCGGTTTGTAGCTCGGCTATTTGCTTCTTCGCCTCTTCTAGCTCGGCGGTTTTGGCATTGACCTCTGCCATGGCCTGCCTTGCTGTCTTGCGCAATTCCAACACACGCTTGTGAGCGATGTGGTTTTTCTGTACAGCCTGTAAAGGGGTGGTAAGAAACTTCTTAGTAAAATTGAGCAGAAAGATAAACAAATTGGAAAGACAAGCAAAGGAGCAACTTACTAGCACCATTGATTTTGTGGCCGAGCGAATGGATTTCAGCTCGGTAAGTTCATCGTGGTGCTCCATATCAGCTGGAAGGAAAACGCTTTTGGCAAGGTTGAATGCCATCAGATGGTCTTTTTTGGTGACCACTGAATCGGAGTTAGTGATAGCACGGTTCTGGAATGTAATCTTTGGTGCCCACTTAGAAGAGCTAGCTCGTTGGGAGTGCTCAGGTTGTGGGCTCGGTGGAGTGGTTTGGGGAAGCACTGGTTCATCCTCGTCGACAAGACGTGGCTCGGTTGTGGAAGTCCGAGCACGCTTGCTTGCCCAAGATGATGAAGGCTGATGGGATGGCAGGGCTACCACGGTCTCTTGAGTTTGGCTAGCTGGTGGTACCTCGGCCTGGTTTGTTTCGGTAAGGAGGGCCCTTACTGCTCCTTTCTTGGCCATCTCTTGCTCCGCTGTCAATGGGATCAAGTTGACTTGAGGAAGTGTTGGATCAGGTTCAGGCAAGAGCTCTAATAGGAAATTGGTCACCTTGGTCTTCCTGCGGCTGCTGTATCGGTATGTCAGTTCAAAATTCAGTAGCTCGACCCAACTTCTGTTGGGATATTGTAGTGTGGCGCGAAGTGCGTTCAAGTTTGGGTAGCTGTATTGGGACTTGAGAAAATTCAAATATGCATGAAGTAAAAAAGACAATAGTTAGTACGGTTCAAGATAAGAAAACCGAGGTAGAAGAAAATAGAAAACTAAGCAGAGGTAATTATACCGGCGACTCCTTTATTCCACTTTATTCGGTCGCCCGGGATCTGGGCTTCTTGGTCTTCGAAGTTCCCAGAAACCCAGAAGAAATCATCATCGTTTACATCCTTGTTTGGGGTATTCTTTATTATCTTTTCACGCCGGCGCCTTATTCTTAAATAATAAACCCAGCCATCTTCATTTGAACCTATTGAATATTGGTGGAAGAGCTTGGCTAAACCGAGATTAAGGCCAGCCTGACGGTTTAGCTCAGCGATGCCATTTATTATGCGGTATGAATTTGTGGAAAGCTGGGTAGGGCAGAGGTTAGTTTGTCTAAGGAACTCGTAGAGAAGAGGCTGTACAGGGAATCTAAGTCCGGTTTCTACAATGGAAAGAAGGGTGAAGGGAACAAAGCCCTGTTTTCCCCAAGGAGTAGTATCTAGTTCGGCTAAACTAAGGTGAACATCATCAGGGATGTTGTAGTCCCTTCGGAACTTGGCCATAGCTCATGAGGAGTGGGCAACCTAGTCAAAGTCTGCAAGTGAAAAGGAAAAATGTTAAGCATAGACTGGTAGACTGTGCTACAAGTAACAAAGGTAAAATATATGATATCTTAGCTCGGCTACGTGGGATGCTATCTATTATCAGCTCGGTTTGAGCAAGGGACTTTAGCCCGGTTAAGGCTTTTGGGGCAGCATTCTTAGCTCGGTTTTGAGTAAGGAAGCTGGTTTAGCCCCAAGTCATAGTTCGGTCGGTGGTTGAGGCTATCTAGCACGGTATTGCGCAAACCTAAGGCAGTTCGCTAGCTCGGCTAATTGAAACAAAAGGTACTTAAGATCTATTAAAACTACAAGTATGGCGTGAAGTTTTAGTTTGGTTGTTTAGTTCGGCTAGGGCCGTACATAGTACAAACAAACTTCCTAGTTCGGTTGAAGTATTATTTTGGATCAAAAGCATCGATTCCCAGGTTATTCTTGTATACAGTGGTTGTGATACAAGATTTTTTCCAGAAAAATGAAAGCCAAAGCGGAATATGTGTTTTGAAAAACATACAAATACGCATGCAGTGTACTGTAAAACAGATGCGAAATCAACAAAAAGGAAATAAGATTGAGTCACTTACAAGAATGGAGGCAAGTTGATGAAGATCAAAGTCGCAAGGAAGAACACGAGCTTTGCAAAAAAAAAAAAAAAGAGTGGTTGCAGAAATGGAGGCTCAAACAAGAGAGAGAGAAGGTGAATAGTGCAAGTGAGTGATTCAAAAAGTAGGGTTTTTGCTTTGTGTAAGGCTTTTAGGCGGGACTGTTCAAAAATTGCGAAGTACAAAGACGGCTGGACAGCTGCATTGGGCCAATAAGAGTTTTCCATGTGTCCTTGGAATAAGAAGTGATTCAGTTACAGCAACTAAAGAGACGTTTTGACCGGACATATGGGTAGCCTGGTGTGGATTTAGCTCGGTTGAAAAGCTAAAGCTTTTAGCTCGGCTAGTAACAGGTAATCCCTATCATGCTGCGCAGATGGAATTAAGAGGCAATTGAGAGGGTAATTTATATGTAAATTGGGCCGAGCTGGGTAATGGGCCATTCTGTGGGCCACAGTTAAAAGGTGTGAATAAAAGGGCTGAGTAGTTACCATGGTCCGGAGAGAGCCTTGTTGTTAGCTCAGTTACTACGGTCAGAGTAGTAGCAGTTAGCTCGGTCATACCATTTAGGACCGGGGTATTTTGGGCTTTTCTCAGAACCTTGCTATTGAATAGCTCGGTCCAAGCACGATGTAAGTAGCGCGGTCTCAAGATGTCAAACCGAGGTACACGCAGTGAAAGGAAGAACCGAGCTAGTTGGAGCTCGGTCTAGTCTGCAGCTTTAGCATGATCATGTTAGCTCGGTCGTATTGACATCCAACCATGGTAAAACCATCTCACTTGGTTTAAGCAGTGAGGGGGTGTTGAGAGATAAGCATTATCTTTAAGGAATATAATTCCTAGGAGGACTCTACATGGAGGAGTAAGAGTCCTACTAGGATTGTGCCACACGGAACCTATAAAAGCTCACAACATCACCTTTGGAGAGGTAACACAACTTTGATTCTCAAATACACAGAGCTTTTGCCTATTTGACTATTTTGCTGACTTAGGCATCGGAGAGGTATCCGGCACACACCTGCTGGCTAGCTCACGTTTGTGTTTTCAGGGAGTAAAACAACGACGTACGGACGAGCGCAGACTTGGTCAACAGGATTATACGTGAACAATATTTCGTGCTCGTACACTGTAGACACCCCATTTTTGACCGTCCTCAAGACTTGGATGTCATCATTTGAGCACTCAATGATAATCCATGTTCGTGTTCGTCTTGAGTTCTCGGAGGTTTCGGCCGCGCACCTTGCCTCAAGACCTCTCGACTTATTTGTTTTGTACTTGGTTGTAGACCAAGCACTTAGGTTTTGCCTCTGAGGGTTGGAAATGGCTTGTTGGCCATCACCACACCCCACCGGCCTTGGCATGTTGCCACCGGCCTTGTTTTATTGCTATCGGCCATTAGTGTTGGCCGATTGGCAATGTTTTTGGTCGGCCGGCCATTGTTTTAGTCGATCGGCCACTTTTTTTGGCCAAGACCTTTTCTTTGCCTTTTTCAGGCATTGTGCATGCTAGTTGTGCCAGCTGGTAAACACAGACCCTGCCCTCCATACACGTGTATGGAGGGATTTCATCCTTATACCTAGCTTCCCTTGGAAGCTTGGAATTAGATTACTATGAAGAGAGGGCCTCCCCTCCCTTTCCAGGGGTTGGAGCATCTGATGATATAGAAGATATATCACTATATCTCTATATCTCCCTCTCTCTATATATTTGTGTGTGTTTTGATGACCCAAAAGGTGTTTTTGTTCTTAGTTTTGCACTAAGACACCTAGTGGTACACCATCCTTGAGGTGCTAAGAGATTGTTTTTGGATTTCTTGAGTTGATTTTGATCAGAAGAGGGTGCTGGAGTTGGTGTTCTTGAAGTGTTCTTCAAGGGTGAGAAACTACTCCCTTCATTCCCCATTTTTACACAAGCTTTTAGCCTATCTTGCATACTGTTTTAAGCTTAGTGTTCTACTGATAAAAGTTCTATATTTTTATGCTTGAGATGTTTATTTGAGGTTACTTTTGGGTTGGGGGTTGTCTACACCTTTTTAGGCCTTGTTTGGCCTCTTTTTGTGACCTTCTTCTTGAGCTTTGGAACCCTTTTGTTTTGACCTTCTCACCACTGAAATCCAGAGGATTTTCAGTGGTGGAGAAGTGGTTTTGAGGTCTTGTATAGGGGCGGGACACCCCCCTCCCTTTGTGTTTCATATGCTTGCATTGTTGGCTCACCATGGTAACATGTTTACTTAGCTAGTTTTAGCATCATTTTAGGGTATTTGGTGTTATTTTATCATGTTATACCTCTATTTTAAGTTGGCTTGTTGGCCTCTTGTATGCACCACACACTTGCCTTGCAATCCTCTTATTTGCCTGAACATGTATCATGCATTTAGATCATCATGCTTACATGTTTTGACTTAACTTTGAGAAGCTTCTAGCCTTGTTTCATCATGCTTAAGCTCCGTTTGTTGTTGTCTAGGTCATGCTTGCCATGCTTTGTATAGCCACCATGCATTTTAGCTTGTTAGCTTTGGATGTGTGAGTCATTAGCATGCTTTACTTGACTCATTTCAATGATTTGGCATCATTAGTTATGATATTTCAGTCCATGTTCCATGCTTGTATCCTTGCATTTACCATCCTATCAATGCTTTGAAGAGTTGTTGTTTTGTGCCTTAAGAATGGGTCATTGTGCATGCCTCTTTGTTTAAGTCTTTGGGCTGCCATATCAGTGGGTTTTGGGGCTCATTTCGACATATTATAACTCTGTTTTTCATCACATAATTCATGCCATGTTCGGTTGTGATAGGTGTAGTGTAATGCATCCTTTGTAGCCTTGCATCCCCTTTATTTTGTGCCCATCTGTTAGCATGTTTTGGCCTTGTTCCATGCATGTTCTAGCCTTATTTTTGTCTTCCCTAGGACTATTTTAAGTCATCTTGGCTCTTTGGGGCTTGGTTGATGTGGCCATGGTTTGAACCCCTTTGTTAGTCTCAAGTTTTGGGCTTTATTGCATGCCCTACTTGCATGGCTTGGTTGATTTGGCATTATCCCTTGCACATTTTTAGGGCTTATCATGCTTGTTATTTGTCCATGTTTGTCTCTTTTATGTGTGCTCAGGAGTTCCCCTTTTATGCCTTAGGTGATAGGCCGCTGTGCATGCATGCTTGCATGTTTGTTTTATGCCTTTGTTGCATCATTTTGGCTACTATTTTGGGTGCGGCTAAGGCCCCTCCATCTTTAGTGTAAGTCCATGGATCATGCATTTGTGTATTGTTGTATGCTTATCACATTGCATGTTGTCGCATCCTTGTGGTTGGTGTCATTGTTGCATGCCTATCACTTTGTATACTTACATACCTAGGTTGTATTGTAGTATTGCATACCTATTGTATTACCATGTGGCTTGCATGTTGAGTTTCATTTCTCATGTCGCAATGCATTAATTGCATGTTTTGCATTGCATTTGGCATACATGCATTGCATTTTTGATTGGTTTGGGGTGTCAAACCAAACATGAGGACCAAGGGACGTTTCATACTCAAAGTGACGAAACGTGCCTTAATCCTCGGTCGCCGACACTCTTGATCTAACATGATAGAGTGTGTAGCATTCATTTGTTTTTTTTTGTTGCATTCATTCTACATTCATATGTACCCTTGACACCTTTGGCCATCATGCATCGAAATGCGTGATTGGTGGCTCGAGGGTCAAGAGCCATACTCCCTTGAGTTCTTAGCATGATAGGGAGGGTGGTCGTGCATACATTTGTCTTGTAAATTCCTTTCCATGCACTGTCTGACCTTTACTGTAGCAAAATAGAATTCTGTAGGAAGAAATGGCTGGTCGGCCACTTTCAGTGCTGGTCGGCTACCAAAATCCAGCCGATGGTCCCACTTTTGGTCGATGACCATGTTTCCATGGCCGGTGGTCTTTTCTCTTGGCCGGTGACATCCCACAATGCTTAGGGAGTAGTTCAGAAGCAGATTTGGGACTTGTGCAGTCTTCAGAGTCATAAAACAGTGCAAACAGAGGCAACATGTGGCATGGCAACGGGTTTTCGACCGAGGCGAATCGAGCATGCATCATCCAATCATTCTGAGGTGGAGCTACGGCAGCCTCTTTTTGTGATTAATTTGTTATTTAATTAAGGGTTTGTAATAATTAATTAGCTTGGATAGCTGATTCATTATTCGGTTTGTATTATTTATTCGGACCCTTCGAGAGAGGGCACAATTGTGTAATAAGTGTGCGTGAGTGTGTGAATGTCTTCCGACCCCACGTCTTTCTCCCTTTTACTTACCTGCTTTCAATGGTTAGTTTAGGGCATGTTTCAATTAGCATACTTATGCTCGCATGTTTGCATTCATCCATCTATCTTGCACACACTGGGCTTGGCGTATCATACTAATTGCACAGTATTTCAATTCCAACTTGAATACGTGTATCGAGTTGTCGCATTTCAAATGCCATTCTTGGATTAGCCGAGCCTATTCTGATTGCATTTTGAATGCGTTGCATTAGCCATCTTAACATGAACTTGGATCATGCATTGATTACTAACTAGTTTTTGTTTTGGCTCGGAGCACTAGGTAAACTTTTATGCTTTAGCATACTACATATGTGTAAATGTTGCCATGATATCATGCTTACCATGAGGCTAATTGCTTATGTGATATAGCTGCCTGAATGCCTGTGGGTGAAGGTTGGATTATCTGAATTGGAACAATTCATTGACTGCAAGTCTTAAGCCCACTTGAGAGTGGCAAAATCATGTTTTTCTAAGCCCACCTGAGGGTGGCAAATCCACGTCTTAGCCTACTTGCGGGTAGCACCATCAAACCATTTTAAAATAAACAAACATGAAATGTTTTGTTCCAATCTAGGCGATCCAGTCTATACTTGTGTGTTGTGCGCATCACATAGTAATTTTAGGCTAACAACCGGAATAAGAGCGCATATGTTTTCAAACAAAATTATCATGTTTAGTAGTGGCCGATCTTTGATTGGGCGAACGGGGGTGCTCATAGCTGACCTTCCCCAATCGTACCCAAGTTCCCGAGCCGAGGCAACTTTGGTGATAACGGACACGTGGCCTTAGGCAACGAGTCAGGGTTTCCTAAATTCCCTCAAAATAAAATATTTAGGTGGCGACTCTGTATCTGACAAAGCAGTCCATGTTTGCCACTTCTTTCTTAAAAATCAGTTTTCCAAAACGATTTGCCGGATTTGGACTCTTTTGTGATTTATCAATCTCACATCTCACATTGTGAGATCAGATTAAGAACCGTGACATTTGAGTCTGAACTGTAGCACTAGGCCCACGGGGCGTGTCTACAGTTTCTGGCACTCTGCTGGAGAGTTAGAGAACTTGACTTGAACTCATGATATCTTGTTTGGACTACACTTATGTGTTTCTTTGCATTGCATTTGCATTGGTGCGCCTAAGTCACAGTGTTTGCTGTCTCCTATTCCTGAACGGTTTGCCGGAGGCTGCATAACATAAGGCTGACCGGTTGCGGGCTCTGCCACGACAGGAACACAAACCCCGGTTTTCACCGGGGCACCCTCTTTTTACCATTCGACCTAGTGCATATACAGAATCCGTAGTGACTATTCCAAACTAGGGCAGGTTGCTTACTCGATTATAGGTTGTTCGAAACCGCTGCGTGCGTAGTGAAACCCTAGCTCCTGACAAAATAGGACAGGGAAACCCTATCCCAACATAGGGGTGTTTTGGCTCTCATTTTCTTGTTATGTGCTTTTAGAGTATACCTCTACAGGGAATGCGCATATCAGTTTGCGAGTCTGAAATATCAGGCCTGCGGGCATCAGTATCAGTATTTGAGAATCAGTTTTACCTGTGGGTATCAGATTCAGATTTGGGGTAGTGATTCGGGAACAATGATCAGTATTTGAGAACATTATATTCAGCTTACAAATGCCGACTGCTTGTTGTCATGCCGACTGTGTGTTGTGTTTTATTTAAGCAGTTATGCTGTTCGTTTTTCTAATTGTATATTTCCTTATTATGCTTTATTTATCTTTTTGCTAGGTAGTTTAGCACAATTGCTTCTGACCAAGCAGATATTCCCCAAGCAGTCTGGACTAGAGGTCGCAGACTCCATCGATCTGAGGATCTGATAGACGGACAACTAGTGTTCCACTCTTTACCCCCGGTTGCTAGACGGAGGTCAGTGAAGTGCAGTGTATCGGTACCGCTGTTGCCAGATCAGTGGTCCTTGAGTAGTCAGGCTAAGATTGTGGAGACAGATATACCGGTAGTTCAGTTAGGTCAGGGCAGTATGTCAGGCTAAGAGGAGATGGTGCGTCAGCTCCAGGAGAGCATGAAAACCATGCAGCAAGACGCTGCCTATCAGGCAGAATTTGCCAAACAACAAGCCGTGGTTACGACCCAACATGCAAAGCTAATCACTAGGCTACAGCAACAAACTGGAGCATCTGCTTCACAACAGGTTCCTCCCCCACCAAGAGTTCCCATACTCGGGGAGACAACTAACGTCCAGGATGATACGGACATTCCCATCGGGCCGGCTCCACCCCTAGTTTTACCCCAGCTGTCCAAAACACCCACCAACCTGCCAGATTCTCCCTTCAAGTTTGAGACGGACCCCACGACACTAAAAGTAAGCAAATTGGAAAAACTGTTCAAGAAGTCTCAAGG